>OX451737.1:64518759-64969620 GCA_948472305.1 Vicia faba
CTTGAGCAGAGGAAACCCTAACTGGACCTTGAGCTCCAAGGGTCTTGTGATGAGAAAATGTTGAGGAAATGGGAGGGCAAATTTTGGGGTACAACAGCAACTATTACGAATTTTTAATTGTGGATGGGTATTCTAGTTTCACTTGGACGTTATTTTTAGCCCATAAGGATGAAACTTTTGAAACTTTAGTTAATTTTTCTAAGCTTGTCCAAAATGTTTTTGGTTTGAAAATCACCACTCTCCGTAGTTATCATGGTGGTGAATTAAACAACCATCAATTTCAAAACTTTTGCACCAAAAATAGGATTGCTCATAACTTCTCATGTTCTAGGACTCCATAACAAAATGGTGTTGTAGAGCTTAAAAATTATGTTTTGGAAGAATTGGCAAGGACTATGAGAAGTGAGATGAGCCTACCTAAGTACTTTTGGGCGGATGTGATTATCACTGCATGCCTTGGCTTAAACAGGGTGATCATTTGACCCATCCTAGAGAGGACATCCTATGAGTTTCTAAAAGGTAGAAAACCAAATATTTCATATTTTAATGTTTTCGGTTACAAATGCTTTATTTTAAATAACTGGAAGGAACACCTTGGTAAATTTGATGCAAAGTCTGATGAAGTGATATTCTTAGGGTACTCATCTACGAGTACGACTTATAGAATTTATAATTATAGAACTGCTTCAGTAGAAGAGTCTATTCAAGTTTCATTTGATGAGACCTTTCCCTAAAAGTCGGTAAAATGTATTGGTTATGATGTTTCAAGTGTGATAACAGAAAGATTGCTTGACGACGAAATTCCTAGAGAGGATCCTCCATCAAAAGAATATGAGGACATTATCGACGATAAAGAGGAAAGGTTACATGAGGATGAAAAACATGAGACCTCGAACCAACGGCATAAAGATTGGAAAATCACAAAGGATCATCTGTTAGATCAAATTCTTGGAGACATCAATAGGGGAGTAAGTACTAGATCTCAAGTTAATATTTTTTTATAAGTACTATGCTTTCATTTCTCATATTGAACCTAAACCTATATCTGATGCTTTACTTGACAAGGTATGGTTACTTTCTATGCAAGAAGAACTAATCCAATTTAAACGTAGTAATGTTTGGGACCTTGTTCTGCGCCCAGTTGATAAAACCGTCATTGAAACTATATGGGTATTTAGGAACAAAATGGAGTAATTACTAGAAATAAAGCAAGGTTAGTGGAAAAATGATATAGTCAAGCGAAAGGAATAGACTAAGAGGAGACTTATGCTCCAATAGCTCGTCCAGAAGCTATTAGACTACTTTTGGCATTTGTTTGCTGCTTGGATTTTAAGCTTTATCAAATAGATATTAAATATGCTTTTCTTAATGATCATATAAACAAAGAGGTGTATGTCTCACAACCCCCGGGTTTTAAAGATCATGAAAAATCCTAACCATTTTTGTAAGCTAAAGAGAGCCCTCTATGGTATCAAATAAGCTCATAGAGCTTGGTATGAAAGATTGAGTGGATTTCTGATCAAACAAGGATTCAATCATGGAAAAGTCGACACCATTTTGTTTATTTGAGGTAAAACAAACCATATTCTTTTACTTCAAATATATGTAGATGATATTATATTTGGTTCTACTAATGAGTCTCTTTGTCGATAATTTGCTAGTTTAATGCGGGGAGAGTTAGAGATGTCTCTTATGGGAGAACTGACTTACTTCTTGTGATTGAAAATTAAGAAAGACGAGGAAGGAACCTTTATAAGTCAAACCAAATATTGTTTAGAGCTTTTGAAGAAGTTCGGTATGAAAGACTCAAGGAGTATCTATACACTCATGACATCTAATGTGCTTATTGATAAATATGAACGAGGAGTGGACATCGACATTACCAAGTATAAAGGTATAATCGAATCCTTAATCTATTTGATTATGAGTAGAATAGATATCATATTTAGTGTGTGCATGTGTGCTAGATATCAAACATCACCTAAGGAAACACATTTTAAGATCGTAAAATGCACTTTGATGTATCTTAACAAAACTTCATAACACAGTCTAGGGTATCATAAAGGTAATGCTTGTAGCTTAGTAGGTTATTCTGATTCTGATTTCACGGGATGCAAGTTGGATAGGTAATGTACTAGTGGTATCTATCACTTATTTTGAGGCTGTTTAATTTCTTGTCATAGTTAAAAGCAACATAGTGTTGCTCTTTCTACCGTCGAAGCTAAATACATAGCCATTGATAGTTGTAGTGCATAATTCCTATGGAAAAAAATTGCTAGACTTTGATTTAAAACATGGTTTCATTTCTATTAAGTATGATAGTACTAGTGCGATTAACTTCACTAAGAATCCAGTACTTCATTCACAAACTAAAAACATTGAGATCATGCACCATTTTCCTAGAGATTGCGTTGAAAAAAGGGAGTTGTTTTTTAATAAGTTGTTGTAGCCCAAAATCTACCCTCCTTATTTTGCTTTTATCTGGCTTAGGCTTTGCATTTCATTTTCATCATTCCTTCATCCAGTAGGGCATGGGTTCAAAGAATCAGTGGTTGTGCCAACTAGGGTTTCAAATTGGTTTGAGATTTCTACATCAATAAGGTTGATTTTCTAGTTCTTCCTTGAGAAGTGGACTGTGTGATTATGGTTTTTGAACCATGGTTATCATGGATTTCTTCTTCTACAAGCTACAAGGCTATTCTTCATCCAAATTCATCAAAGCCCATATTAGGGTTTATTTCCCTATCGTTTGTCAAGAAATTAGGGTTTGGTCATTCATCTGAGGATCTCTTTGTGGATATTGAATGAACTTATTCCTATGGGGAGTTTATTGGTTGATATGAGGTAAACGAGATTTTTAATCAGTCAAAAGAAGTAGCTATCTTTTTCATCAAGGCATGAATTAGGGTTTCTTATCCATCAAGTTTGTGCTTGTTAGCATTTAAGGTTCATTGGGTTTCATGGTAAAGGTACCATGGTCATCTTTCCTTCCATCTTCTTCAGAAACTATTCAAGGCATTTATTTTGTCTATACAAATAGCTTGTAGATTAAATTACAAAATATGAATCATACAAAGGATGAAATTATGTTCAAGGCATCATCATTCGTTTTAATGTTTTGTCGCTTGTAATACAAGTCACTTTTGGATTGAGGAATTGGGTTAGGATTTCAGTGAGAAGAAGATTGTGCGTCAAGATGGTTAATGAGGAGTTGAGTTTGAAATATAGCATGAAAGATTATCAGATGCATTTTATGAAGAACAAGTTTTGATTTAAGGTCTTAAGGTCATGATTTTTCAATGGAGGTTTCATGTACATGGATTTATTGGAAGATACAACTCACAAGAGAAAAAGTAATAAAGCATGTTGAAGTTCATTCATTGATTCATGTCTACCATCACTCATTCAAGATACATTCAATGTTTCTTTTTAAAAAAATTCAAGAAATTCAAGATATTCAAGATTTCCAACAAAGTTCATCCATGTCTATTTCCAAAATAAATACATTATAATTTTTGTTGCCTTTACATTTTGAGTGGAAACAAGGCACATGGATGGAATTAAAGATTGGCATCAAAGTTTAACCATAAACCACGACCCTTTTTGTCACAATTCAAACTTTAACCATGGCCCTACACCAACATAAACCCGTCCAAGAAAAAAATCAACCATAGACCAATGCAAAAGCCAAACCAAGTTGTTGTCCAAGTACAACTAAAACTAGTAAAAATGCCAAAACCCTCCTACTATCCACTCTCCTACATAATGTCATGCTCTTGCTGTCCACAAACCTCCAAATGTTGCAGTCTAAACCTGTTATGTTATCCACTGCTACACCAGTCCAAAACTTGCACAAAATTATCCAAACCATTTCCTGCAACCCAAAACCAACAAAAATAGTACAATTTCCAACTCAAACTAAAACAAAAGGGAGAATGAAAAAGAAGAATGGCAATGAAGAATCGTACCTTTTTAAAACTTGCTAACCAAGTTTTATATTTGAATTCTCCCTCCATTCCACCTCTATCCATATATATAACGGTCCATTCTTGTCCTTCACGGTCCATTCTTCATTCCTTTATAGAATCACCTTGTAGTACGGTGGAAGAACTGAGTTGGGTGTTTTGTGTTTTATTACAATTATTGCGGATAACAAGAGTCGCCACTGACTTTCTTTTATCCAATAAAGGAAAGGGTGAAAAGAACATGAAAAACCTTTTGAGAATTTTCTTGAGTTCGGGGGGTAGGTTATGAAAAGGGAAGGTGTTAGCACCCTTTTCATCCGTAGTTATCTACGAGATCTTAGTTGCTAGCTCACTTTAAAATGCTTTGCTTGAAATGTGTTTTATGATGGTTTGAAAGTATTTTTGAAAAGTGCCTCCATTTTGGCGAACTTTCTAATGATTCTCGTCTCTATAAGAATGCATACAAAGTGTTGACATTTGAAAATATCTTATTTTTGAAAGTGTTGGTGTGTTTTGAAATGTTTTGTGAGCAAGCAACTATGAGCATTATACCTATTCAAAAAGTCTTTGTTCATTTCCTCATCATTTAGATATTTCTATCTTACCATTGATTGATAAGAATCCCTATCATTGGATGTAAAAGGACAGGCGTGGATCATCGTATAGTCATAGAAAGCAACATTGTAGGATACCTTAGTAATTTTTGGTAAGGGTCTAAGATCATTTATGAATGCAACATTTGAAGGGTCATCAAGGGTGTGATACAGTGGCAGAACCGACTGTTATATACTGGTTTTGCATTTTATGTTCGCAAATGTTGCGGTAAGCAAGAGTCGCCACCGACTTTCCTTTTATCCAACAAAGGAAAGGGTGAAAAGAACAGAAAAAGACCTTTTTGAGAGTTTTCTGAGTAAGGGGGATAGATTATGGAAAGGGGAGGTGTTAGCACCCTTTCCATCTGTAGTTATCTACGGGCTCTTAGAGGTTTGCTCATTTTGAAATACCTTTGTGCTTTGTGTATTTGAAAATTTTTTTTGAAAATGCCTTGGTATGGCATACTTTGTAATGTTTCTCGGGAATGTGGAGAAAAGTATACAAAGTGTCTTGAAAATGTTTTTGAAAAGTATTTTTTTGTGTAAGTGCAAATATGCTTTGATCAAACTTCTAACAACTATCTACTTTGTACTCGAATAGGCGTTCTTTTCCTTCTGTCCTTTAGACAGTGCTATCCTACTATTAGTAAGTAGGTAGCCCTATCGTTGGATGTATGAGGGACATTTGAAAGGGACGTTACAGTCACAACGACAACTTGTGGAGACGCTTTAGCAATTTTGTTTGGGGACTAGATCATTTACCGAAGGGCAACTGTATGGTCATCGAGGGACTATAATCTTTTTGATTTACGAGTCTTTGCTAAAGTGTTCCTACCTCATGATTGTTTTATTTCTAAAGGAAACCAAAGTTGGGTACCCTAGAGGTGTATATGTACAATTGATTTAATTAAGTTATTTTTGTCTTTTTGTTAAGTTTTCTAGCGTTTGATTATTATCTTATCATACACGCCTAATTATTAGCAGTTAATATATATTGCAGAATATTAAAGTGCATGAATTTAAATCTATGCTATAACAATGCTTTGGGGAGGGGATTTACACTGTACAAGAATTAGGGGGATAAAGCAGTAAATGTCCTTGTTTTAATCTATTACATCCAGTGAGCAGGTACATTAATAATAAAAATGCGAAATTAAATAAACGCGCGTGAATTTGAAAATAACGTCTAAAAAATATCCTAAGAAATAAAAATCTTTTTGTTTTGTTTTTTTATGTAGAAAATATAACCTAAGTCTATTTAATTTTAATTTAATGAAAAAAGGTTAGAATAATTAATTAATTTATTTACAAAGTTAAATTAATTAGAAAAGACACTAGCCTAATGTTTTTTATTTATTTTGATTTAAAGTTAATTTAAATAAAAGAGGGTCAATAAATAAATGAAAACAAAAACAAAAATAGAACAAGAAGCATCCTTCGATTGCAGGGAGATGGTGTCTTTTGATTATATGAAGGGAAAGCTGTATTTAGATTTCCCTTTGATCTAGTGATAAGATGTGGCTTTCGATCTAGAGGGTGCTGTTGGAATTGCCTGATGGATCACTTTTGAGGGCATTACACCTGCAAACATGTTGGCAAAACGAAAAGCATGACCTGGGTGCCCAACCCAGGTCTTTCGATTATGAATACGTTGGGTCTATTCAGGCTACATCTGCAGCAAGTATTAGCAGAAAAAACAAAGTCAGACCTGGGGTCGAACCCAAATCTTTATTCTTGAACAACAAATCGAATGAAACTAAATAAATATTGATGTGTCACGCAAATGTAGAGATTGATCTTTTTACCAATTCTTACCAATGGTTGATGGATGAATATGTGATGACGAGTATGGGTATCCTTGTTTGATGATTGCTTTGATTTGGCTTTTGGACGTGGGTACCTTTGTTTAAGGGTTGCTTTGATTTGGATCACTTATGAGATTTTTGATAACTTTTGTGGGTTTATGGGGCAGCGTATCTCCAATGTGTGTGTAACTGTGGCTGGCAAGCATGGTGTTTATATAGAGTAGAGGGGAGGGGACAAGAAGGCAATAGTTTAAACTGCCATAAACAAATGTTTTCAAGGCCATGAATGAAGTTTTGTAACGTTGGTCAAAAACATGGGATTTTGTCCTTTTTTGAAATTTGAATGTATGTGGACATTTTGGCTCCTCCGAATGCCCTCTAATGTTGCTCTTTGACTGGCCTCAAGACGCCTCTTTCGACTGGACCTCTTGTGTAGCCTTCGACTGGGCCTTCTGCATGCTTCTTCAAATGTACCTCTTGTGTACCCTTCGACTGGATCTAATATTACTTCCTTCAAATGGATCTTTATATGGTCCTTTTGGTGTTCCATTCAAATGGGCCTTTGGTGTGTCCTTCTGGTATTCCCTTCGAATGGACCTTTGGTGTGTCCTTCTGGTGTTCCCTTTGAATGGGCCTTTGGTGTGTCCTTCACATGGCTATTTTGAATGGACTTTCTATGTACGCTTTGTGCCCTCTTTGAATGGGCCACCAAAGTGTGTCCTTCGAATGGCTATCACGCTTGTTGAAGTGTGTACAATTGTTTAAAGTGGGGCCATTTTCTAGGCGAAGATGGCACAAAGGAATCCAGTGTCTTGCGGGTCGAAGGCAACCTTTTTTTTGTCTGGCGAATCAAAAGAAGCTCTTTGCCTAGGCAAAGCTGGCACAAAGGTTGCCAGTGCCTTGTGGGTCGAAGGAAAATTTGAAGGAGTCTTGGCCTTGTGCTGAAGACAAACTGAAGAGGGACACGTGCACTGGTGACATGCTGAGAGGTCTTTTGCCCATTGGGAGCTTTGTGAATCGAAGGCCAGTTTGGAGAAGTTCTTGCTTTTGTGCACTGAAGGGACATCCAGAGGGATAATTTGCCTAGTAGATGTAGGAAATAAGCTTGCTTCAAGTAAAACAAATGCCCAATCGAAGCAGGGATCCATCTTGCATGCAGGTAGCTATTGCATTTGTGAGTCAAGCCAACATGCAAAGACAATGGTGCAATCGAATGAGCACTGATAAGAAGCCCTTCCTCTTTGGATCAAAGGAGTCTGCTTTAAAGGGAAAACATGCCTAGTCAAAGCTGGTGTGCAGCAAACAAGCAAAATACCAAGGCTTCAATTGAAGCTTAGAAATTTGAGGCAAACTTAGAGGAGGTTAGGCGCTCAATTGAAACCTGTCCAAATACCAATTGAAAGGCCTTTTAACATGCCAATCGAAGGTTTTGTCAAAATGCCAATCTAAGACTCCTTGTTTATCTTCAAAAAATTTTATCTTTCTTTTAATCAAATGCTTATGATCACCATGTAAGAGAAAGATCTTGAGAAAATATGAGAGGGTAAATTTTGGGGTACAACAGAGGGACTATGATCTTGTTTTCATTGTTTTTGCTAAAGTATCCCACGTTTGCATAACATGACTAATTTTATCTTAGGCAACAAGTGAGGTCAATCCTAGAGATGCAAGTGTGCAAAAAGTTTTTTTGCATGCTCTTTGTCTTTGAATTAGGGTTTCTACTTGTTGATTTTATGTCTTGCCATACAGACTCTAATTACTAGCATTTATATTGAAAGCGATAAATTGCGGAAATATAAAATTCTACGGTATTACATCATTTGGGGATGGAGGTACAAATTACAAATGGGGGAATAAAAGCAATTAAACTCTAATTTACTATTACAACCATATTGAATATTGCAAGATAAAATGTACAAGAATATGAAGAAAAAGTACAATAAGAAAATTGTTTTGTTTTATTTTATGAAGGTTTTAAAGTGGATAAAAAGAAAGGAATTAATTTATTATAAGTTAATTAAAAGATCAAATTAAAAATAAAACCTAAGTCTAAATCTATTTTAATTAAGAAAGAAATTTAAATTGATTAAGAAAAACATTTTTAGGGTTTTTTGGGTGAAAAAGGTTTAATATTGACCTAACTAACTAATTAAATTTAATCACAAAAGAAGTTAATTAATTGCTTAATCAAAACCTAATTAAAAAGAAAATTAAATAAGACTAAGTCTAATTAGTTTTAATTCTAAAAGAGATTAATTTAATTAAGAAAAAATATTTTTGTTTTAATATTTTATTTATAAAAATAAACAAGATGAAAATAAAATAAAAATAGAAAATTATTTTAAACGAAGTATTTTTTTAATATTTTTTTGGTTAAAATAAATAAATAAGTAAAGGTGAAGGAAATATATAAAGAATATAAAAATATTAGGCCTAGGTGTTAGAAAATAAAAAAAGGTGTATACAACTAGTAAATAAGGGGTCCAGGCTCAATATGTATTTTTTGTTTGAAATCAGCAAATAATAATAGAAATAAAGTGGGCCAGGTTATTGGAAAGCAAAATGGGGGGAGGGGGTGAGAAGAACAAATCATTCCATGCCCAATGTCAGGAGGCCCAGGCGCCTATGTTGATCTAGTGTGGTTGATTTTTGATGATGTATCATGGGGATACCTTTTGGAGCGTGTGATTTGGCTGCTTGATGATCTGGTGGTGTTTGATAAGGGGAACATGGTACACATTTTGAGCTTTCTTGCACAGGATCTATAATGAATTAATAAGAAAAAACCAAAAGGGTACCACTGGGGCTCGAACCCAGGTCTCAAAGGTTAACAGGCGCGCGCTTTATCACTAGGGTGGCTATACATCCGTTTATTAATACAAAAGCATAAATATATATTTTAAACACGTTCCCGAAGACATGTTCATCTTCTTCCTCGTGCCCATGACTGAAACACCTTTTTTGAAATCCGTATCTCACTCATTTCTCAATGAAATTAAAAAATGTAAACATGAAACTTGTGTATTTTTTCACCACAAATCCAACCATATAACTTATGTAAGCTAAAAGTCAAAAATGAAGATTAATTTTGTTGGCCCTAAATTGAAACCTAATTTTTTCATAAAGTTCAAATCTAAAATTCTCTACACACAATCAATATAAATGAAAACTATGGACATGGTTAGCTTTAGGGAAATGATATCTACATTTTTACTTCAGAATGTATGCATAAAGGATGCTTGTATCAAGATATTGAAGTTAGAAAACTTACATCTTGCAGATGGATCCGTGTATGGAGTTTCAGCAAGCTTTGAGGTGTCATAATGATCTATTTAGCTTTCCTGGACCTCCCTGAGTGTATTGCAACCCTTACTTTGCTTTGAAAGTCCCCGAACTCCCTAATCAAGTTAAACTGAAAGCTTGATTCTTGAAAATGGTAGATGGTGAAGATGAAGTTACATTCAAGAAACATGTGTTGGGATGGCTTGTATATGAGGTATGTAAAGTTTTTGGATGATTAAAAGTTAATACGCACAAGTGGATTTTGAGTTTCAAGTTTGAAACTCAAAAATGGAGTCTTTGGCAAGTTCTATGTTGCAGAATGCTTAGGAGTATTTGAGGGCTTATAAACTCGTGTCTTTACTTGCAGTAGACTTGTATATTTGTATGAAAAAGGTTAGATATGTTTTTCACAAGGGATTTCTGAGTTGTAGGGTTTTGGCTAGGTGGCTTGATTTTGAAGAAATATGAGAAATGTGGTTTCAAGGTAGAAGGTACAATCATGTAGAGTGTTTAAACACTTTAAACATGTTACATCTAAACTTTTAGATGGAGTGTATGCAGAGGCAACAAGTTAGAGTCTCAAGAAGGGTTGACATTTTACAAAAGCATGCTTTTCTAAAATGGAAGTCTTGCCTTTCTTCTCAAAATAGAAAAATGTATTGGATAATGCTTGGATCAAGTGGACAATAGCTCAAAAGCTTGTGAAATCAAGTGATTATGGATAGATTTAGAGGTTTAGATGCCCGCAAAGCAAGATTACAAGGCATGGCTAAGATATTTGAATTCTTGTTCACCACAAAATTGACTTGTAGTTCAAGTTTGAAACCCTAACTTCAACTCTTTGATTCTCCTAGCTCAAGAATGATCTCATTGAGTTATTTGAAATTTTGAAAATCTTGGAACATTATCTACAAATTTTGTGTTGGCCATTTTGACAAAATCCTCTTGGAGCTTGGTGAAAATTGGCCAAGAAGTTAGGTAAAAAATCTGCCTAAACTAGGTCAAATTTTCACTAAGTGTTTAAGAAAAAGTGCATGATTTCATGGATTCATAACTCAAAAAACAAGAATTTCTAGGACTTGATTAGTAAAGCAAAGTTTTATATCTCATCAAGATATATATCTTTCATGTTGGAAGTTTTCTTTGAATCATCTTGCATCTTAGTGAAATGTTGGCATGAAGTAATGAAAAATAAGACTTAAAACACTTAGAAAATTTTCTAAGTTTTGAAAACTTTGTCTTTTCAAAATGACTTTTGACTTTCTTGATTTCTTGATGATCAAGCTTCATATTTTTGAATGTCTTGATAAATTGTGATCTTTGAAATTCAATTTTGATCAAAAAACCAAAATTTGACTGTTGATGTGTCAGTTGACTTCTCCTCAGTTGATTGAATTTCAACTATCAATCAATTGATCTTGAGAAATGAATTAAATCATGCAATTAGGTCAAAATTATGTAATTGAATCCTTGACATCATGTTTCAAACCATTAAGTCATGCATTAGGTCAAAATTCAAAGATTGGTCATTCTCAATCAAAACCCTAACTTTGACCATTTTGCCCTTTTGAAGAATTGAACATTTTTCTTATGGAATTGTGGTCCAAACTTGATAAAATGATACATATGACTTCAAAACATTGATATTGGTTACAAATCTTGTATTTTGACTGTAAGTTGACCACATTTGACTTTTTACCCAATACAATTGATTTTGGATCATCTGGCCAATTGATTGAGCAATTTTTAGCTGCAAGACTTAAAACTTGACATGAGCATTCTTGGAGGTCCATAATGATCCATGAAGGTAATTTGAGGAATTAGAAGTCCAATTGAATTTAATTAAACCAAAACCCTAATTTGAGGTATCAGTGTTTAGGGGATGGCTTGACCTAGTCAACACTTGTACAGGCTTGACCTATTGGAGATTTTGTGAGAAATGTCTTGAGAAAAAGAGAGGGAAAATTTTGGGGTACAACAGCTGCCACTGTTCAATCTTCTTAAACCTGAAGAGTTAGATTGACGGGTCCGCCATTCGTGACTTGAGGGTGGAAGATGATTGAACACTAGAGTGCCCAAAAATTTGCACTCACTGATGCACGAAGTAATGTGTTAGTTGATTGCGTCGGAAATGGGATTATAGATTCCATTCAGAGAGGTGACGAAGAGTTGTCGGAGATGGGCTTATAGATTCCATCCAATGTGATTTATTTATAGAGATCGGAAGAAGTATCAGAATAAATCTTTTGTCCATTTATACTAAATAAAGATGAAGTCTTGAGTAATCTTTAACTTAATAATGAATAAGTGTAAATCTTCAGAGCAATTTAACTGAATCAGAGGAAATGTCTACTGGAATAGAATCAGGATAAGTCATTGATCGATTTAAACTGAACCAGCAGAGGTCTTAAATAATCTTTAACTGGAGAACGAATCAGTATAAATCTTTGGAGAGATTTAACTGAACCAGAGATAGTGTCTACCAGAACGGAATCAGGGTAAATCATTGATCGATTTAAACTGAACCAGCAGAGGTCTTGAATAATCTTTAATTGGAGAAAGAATCAGTATAAATCTTCAGAGCGATTTAACTAAACCAGAGAAGTGTCTACCGGAATGAAATCAGGATAAACCATTGATCGATTTAAACTGAACCAGCAGAGGTCTTGAATAACCTTTAACTGGAGAACGAATCAGTATAAATCTTAGGAGAAATTTAACTAAACCAGAGAAAGTGTCTACCGGAACAAAATCAGGATAAAACATTGATCGATTTAAATTGAACCAAAAGAGGTCTTGAATAATCTTTAACTGGAGAACGATTCAGTATAAATCTTCAGAGAGATTTAAATGAACTAGAGAAAGTGTATACCGGAACGGAATCGGGATAAACCATTGCTCGGTTTAAACTGAACCAGCAGAGGTCTTGAATAATCTTTAACTGGAGAACGAATCAGTATAAATATTCAGAGCGATTTAACTGAACCAGAAAAAGTGTCTACCATAACAGAATTAGGATAAACCATTGATCGATTTAAATTGAACCAGCAGAGGTCTGTTTGTTGCTGATGATATTTATCTGATTATTGATCTTTCCTGAAAAAGGTAAAGAATTAGTTGTGATGCAATGTCATGATGCATGCATTGCATAATGAAGTTCTCAAATAAAAAAAGAGATTATGCTATATGCATTTTGTATGCATATGTCATGATGCATGAATGTGAAATGTTATTGAAGTAAATCTTTGTCTCGAAAATAAATCCTTGATAACTACTGGGGAGATTTGGGAAACTAAATCCCGTACTACTGCTGGAGATGGAGAATATGTGTATCTTCGACTTTGTTTAGAGTGTTCCATTGGGGATTCCTGTCTCATTGTTTTGAGGAAATTCTGCGGGGAATGTCAATTTCTGCTTGAGGGATAGAGCTCAGGAACCCTGGTTGTCCATTACTCTACTGAAGAATTATAACTTCATTGTTGAGAGTAAAAGATAACTGGTATCTGGTTGAATTCCAGGCTTTGCAGCAACTTTCTGGGGATAGTAATGACTCTGCTGGGGACAAAGGGGTTTTGTTCGTTGATTTGTAACAGTCTTATTAGGGAGATGAATTCTTTTGGGGAGAACCCCGTAAAGTTTCTTTTTTTAGTTAAGACCAACTCAGTTGGGGAGAGGGTTTTCGGGAGATTATACTTTGTGGGGATAATCTTATTGAAGCGAATATTGTGGGGATATCCCAAATCCTTAAGGAAATTCTTATCACATACATTTTTTAATAGTTAATCATGTTCATATGCATATGCTCATTTAATCATTGGAAGTTTTTTCACTCAAAACATAAAAACAAAAAGTTTGCACTTTGAAGTATATTTGTATTGACGTTTTGCCTATAAACAAGCGTTTTTGTACAAGGAGACATAAGTCCTAGTAAGAGGAAATCATCGAAAGCATGAAAGGAATACAAAGTTAAAACAAAATGATAGCCATGCAAAAGTAATCTCATTAGGTTCCAACTCCACCATTGCCCCTATGTCTTAGAACATCATCCCTTGCCGTTGAAAGAAGTTGATTGAATTGATCTTATACCAATTGAGCTTTTGACTTTGGTAACAAAGCTGACTGTTAGTGATCCAACGAAATATATTTGTAACTTTTAGTCCTTAACTTTTTCATGGACCGCCCTTTTAGGTTTTCAGTCCACCAGGGTACCCATTTTTGCCCAAGTCGCCATTTTAGGTTTTCGACTTGCCGGGTGTACAATCTTTTGTATATATCCCTAATTTTTGCTCGAACACTTTTGGTTCACGGAGATGCCCTTATTTTTGCCTAGGTATGTCAACCTAGCAGGTCATTTTTATGCGTAGTATTTTTTAACTATGTCCGCGTTCATAGGATGCGGGAACTCTTCACCGTCCATAGTAGTTAGCATCATGGGACCGCCAGAGAATACTTTCTTAACAACAAATGGCCCTTCGTAAGTGGGGGTCCATTTGCCTCTGGGATCTCCTTGAGGAAGAATGATGCGCTTTATTACCAAATCACCAGTCTGATACGCTCGAGGTTTGGTCCTTTCATTGAAAGCCTTGACCATACGCTTTCGATACATTTGACCATGACAAACAACAGCCAGTCTCTTCTCGTCAATTAAGGTCAACTGATCCAACCTAGTATCAATCCATTCATCTTCTCCTAAATATGCTTCTTTTATAATACTTAAGGAAGGAATCTGAACTTCCACAGGCAGGACAACTTCCATGCCATAGACTAAAGAAAAAGGAGTTGCCCCAGTTGATGTTCAAGCCAAAGTACGGTAGCCATGAAGAGAAAATGGTAGCATCTCGTGCTAGTCTTTATAGGTTACTACCATCTTTTTCACAATATTCTTTATGTTTTTATTGGTAGCTTCCACTGTGCCATTCATCTTAGGTCTGTATGGAGAAGAGTTGTGATGCTTGATCTTGAACTGATTGCAAAGTTCCATAATCATAGCATTGTTGAGATTAGTTCCGTTATCAGTGATGATCCTTTCAGGGATGCCGTAGCGGCATATGAGGTTATGCTTGATAAGTCGAGATACCACATTCTTAGTGACTGAGGCAAATGAAGCAACTTCGACCCATTTGGTGAAGTAGTTGATGGCAACAAGGATAAAACAATGTCCATTAGAGACAGTGGTCTTGATCTCTCCAATCATGTCAATGCCCCATATTGCAAATGGCCATGTAGTAGTCATGACATTCAAAGGAATTGGAGGCACATGAATCTTTTCGGCATAGATTTGACACTTATGGCAAGTCCTCGAGTGATGGTGACAATCAGTTTCCATAGTCGACCAATAGTAACCAACCCTCAAAATCTTCTTGGCCATAGTGTGCCCGCTAGAGTGAGTTCCAAAGATACCTTCATGCATGTCTTACATGATCTTTTGTACTTCTTTCTTGTCCATACAACAGAGCATAGTAGAATCATGGTTGCGTTTGTCCAGGATCTCTGCTTAGGGAGAATTTAACTGAGAACCTTTGCAGGAATTTTTTTTCTGTTGATTGAAGCTCCTTCCAGATACTCTTGTGTTTCAAGGTACTTTCTCACTTCATGATACCAAGGCTTCTCTTCATCAATGTCAATATCATAGCAGTGCACAGGTTCGTCAAATATTTCAATTGTAATTCTGGGAGCTTCGTTGTCCCAATTGACTTTGAACATAGATAACATAGTTGCTAAAGCATCTTCCAACTGGTTTTCTTCTCTTGGGAAGTGTTCAAAGGTAACCTCCTCAAAGTATGGGATCAAAATTAACATGAGCTCTTTGCAAGGTACCAGATTTGGATGCTTGGTATCCCACTCTCCTTTAACTTGACTGATTACTAATGTCGAATCTCCGTATATGCTTAAGAATTTAATTCTTAGGTCAATGGCAGCCTTAAGACCCAAGATGCACGCTTCATACTCGGCCATGTTGTTTGTACAGTAGAAGCACAATCTGGCAGTGAAAGGCATATGGCCACCTTCAGGGGAAATAATCATAGCACCAATTATGTTACCTAAAGCATTGGAAGCTCCATCAAAAACCATAGTCCATCGGGATCCTTGTTCAGGTCCGTCATATGGTCCAGGCTTTTCACAATCAGTTATCAGCATGATATTCTCATCTGGGAATTCAAAGTTCATGGATTGGTAGTCATCAACAGCTTAATGAGCCAAATGATCCGCCAATACACTTCCTTTGATTGACTTTTGTATGGTGTATTGGATGTCGTATTCAGTCAAGATCATTTGCCATCTAGCTATTCGTCTGGAGAGAGCTGACTTCTCGAAGATATACTTGATGGGATCCATCTTAGAAATCAATAAGGTGGTGTAAGTCAACATATACTATCTTAGCCGGCGAGCAGCCCATGCCAAAGCGCGACAAGTTTTCTCGAGCAGTGAATATCTAGTTTCACAGTCGGTAAACTTTTTGCTCAGGTCATATATTGCATGCTCTTTTCGGCCAGACTCGTCATGTTGGCCCATCAAACACCCCACTTAATTCTCTAATACTGTTAAGTACATAATCATAGGTCTTCCTTCAATTGGAGGCATCAAGATGGGAGTTTTATGCAGATATTCCTTAATTTTGTCAAAGGCTGCTTGGCAGTCGTTATTCCATCTGACTACTTGATCTTTCTTCAATAGTTTGAAGATTGGCTCACAAATAGAAGTTAGGTGAGATATGAACCGGGTAATATAGTTTAGTCGACCTAAGAAACCTCTGACCTCCTTCTCAGTAGAGGGAGCTGGCATTTCTTATATGGCTTTGACTTTTGTAGGGTCAACCTCGATACCTTTTCCACTGACAACAAAATCTAGAAGCTTTCCAGACCTTACCCTGAAGGTGCATTTATTGGGATTCAGCCTTAGCTTGTATTTCTTCAACCTTTCAAATAGCTTGTGAAGATGATCAAGGTGTTGTTCCTCAGTTTGAAATCTTGCAATCATGTCATCAACATACACTTCTATTTCATGATGGACCATGTCATGAAATAGGGCTACCATAGCTCATTGATAGGTTACCCCTGCATTCTTCAAACCAAAAGGCATGACCTTATAGTAGAAAGTGCCCCACTGTGTGACAAAGGTGGTCTTCTCCATGTCCTTGGGAGCCATTTTGATTTGATTATAGCCGGAGAAGCCATCCATGAAGGAGAAAACTTTGTGTTGAGCCGTGTTGTCGACTAAGACATCAATGTATGGTAGCGGGAAATCATCCTTGGAACTTGCCCTATTCAAATCTCTGTAGTCTACTCACATACAAACTTTTCCATCTTTCTTCGGTACTGGGACCACATTTGCAACCCATTGGGGATATGACGTCACTGCCAAAAAACCTACATCGAATTGTTTCATTACCTCAGCTTTTATTTTCTCAGACATGTCTGGCGGCATGCGACGAACCTTTTTCTTGAGTGGAGGATAATTTTCCTTCATTGGCAGACGATGAACCACAATGTCGGTATCAAGTAACGACATATCTTCATATGACCAAGAAAACACCTCAACGTAGTCGTGCAACATTTGAACCAATCTGCTTTTGACATTGTCTTCCAAGTTGGTGCCGATCTTGACCTCTTTTTTATCTGCCTCTGTACCTAGGTTGATCACTTCAACTGGTTCCTCGTGTTGTTGAATGGATTTTTCCTCTTCCATCAGAAGTATAGCTAGTTCCTTGGGTATTTCAAAATCTTATTTACCTTCGTCTTCGGCTTGGTAGATTGGATGTTCAAAGTCATATATGGAAATAGCAGAGTCATTATTAATGAGATCCGGAGTGGTTGTGGGTCTGCAAATATGCGTGTGTGCATGTAAAGTCACATGGCTATTTTGAAAATGCAATAAAGTTAAATAAAGACAATGAGTTCAAAATTTGAATGCAAAAGAGTCCAATGTTTTTCATTAAACGATCATATGGCATATGAAAATGAACAAACCCTTAACAAATGGATCATGGTGCCCTGAACATGGCACATGGCTTAAACTCATTGTTTCAATTAAAATTATAGACAAAGTTCTTAAATTGATAAGACAGTAAATGGTAATTACTCCTTGTTGAAGGAGATGAGAATGAAGTCCTTGGCATGCCAGTTGTTGGGTCCTTCCTTGGCAGTCGGGTAGATACGTTCATCAAAGTCACAGTCATTGTCGGAGTCTTCAAGATAATTCACTTCATGATTACCGATGCGAAGAGGTAGTTTTCCTACGCGAGCATGTATGACCTCCTTTTGAGCTTTGACAGTGAAACCCAAACCACACTTATCTGATTTGAATGGAATATTAAGGAGTTTCCCCAAAATGGTACAGTCTTTATCTTTAATCACAACATGAGCGTATTTGAGGGAAGCCATCCTTGGCACTTCTTGAGCAGCTTTTGGAATATCATAAGAGACCTTGGTGGAAGCAACCATAGGAGAGACCACTTCTAAGGCTTGACAGAGAGTTTCTATGAACTCTCCATCCATATCAACATATTTAAATAAAATTAGATGGCTAACCATAAATTCCTCTTCACCACAGACGGTAACAATCTTTCCCTTGACTGGACATTTCAACTTTTGATGAAGTGTAGAAGTCACTGCTCCTGCCCCATGTATCCAGGGGCATCCAAGTAGGCAAGAGTAAGCAGGACGGATATCCATC
This sequence comes from Vicia faba, assembly GCA_948472305.1. Lineage (NCBI taxonomy): Eukaryota > Viridiplantae > Streptophyta > Magnoliopsida > Fabales > Fabaceae > Vicia > Vicia faba. The sequence goes on from OX451737.1 coordinate 64,537,078, forward strand.
ACATAGAAAGTTAAATTGAAAATTTGAGACCCAACTTTGATGGGGAGATCAACTTCCCCATGGACCATCCTTTTTGATCCTTCGAAAGCCCTTACCACAATGTCACTTGGCTTCAACACCAAACCTTTGCAGTCTAATCGATCTAGGGCACCTTTGGGTAGGACATTCAAAGAGGAACCAATATCCACAAGTACATCGGCTAGAGTGGTTCCTTTGCATTCAATAGAGACATGCAAAGCTTTATTATGATTTCTTCCAGCTGGAGTTAAATTAGCATCCGAAAATACCAACCCATTATCGGCAGTCAAGCTTGCTACACAATTTTCAAATTGATCCGCTGTAGTCTCTTGAGGAACATGAGCTTTCTTCAGAAATTTTATCAATGCTTAAGCATGCGCATCAGAGCAAAGTAATAAAGATATCATAGAAATCTTAGAGGGGGTTTGCCTCAACTGCTCTACTATCTTATAATCACTTTTCCTTATAATCTTCAAAATATCCTCCATCTCTTGAGTGAAGGGTTTCTCAGTGATAATGTCTTTTACAGGTGCCTCTATCCTGGCAGGCTCAATCATCTTTTCTTTACCCCTAGCATCAGTACTAAGTTTGTCAACAGTAATGCGAACAAGTGTAGTTGTGGTGGTTGGAGGTGAAATATCAGGAGAGAAAATTCTCCCTGTTCTAGTCACCTTGCTAGACCCCGCAATAATGGTAATATTAGCATTCTTGTCTTCATCATTCCAGGAGTCTTGTCTAATACCATGGTAGTATACTTCAGCACCATAATTCCAAGGTACCGCCTTATCGGAAGAATAAGGGACTGGCTCCAGTGTGGTAATTATCAATGGAGGTATCTTTGATCATTTGAAATCCTAATAGGACCTTTTGAAGTGATCCTAATAGGTTTGTTGGAGATAATGATGATGGATATGTCTTCAACTTCTTGAGGCACAACTTCAATCAATTTTTTTACGGATGGAGTTCTTTCGAACAGGATCTCATAGCTGTCCATTAGGTGTTGGACACCTCTTTATATCCATTCACAGTCATTGATTTGCACAACAAGACAACAACAATCTTCAAGGAAACCAGGGAAAACCCCAACTTTCAACAAATTGTTTTTAACAAACTTCAGTGGGGTGGTTAAGTCATTAATAAAGGAAACAAAAGAAGTATCTTCAATAGCGTTGACACCTTTGTCATGATTTGGCATATGTGCGGTGATTACATTCGGAGTTGGATGAGGATCAAATTCAATGGTATTTTTGTTAATAAGGTCTTGGATTCTATTATTGAGAGACCAATAATCATTTGTGTCGTGTCCGGGGCTATCCAAATGGTAGGCACATTTGGCGCTGGGGTTGTATTTTGGAGAAGCAATGTTAGGGTTTGAAGGAGGATCTTGCAAGGTCACCAAGTCAGCTTTCAAAAGCTGTTGCAGAGCTTGAGATAGTTGCATATTGATTTTGGTAAATTGTCTTCTTTGAACATCCAATCTTTGTTGATTATTTTGTTGACGAGGTCGTTGAGTTGGAGTTGGATTGGAAATTAATACAACCCCTACAGAATGGTGATGGTCATTCCTAGCACGACTTCTTAACCCATACATGATTTTTTTTCTTCCAATAAATGATTTTTTCACAACATTTGATGTAGAGGTAGAGGCCAAGGGTATCTTTCCCCTTTTAATACCGCTCTCATCCCGTTCACCAGTCAAGATTAACTCCGTAAACCCAGATGATAAGCTCCCAATTAGTTAGTTAAAAAATGGCCTAGTCAATGTTCCCATGAACATATCTATCAATTCCTTGTCAGTCAATGCTGGTTGCACCCTTCCAGCCAGGTCTCTCCATTTCTGTGCATATTCTTTGAAGCTTTCATTGGAACCCATGATCATTCCTTGTAACTGCATTCTAGTTGGTGCCAGATCGGTGTTGTACTGATATTGATGATAGAAGGTGATGGCCAAGTCCTCCCAGGTATGTATGTTGGAACCTTCTAACTGGTAAAACCACTTCAATTGAGTCCCAAACACTCTCTCATGAAATAAGTGCACCCAAAACTTCTTATCAGTGGTATGCGGTTGAATTTTACGGACGTAAGATCTCAAGTGAAGTTTCAGGAATGAAACACCATCGTACTTGGCAAAAACTGGAATCTTGAATTTGTAGGGGATTGCTACCCCGGGAACCAAACCCAAATCACCAAAATCTAGGCCAGGCACAACTTAGATTTCATAGCCTTCAATTTTTCCTCCAGTTGCTTATACTTGTCTTTAGCCGGTGGATATTGTTCGTCATCATAGTCCTCATCCTCAGAGATTAGATTGTTACCCCCTCCCCCCAACACGGGTGCTCCTTGCATCTTCATCTTGGTTTTCATCCTCCTCGGAGGAGTCTTCTACCAATTGAACTCGTCGAATGGGGCCCTTGAACCTTTTCTCCATGTTGATCAAAGCCTTCTTCTTGGTCTTCTTATTTGCAACCAGAAGTGACATCAGTTCTTGCTGCCCTTTGGCCAAGTTGAGCAATGTTTCTTGAAATTGAGAATTTTGTGTCTGCAAGTCCTTCATAGTCTGCTCGAGATCCATCTTATTGAAATAAACAGTAGAAAGATAAGGAAACCTGCATCGAAAAACCTGCTTATGTTATGATGCATGTAATATGAATGCAAATGTTTTCAAGGACCTTTAAGATTTCAATTTGTTTGAACAGAGAAGGAACAAACATTAATTGTATTAATAAGTTCAAATGGTTACAAAAAATGCCTCTTAGTCTTACAATGAAAGAAAAACAAACAAAATGAACTAATACAAAAAGGCTCAGGTCTCCCATGGATGCTTCCTCTTTGGAGTAATGTAGGCATTCAAGTTCCTCTCCTCGTGGAGTTGCCTTGTGAGCTCCAACACTTTCCTCTCGCTTGTATAAAACTGGGTTTCAAAGGTGTCTCGCTCCCCTTTGAGTTGAATCCACGATCTTTGCAACTCCTCGATGGTAGTAGGCATGCCAGGATGAAGAATAGTGTAAGGAACATCTCCTCCGACAATAGGCTCTATGATGATAGGTAGGATGGCCTCATATGGCATCATGAGTTTTTGAGCGTGAGCTCGCACCCACTTGAGATAAGGATCCAAAGGAATGGAGTTCTTATTCCCCAACATCTTACTTTAACCTTTGTTCACCATGCCCCAGGCTTGTACAAATCTTTGACGATAACCTTGGACATCGTTCTCATAGTCAAATACAATTCCTTGGACAAGCGCGTCATGAGAGCCATCCCTCCGAGCATACCTAAACTTTCGCAGAGCCAAACAAGGATTATAAGTGATACCTCCCCTAATTCCAAGGAGAGGGACATTAGGGAATTCCCCACAGCGGTCAATAATGATAACATCCTCCAAAGATCAAGAACACCAATGAATATCTGAATGCGAGAGTGACATCAACTTATTAGACCATCTCATGCCTTGCTCATTCTTCAAAGCAGATCGAGGAAGGTGCAAAATAAACCACCTAGCCAACAGAGGAGTGCAACACATAAGAATCCCCTTTCTCTTCATGGTGCTAGCGTAAAGAGAATGCAAGATGTCCTCGAGTAGGGTAGGCATCGGGTTACGAGATAGAAAAACTTCAACCGTATTCACATCTATGAGTTGGTTTGGGTTAGGAAATAGTACCATCCCATAAATTAGAAGGGCCAAAACCTCTTCAAAAGCTTTCAAATCCAGAGCAACCCAAAAGAGTTGAGCCTTCTCAAACAAAAAATTGGCTAGAAAACTCTTAACACCACTTCTTGTTTCCCAATTTGCCACAATTTCAGACTGTTGCAAATGTAAAGCTATAGCAATCTCCTCAGGTCTTGGGTCTTTCTCAATACCGATGAAGAGTAATTGATCAAGAATAGGTACTCCCAAGAGTTGAGAAAAATCCTCCATGGTAGGCACTAATTGGTAATCGAGAAATGTAAAACAATGGTGTTTAGGATCAAAGAATTGAAAAAGCACATGTACCATGTCCTCTTCAAAGTTTGAAGTAACCAAGTTGATGAGACGACCATACTTCTTGGTGAACAGAGAATCATTTGGAATCCTTGACGCTAACTCCTTGAGTTGAGGAGACACTTTCACAAGGTTGATTCAGATAATACTCTTTCGTATGGGAGCCATGTCCTACAAAATAGCATAAATGCCATGGTATGATGTCATGATGTTATGTACAAATAAACATATACAAGCAAAGCAAAAAAATCCTTAGGTTTAGGCTCACATGTGGTTCATAGGTAAGTACCCTCTTGAAGTTTGGTTGGTTCAACCTGTCCTAGAAAGTAATCGAGTTCTAGGGAATCTCAATATCATTGATCTTTCTTCATTGGACATTGTTTCAGCGCAAGCCTCTGTTTTAGCGACCGAAATATCCCAAAAGTCCAATCTCAATGAGCGTAGTGTCGAGTATCAACCAACTTCGGACTGCACCAAAGCCGGCTATCTCACTACTTCTTAATGGCCAAGTTGTTCAACAAAAGGTTCTAAGGTCGTTTAGTGCTTCATGACACCACACAACGGTCCTGTATTCTCCTTAATTCGCCATAAGGGATACCGGTACCCACAAATGTGTCACACTAATGTAAATATTGTCTCAGCGATATCGGTCTATGCTGTACAGTCTCCATAATATTTTCTACTTACCTAATAATGTTCCCAGATCCGAGTAGAAGATCAATACAAAACCCAAACAAGGACCCAAAATGTAAAGCAAACAGGTCAAACAATGAAAACATTTAAAGGTGATCTAGTCTCTAAGGTAACCCCACTTTTAAGTATACCCAGCAGAGTCGCCAGTTCTGTAATATGGTGGGAGAAATGACTTGGGTGTTTTGTGTTTTATCATAATTGTTGCGGATAGCAAGAGTCACCACCAACTTTTCTTTTATCCAATAAAGGAAAGGGTGAAAAGAACAGGAAAAACCCTTTGAGAATTTTCTTGAGTTTGGGGGGTAGGTTATGAAAAGGGAAGGTGTTAGCACCTTTTTCATCTGTAGTATCTACGGGATCTTAGTTGCTAGCTCACTTTAAAATTCTATGTTTGAAATTTGTTTTGTGATGGTTTGAAAGTATTTTTGAAAAGTGCCTTAGTTTTAGCGAAATTTGTAATGATTCCCGTCTCTATAAGAATGCATATAAAGTGTTGAATTTTGAAAATATATTATTTTTGAAAGTGTTAGTGTGATTTGAAAGATATTTTGAAATGTTTTGTGAGCAAGCAACTATGAGCGTTCTACTTACTCAAAAAGTCTTTGTTCATTTCCTCCTCCTTTAGATATTGATATCTTACCATTGATTGATAAGAAGCCCTATCATTGGATGTGAAGGGACGGACGTGGGTCATCGTATAGTCACAGAAAGCAACATTGTAGGATACCTTAGCAATTTTTGGTAAGGGTCTAAGATCATTTATGAAGGCAACATTTGAAGGGTCATCGAGAGACTAGGATCTTGTTTTGGTTGTTTTTGCTAAAGTATCCCACATTTGCGTAACATGACTAATTTTATCTTAGGCAACAAGTGAGGTCAACCCTAGAGATGCAATGTGCAAAGTGTTTGTTTTCATGCTCTTTGTCTTTGAATTAGTGTTTTCTACTTGTTGATTTTATGTCTTGCCATACAAACCCTAATTACTAGCATTTATATTGAAAGCGATAAATTATGGAAGTGTAAAATTCTACGCTATTACATCATTTAGGGATAGAGGTACAAATTAAAAATGGGGGAATAAAATCAATTAAATCATAATTTACTATTACAACTATATTGAATATTGCAAGATAAAATGTACAAGAATATGAAGAAAAAACACAATAAGAAAATTGTTTTTTTATGAAAGATTTTAGAGTTGATAAAAAGAAAGGAATTAATTAATTATAAGTTAATTAAAAGAGAAAATTAAAAATAAAACCTAAGTCTAAATCTATTTTAATTAAGAAAAAAATTTAAATTGGTTAAGAAAAACATTTTTAGGGTTTTTTGGATGTAAAAGGTTTAATATTGACCTAATTAACTAATTAATTTTAATCACAAAAGAAGTTAATTAATTGCTTAATCAAAACCTAATTAAAAAGAAAATTAAATAAGACTAAGTCTAATTAGTTTTAATTCTAAAATAGATTAATTTAATTAAGAAAAAATATTTTTGTTTTAGTATTTTATTTATAAAAATAAACAAGATAAAATAAAATAAAAATAGAAAATTATTTTAAAAATAGTATTTTTTTTTAAATATTTTTTGGTTAAAATAAAATAATAAAATAATAAAATAAATAAATAAGTAAAGATGAAGAAAATATATAAAGAATATAAAAATATTGGGCCTAGGTGTTAGAAAATAAAAAAGGTGTATAAAACTAGTAAATAAGGGGTCCAGGCCCAATATGTGTTTTTTGTTTGAAATCAGCAAATAATAATAAAAATAAAATGGGCCAGGTTATTTGAAAGCAAAATGGGGGGGGGGGGGGGGGGGGGGGGGCTGAGAAGAACAAATCATTCCAGGCCCAAAGTCAGGAGGCCTAGGCGCCTATGTTGATCCAGTGTGGTTGATTTTTGATGATGTATTATGGGGCTACCTTCTGGAGCGTGTGATATGGCTGCTTGATGATCTGGTGGTGTTTGATAAGGGGCGCATGGTACACGTTTTGAGCTTGTTTCACAGGATCTTTAATGAAATAATAAGAAAAAACCAAAAGGGTACCACTGCGGCTCGAACCCAGGTCCCAAAGGTTAACATGCACGCGCTTTACCACTAGGGTGGCTATACATCAGTTTATTAATACAAAACCATAAATATATATTATAAACACGTCCCTGAAGACATGTTCATCTTCTTCCTCGCGCCCATGACTGAAACACCATTTTTGAAATTCGTATCTCACTCATTTCTCAATAAAATAAAAAAATGTAAACATGAAACTTGTGTATTTTTTCACCACGAATCCAACCATATAACTTATGTAAGCTAAAAGTCAAAGATGAAGATTAATTTTGCTTGCCCTAAATTGAAACCTAATTTTTTCAGAAAGTTCAAATCTAAAATTCTCTACACACAGTCAATATAAATGAAAATTATGGACATGGTTAGCTTTAGGGCAATGATATCTACATTTTTACTTCATAATGTACGCACAAAGGATGCTTGTATCAAGATATTGAAGTTAGAAAACTTACCTCTTGCAGATCGATTCGTGAATGGAGTTTAAGCAAGCTTTGAGGTGTCCTAATGATCTGTTTAGCTTTCCTGGACATCCCTGAGTGTATTGCAACCCTTACTTTGCTTTGAAAGTCCCTGAATATCCCTACTCAAGTCAAACTGAAAGCTTGATTCTTGAAAATGGTAGATGGTGAAGTTGGATTTACAGTCAAGAAATAGGTGTTGGGATGGCTTGTATATGAGGTATGTAAAGTGTTTGGGTGATTAAAAGTCAATACGCACGGGTGGATTTTGAGTTTCAAGTTTGAAATCAAAAATGGAGTTTTTGGCCAGTTCTGTGTTGCAAAATGCTTGAGGGTGTTTGAGGGCTTGTAAACTCGTGTCTTTGCTTGCAATAGACTTGTATATTTGTATGGAAAAGGTTAGATATGTTTTTCATAAGGGATTTCTGAGTTGTAGGGTTTTGGCTAGGTGGCTTGATTTTGAAGAAAAGTGAGAAATATGGTTTCAAGGTAGAAGGTACAAGCATGTAGAGTTATTGAACACTTGAAACATGTTGCTTCTGACCTTTTAGATGGAGTGTGTGCAGAGGGAACAAGTTGGAGTCTCAAGAAGGGTTGACATTTTACAAAATCATTCTTTTCCAAAATGGAAGTCTTGCCTTTCTTCTCAAAATAGTAAAATGTATTGGATAATGCTTGGATCAAGTGGAAAATAGCTCAAACGCTTGTGCAATCAACTGATTATGGATAGATTTAGAGGTTTATATTCCTGCAAATAAAGATTACAATGCATGGCTAAGAGATTTGAATTCTTGTTCACCACAAAATTGACTTGTAATTCAAGTTTGAAACCCTAACTTCAACTCTTCGATTCTCCTAGCTCAAGAATGATCTCATTGAGTTCTTGGACATTTTGAAAATCTTGGAAAATTATCTAAAACTTTTATGTTAGCCATTTGGACAAAATAATATTTTTGCTTCGTGAAAATTGGCCAAGAATTTAGGTAAAAAATCTGGCTAAACTAGGTTAAATTTTCACGAAGTGTTTAAGAAAAAGTGCATGACTTCATGGATTCATAACTCAAAATCCAAGCATTTATAGGACTTTATTAGTGAATAAAAGTTGTATATATCATCAAGATCTATAACTTTCATATGGTAAGTTTGCTTTGAATCATCTTGCATCTTTGTGAAAAGTTGGTATGAAGTCATGAAAAAATAAGACTTAAAACACTTGGAAAATTTTCTATGTTTTGAAAACTTTGACTTTTTAAAATGACTTTTGACTTTCTTGATTTCTTAATTATCAAGCTTCATAATTTTGAATGTCTTGATAAATTGTGATCTTTGAAATTAAATTTTGATCAAAAAACCAAATTTTGACTTTTGATGTGTCAGTTGACTTTTCCTTAGTTGACTGAATTTCAACTATCAATCAATTGATCTTGAGAAATGAATTGAATCATGAAATTAGGTCAAGATGATGTACTTGAATCCTTGAGATCATATTTAAAACCATTAAGTCATGCATTAGGTCAAAAGTCAAAGATTGGTCATTCTTAGTCAAAACCCTAATTTTGACCATTTTGCCCTTATGAAGACTTGAACATTCTTCTTTTAGAATTGTGATCCAAACTTGATCAAATGATACATATGACTTCAAAAAGTTGATATTGGTTAAAAATATTTAAGTTTGACTGTAATTTGACCACATTTGACTTTTTACCTAATACAACTGATTTTGGGTCATCTGGCCAATTGACTGAGCAATTTTGAGCTGTAAGACTTGAAACTTAACATGAGCATTCTTGGAGGTTCATAATGATCCATGAAGGTCATTTGAGGCATTAGAAGTACAATTGTATTTAAGAAAACCAAAACCCTAATTTAAGGTATCGGTGTTTAAGAGATGGCTTGACCTAGTCAACACTTGTACAAGCTTGAGCTATTGAAGATTTTGTGAGAAATGTCTTGAGAAAAAGAGAGGGAAAATTTTGGCGTACAACACACCTCTACTTTCTCTCTCAAACATTCTAAAATTTCTTTCGAATGATATTTTCAAACTCATCTCAACACACGAATACAACTTCAAATCCCACTCCCTTAAACCTTCATACTCATTCCCTTTGTAAAAAAACCAACATACAGAATCCATACTTAACCCTTAACATCACCTCTTCTCAACCATAACATATCAATATGCAAAAACTCAGAACCAAAGAAGGGAGGAAGAAGAGGGTAACAGACTCTGCCAAAATTTCATGATGTCTTCCTCCAATTTCATACACAATACCTGCAACAGAAGCAACCTGTAACATAATCTAAACCACATCCGAAGCTTCACCTCCCAATCCTCTTCATCCACATCCATCAACACATGAACTTACCTACATACAAAAAAAATCATCGAAACATCAACTATACACAATCTGCAACAAATTCAATAGCATTAAGAGAAACATAACGACATCAACATTTTTGCTACGCCTCACTTGAAACTAAAACAACAACATCATAAACACGGAAAATCTCTCACGAAGAAAAATAACTCAACACTTACCAGCAGAATCGAAGACCGACAACTCGAGAAGAGGTTAAAGCTTGATGCTTCAACCATGGAACTGTTTTTTTTACAAATTGTGAGAGAACAGAGGTGAGTATGGTAAGTGAGAGAGGACATCAAATGAGATAATGGTAACATAGAGAGAAATTTATGATTTGATTTCATTTTGTTATTAGTTATATTTTATTGGGAAATAATAAGAGGATTAATTGAATAAAATTAGTTGAATGGATCTTTCCAATGCAAGCATGCAATCGTTCCACCTTCTTAGTCATCCTAGGGTTTCTTATGTGCATTTTCGTGTTGAGCCTTGACCACTAAGCCCATCTGATTTGTCCTCACTTGCTCAACGAAATTGCCTTATATGCAGCCCGTGCAGATTCTGATTCACACTCCCCCAGATTTGGAGAAATTAACATGCCACCCCGCAAATTTTTATCCCAATTTTACCTTGGATGTGATGCACACTATATCCGGACGAAATTTCCTGTAGAAGGATTGAAATTTCCTGTATGAAAATACCAGATATTTTGAAATTTCCGGTACAAAATACCATAAATTTCACAAACCTACTGTAAATTCTTACTTATTCGCGAAATTTCTGGTATCGCCCAAAAATTTGAAAAATCCGGTTGGTCACATATATTTGGAATCTATGGTGAATAATTTAGGTCTGGACAATTTGGTCTTTTCATACCATTTGGGAGGGGGGGGGGGTGCCAGGTATAATGTGGGGGTGGCAAGTTAATCTCTCCCCAGTTTTTTTGTTTCCAGCATATTCCTTTTTTCTTCTTTAATTTGTTTATTTCTCTTAGTAATTTCATTTTGATTATTATTTTCTTTTCATGATAAAAACAATACCAAGAAATAGAGAATATTACATGTTAATTTTTTATGATAATATTTTGACTTTTTTATTTTTGATTTTATGATTTTATTTTCTTTTTATTTTTTTCTTTTGATTTTTAATTCAAAATGGATGCCATGATCTTAATGCCTTTGATTATTGAACTTTTGTGTGATCTTATTGCTCATTACCTGCTGCTTGATGTGTGATTGTATAATATCGACGCTTGCTTATGTGTACTTCATGACCCCTTAGGATATCTCAATTCAATTATAATCTTTGATTAAATTGAATTTGAGATTAAACATTAGGATTTCCTATAAGCATGCTAACAAAGGGTTAATCTCCCTTCATCTCAACTTTAAGTATATATTTGCATGATAACAATTAAGATCAAGTCTCCCATTAGATTGTGTTTCTTTATCTTGCATTGCATCTAATTAAAACAAAAACTCCTTTTCTTAACCAAATCCAAAAAAAAAACACTTAACAAATAAAGATGTGAATTGTGCACCACAAGCCTTAAGTAATGGAAAAGAATGAGATGGTGTATTCCCGACCTTTTTCTTCTTCTTCTATTCATAGACTTTAGTACAATTCATAAACCATTTCAAAAAATAAAGAGGAGAAATAGCTACATGTCCCTATATTGGGTAACATTTACTATTATCCTCAAGAAAAACACTTCAACACATTCAAACCTTTTTTGCCTTAGGGCCTTTTTCCTTTAAAACCTTTTCAAAAAAAGACATGTTAATTCCATTCTACTGCAAACAGGTAATGTGTGAGTCTCTAAAGGTTGAGCGACAAACACCTAATGACTAGAATGAAAAATTAGCATCGTCCACTAAAAATAACCAACAAACAGATATTTTTGAGAAGAATTACATAATTATGATTCCCTATGGGATACATAGGCACTGAGTTGCAAAACACGGACGAACTCAATAATAAAAATATTTTGGTTTTCCCTTTAATTCATTCATACATTCCCTTAGCAAGTAAGTCTTTAGAAAACACACCCTTTGATTAGAACAACAAGAGTGGATCCTGTTGAGTACAACGGACGTGAGGGGTGTTAATACCTTCCCTTTACGTAATTGAATTTCGTACCCTTCTCTTGGTCACGAGACCGTGTTCTTTCTCATATTAGAGGTTTTATTGATGTTTTTCTTTCCCTCTTTGGGATAAATAAAGTTCAGTGGTTACTTCATTATTTTGTATTTTTTACAATGCGACAACTGTTGTTACGCGAAAAATACTAAAACAATGAAGTCACCATCAAACATTTATTTATCCAAAAAAAAAGGAAAGGAAAACTTCAAATAAAACCTAAAAAAGAGAGAGATCATGGTCTCGCAACCAAGTCTAGGGTAATGGAGTCGATTACATAAGGGAAAGGTATTGGCACCCTTTACGTCTGTGGTACTCCATGAAATCCACTCTTGTTATTCTAGTCAAATGGTGTGTTAACTAAAACTTGCTTTCTAAGGGAATGCATGAATGAATTAATAAAGAAAAACAAAAGGTTTTTATTATTGATTTTGCCTCGGTTTTGAAATCTCGTGCTTATGTATCTTCATAATAAAGAAATCAGAACTCCGTAGTTCATCTTGAAAATGTTTATTTGTTGTTGTACCCCAAAATTTGCCCTCGCATTTTTCCCCAAGAAATCTCAGCTTCAAGCATTTCCTGATTTTTAAACTGGCTCAAGAATCGGACAAACGGAATTTTCTCGTCAGTCAAAACAAAATTAGGGTTTTATTGATTTTTAGGACTTTGAATTATTTCAAACAGTTGGCTTAGGGTTTTGGATGATTTTTGGTTCAATTTTGATCAGGCGAGCGTTATTTGGCATTTAATCAGGAATTAAGGTTTTGTGGGCATATTCTCAGAAAGATTAAAATTCTATAGCGCGTCGCAGTTTATTCCGAGATTCGGGTTAAATTCGCATTATCTTGATTTAATCAGTAAAAGAGGCAGTTGGGTTGAATTCATGTTGTTTTGTTTAAGCCAGTCAAAGAAGGTGTGTAGTTTGGATTTACAGTACTTGGTAAGAATCAATAAAAGAGGATTGCGTCTGATCAGTTTTTGTGTTCGACTGTGCGTTGCTTTGAATGATGGAGACGTCGAATTCATTTATTTTGATCAACAAGGTTTAGTTGATTATTTATGGTTCTAAGAATTAAATACTTGAAATTTAACTTTCATTTTATTTAATTTAAGGGATTATAAATAACAAGTAAATAATTAAAGAAAAGGAATTGAAAATATTTAATCAATAGAATTTTTATTTCATATTTAATAGTTGTTACAATTATTATTTGGATACAAGTATTTATTACGAAGTATTTAAAATAATAATGGTTTACAAATAATTAAATTGAAAATAAAAATTATCCTATTTTTCAAGTCCCTAATCTCTTCATTCTTCACTCCGCTCCGGTGTTCCATTATTCATCTGCAAAAGAAAAGAGAAAGTCAGAAAGCAGTTAAATTGGAAAAGACTGATAAAATTTGCTCATCATTAAGGGCCACTGACTGGGATCAGTTAACCCTCTCTGCAAATCACGGGATTTTTCCCGGTTCACAGAGAAGGAAGAATTTTTATGCAAAGTTGAAAAAAATGCAAATGTCAAAATGCATAGAATATCAAACTGCATAGTTTCAAAATCTCAAACTTCAAATTCAAACCAAACTGAAAAAAATCCAAGTTACCACTTTCTATCAAAAGCCAAAAGTGCAACCTACTGTCAAAAATACAAAAAGTCTACCCAAGCTATCAAAGAAGGATTTGGAAAAGATATCAAAGAAAAGACAAAGCACAAAAGCTGGATAAAGATGCAGAGAAGTGGTATGCAAGCAAGCTAACTCTAAATCATCATTTCCCATCAAGTGACCCTTTCAGAAAAAGTACAAAAAGAATCATATTATAATATCCAGTTGTACTACAGAGAGAGAAAAAGAGAGAAATAGAAGCAGGTTTTCAGGCTTTAGGCTTAGGCAGAGGATAGGGAAAAAGATATACAAAAAGAACAAAGACAGTTCACAAAGGGTAGCAGAACTCTCACCAAATAACAAGACAGAAATATACAAGCATCCAACCTAAAAAACAGGAGGAGAAAAAAGATACAAAGGCCTGAAGCCCCACATTACTGTCAAGGCATAACCTGCAAGCTGAAACCATACATAAAACAACAATAACCTGATAAACCAAGGTGAAGCCTGAAGCTTACCTGCTGCCAAAACCCCTGTCAAACCATACCTGCTGCTGTCAAAAAACCTCATAAACCTGCTGAAACCCTTACCTGTCCAAAAAACCTTAAACAAACCCACAGTATAACCTCTAACACAACAATCTGCTAAGTTAGGAGGAAAACCTCAAACCTGCTGAAGCCTAACCTTAAGCCAGAAACACCACATACTGTCAAAACAAAAATACATAACCCATCCTAAAAACCAACAACCGGCCTAACCACATAAACCTGTCAAAAGCAAGCATCAACCTGCATTTCTAAAACCAATCCAGAACCCATCTCAAAACCAACAATCTGCCTGAACCATACTAACAACCTGCTAGCACAAACATAACCAAGTTCAAACCTGAGCCAACCAACTCCTAAGCCTCAGAATTTCTTCATCATAGGCCATAAACAATCGTTCAAAAGCATCTAAACTCTAGGCAGCTGTGAGAGAAGAAGAACATATCAAAGCATACTCAAGCCATTCATTGTAAAATATAAGCTTAAGCTTTTCAAAGCCTCAAGGCTCCAAAAAAAAGCGTCAAGCCTTCAAGCCCTCAGAATCCTGGATTCATCATGGGGCGAGGAAGAAACATGCCAAATTAGGCAACAAAAACACATTCCAACAGGCAACATCAAGACAAACCCATCAGGCCCTCAGTGAAACACATCATGGGGCAAGCTCAATAATCCAAAGGCAAAACATTCGAGGCAACGTAAGCAAAAGTTCTAGGCAAGCAAACATACAGGAGAGGCAAGTTCAAGGTAACACAGGGCAACAAGAGAAGAAGAGAGGAAGTTCGTTCAGGGGCAACAAATATCAAAGCATCACATTTCAAACTCAGGGAAGCATATTCAAAAGCATACGAATTCCCAAAGGCAACATGCAGTAGAAGAGATAAAGAAGTGAATTTTAAAAGGGTTCTCAGTATAAGTCTATCATCATCAAAACCCTAGAAAATGGCAAAAAGATAAAAGTACCAAATTTTCCCAAGCAAGCTTCCAGCTCCATCACCGAACCTCCGCCATCGAACCTCCTACGCGCCTCCTCCATCTTCTTCCTCCCCTCTATCAAGGTAAGGCATCCCTCTTCTCATGCCTTTTCATCCTCATTAAAACAAACAAAAAGTTAAACACACAGTCAAAAGAAAAGCAGTAAACAATTATGTCTAAGAAAGATTCGAACCCTAACGCGTTGAAAAGAGAGTACCTCTGTTTGTCACTATTTATGTGGGCTTGAAGAGAGGAGAAGAGGTGGAGATTGCTGATGGCTGAGGCGAAGGGTTTCAGTTTGGGCAAAGAATTAACGATCGGAGAAGACGAACAAGTACAAACGGCGCGCTCAAACCCTAAGCATGTTCCCAAACTGAATAACAATTCCCAACCCTAAAATTCGTCCCAAACGCATGGGCCTTGCCCGTTCCTTAATGCCCATAAAGCCCATTAGAATTTTAAACCCTTTCTTTTTTTATAAAAACAAACATTAATACTAACCTCTTTTCTTTATATTATATAAACACTTTTTTTATCACAAAATCATATAAATAATAAATACATTTTTTATATCATATACTTAAAATTAAAAATGACTTTATATTCTTTTAATAAAAATATACTTTGTGCATAAATTTTAAAACATTAATTTTGTACATACACATAAGATACATTTTATTTTTATACAATATCATTAAATTTGAAAATATCTTCTTTTAATATACTTTGTACATAATAGACAAAATACATATTTTTTATAATATTAAAATTCTTAAAACACTTAATTAAAACATTTTTGTATATAATAAACAATGATGCGTCTTATACATTTTTCAATTAGAACTTGAACATGCGATTTAATTAAAAACATCTTTTTCTTTTGTACATATTAAAAATACACAAATCAGAGATTCCTTAAAACACATATTTAGGTCAAATACCCTAATCTCGCATTAATTTCATATTGTCGCACCTGTAAATAATTACACACAATACCTATACATCTCACACTTACACTTACACAATACATTCATATTGCTCCTATACATTTGTCTATCTTATATTTGTATATTCGATATTTACATTTGATTGCGAATTCGATTTGGTTGTAACTTATTGGATACTATAAGTCTCATCCCCATTCATACACTTGTACCCCCACTCCCGGATACCATTCTGTAATAGCGTAGATTTTACATTCCGCAATTTATAGTTTTCCAATTATACCATGGTTAGACCTAGGGTTTGCATGTACATAAAATCAAACGCTAGATAACCTAATACAAGACAAATACATGTAATCAATACACAATCACACTTGCATCCCCTAGGGTGATCCCACATGTTGCCTTCCAAAATGGGCCATGCTTGCACGTCGAGTATCTTTGGCGAAACAAAATCAAATGATCATAAGTCTCAAAGTGTTGCCTAAACGGAATGATCATAGTCCCTTCAAAGCAAATCGCCAAAGACACTTGGAACCATTGCATTCATGGTTCATACGATGTCCCGCGCCCGTCCCGAATAAACTTCCTAAACGCAAGATTGTCTACCAATTTCAATGGTAGAACAAAATTGTTAAAAGGGGTTAAAACATGACAAAAACCTTTGAGTACAATAGGGTAGACAAAACTCTTAGTTACTTGAGATCAATTTGCAAAAACACTTGCCTTCTTTTCAAAAACCACAATCCACAACACTTTCAAACAAACTCTCAAAAACATTTGAAACATCTTTTCGAAAAGATCCACACTTTTGTAAAACACTCAATCACGAGTCAAATACATTAGTTGCCTAAGACAAGGCATCTTCTTCCAAAACATTTTCAAAAGCACCCACACACACACCATTTTCAAGCAATCAAAAATCAAGGCAAGTGATCTAAAAACCAAGTAACTAAGAGCCCATGGATAACCATGGATGAAAAGGGTGCTAATACCTTCCCTTTTCATAATCTACCCCCCGAACCCACGAAATATCTCAAAAGGTTTTTGCTGTGCTTTTTTAACCTTTCCTTTAGGATAAAATAAAAAGTCGGTGGCGACTCTTGCTCAACCGCACAAGTGCGAATACAAACGCAAAACACTAGTCAGTTCTCCCACCGTATCACAGAACTGGCGACTTTGCTGGGGATTTCTTTTTAAAGTGGGGTTACCTTAGGGTTTAGATCACCTTTACTTTCAATTGATTGCTTTGTTTGCTTTACATTTGTGGGCTTTGTATCGGAGTTTCATAGATCCTAAACCGGATCTGGGGAATACCCTTTTAGGTAGCATAATCTGTGAGGGACCTGTCCGGCGTATACCGACATGGGTGAAGCAGTGGCTACGTTGGTGTGGCGTCTTGGTCTGTACCGATATCCCTCGTGTTAAGACGGGGAGAATATGGGTCTTCCAAGGAGTCATTAAGCACCAACCGACCTTAGAACCCTAAATTGACCAACTTGGCCATTAGAACAGTAGCAGTATGCTACACTCATTGAGGCTAAACTCTCGAGATGGTTCCGGCCGCGAGAAAAGGTTGCGATGCTGGAGTTATGACCGATTGAGGGCAGCCAATGATATGAGATCCTCTAGAACCCGGTTACTTTTGATAGGACAGGTTTTAACCAACAAACTGAAAGAGGGTAGTACCTGAACCTCATGCAAGCCTAAACCTAAGGACTTGTTTGCTTTGTGTGAATATGTTTGCCTGTATATACACTCACTTGCTTGTGCATGCATGTACATAACCTCATGACATCATACCATAGCATTTTCAATAACCATTTCAAGGATCTCGAGGGTTCTTTTGATGCAGGGTTACGTTGAACCAGACGTCTACCAAGAGGTAAAAGGGGTTTCTCCTCTAACCAATCCAGTCAAAGTTCAAGTGCAGCAACTTGAATCAGTGGCTATGACCCACTCGACATGGTGAGCTTGATTCTCGTGGAAGGACGTCCACCGGTGCAGAGATCTCCAATCCAAGAGCAGGGTTCAACCTCTAACATTTTCTTGTGTTTACCCCAAGAGATCCTTGAAAGCATGCATCCACATATCATGCATTGCATTTTGACAATCTTTCCTTTTTCAGGTCTCCTTACTCTCCTGCTGTTTATTTCAGCAAGAGATGGCTCTAGAAAGGTCTGTCAAAGACATCCAAGACCAGACTGCTCAGCTGCAGGAGATGTTCCTGAACTTGTCTCTGGGGCAAGAAGAGATGAAAGCTCTCCTCACCAAGGACTTGGGGAATTCCAACAATGCCAGGAGTGATCACATTGCAGAGCTGCAGTTTGATCTGACAACACTGAGGACTCAAATGATGGGACAGTTGGTGGGCCAGATGGCTCTCATCCAAGACCTATCCCAAAGACAAGAGGAACTCAGAGTTCTTGTCCGCCAACTGCTTCCAAACAACCAACTGGGGCAAACATCTGAGGTTGAAGAGCAAGTCACCGCTCAGCCTCCATCCACTCAAGAAGACAAAGGGAAAGCTCATTTACTTGCTTCAGGGTCACAAGCCCATCAACAACCTCGCCAGCGTTAACGGGGTAATCGGCGTAAGCAAGAAACGTCGGGAAGACAGTTCACGGAGACTGATATACCATCATTTTTCATACTGAAGCGCCTGTTGGAGGTCAACTTGCTTACCTTAAAGGACCCTCCTCAGAAGCCCAATATCTCCTCTCCTCACTATCATCCCGACACATTTTGTGTTTACCACTCCTACAGCCCGGGACACGACACCAACGACTGTTGGGCCTTGAAGAACAAGATTCAAGATCTGATCGACATTGGAGTGCTGGAATTCATGCCAGACGGTGAGATGAAAATCTTCCGTTAAAGGGTTCTCCACTTGAAGTGACGAAGCTCAAGCTGAAAGACTTTTGCTTCTTTTTGAATTTTCAAAGTTGTAATTTCTTTTGCTGTCAAACAATTATCTATTGATGTTAAACTCTGTTTTCATTAATGCATTGCATATGTTTGTCTTGAATTCATCCATTCGTTTCACTACTCTTATGCTTTTCTTTATGACATCTGACTCTTGATAAAAATCTGCAAGCCTTTAGAGGGTGGATGACGAAACAATACCATAATCTTATACAGTATGCTTTTGAACAGACCTTGCTGATGATGTACAGGCATTTCTTTCAATTCCCAAACACTGGAGTTATAAGGAAGTTAATCCCTAGTCAACCCCTTCGAGCCAAAGAAGTAGGAGTTCTCTGTTCTAAACAGTCAAAACCTTTGATATAAACCCGGGGTAGGGTAGTCTCTCAGTTAATTCAAGAGAAAATGCGCATTGAAGTCGCAAACTCTCAGTTCGTAATACAACGAACGACGTCAAAAGAAAAAGCATTCCTTCGGAATCAAAAAACAAGGGTGGTTCCATATCACATAGACAGTCAATCTCTCAAAAGAGAAAAGCCCGCCGAGCCAAAACCTATAAAGGAGGCTTGAGAAAGCTGGGGCATCCCGCTGACAGTAATCCCGGAAAATGGTAACAGTCAGGAAAAAGTTAGGGATAACAAATCAAAATCAAAATAGTGAGGTCATTACAAAATCCTCAACAACATGAAAAGTGTTGGAAAAGAAAAAAGGAGATGATGACTGTCTCCCCAAATTTAACTGGTGAACCATCGCCCAAAAGTCATTCAAAACTCAAAACAGAGTGTGACGCGCAATTAACTGAGCTTAGGTTGAAGGACATCACGAAGAGCGGATGGGTGCAAATATACTTTGAGCCTTTATCCTTTGTTTTTTAAAACCGTGAACCAGGCCACGTTACAACCCTTTAAAAGCCCTAATTGAAGCATGGGTTAGTTTCGAAAGCATACTGTTACAAAAGGTATCCTGACTCCTGTAAGGCTTTACTCTAAATCTTGTGTTGACTAGTCTTATGAAAAGTTTTCTGCTAAAAACGCATTTTTCAAAACTTCGAGACAAACATAAACTTTGCATTATTCGAATATCACTGTCTGCATTTGACCTTTTTGTTTGACAGCGAAGAAATTCATACAGCGAATGTTCGGAGGAACGAAAACTCTCTCAGTAAGTCAAAATCACTTCAAAAGGATAACACTTCCATCAAATCTCCTATCAACAAGGGGCATGGCATGTCACAATTCAATTAACCTGGGGAAGTCTAGTCAAGGTCCAACAGATCTTTCAAAGTTCAGTTAACCTGGGGCAGTCCAGTCAAGATTTCAAGAAATCTCTCAATATGCAGAGTAATCTGATTCAAGTCTCCTTCTTCACCACTTGGGGCATTCGAATGTCAAAAGTGTTCAACAAATCAATTACAACTATTTCCAGACTCGATTCCTGTATCTAGCCAGGGCACGTCTGAAGAGTTCGAAGATTCGATTCCTGTATCCAGCCAGGGCATATCTATCAACTATTACAATTCCAGATTCGACTCCTGTATCCAGCCAGGGCATATCTGTTGACTACATTTCCAGATTCGACTCCTGTATCCAGCCAGGGCATATCTGTTGACGACTATTTCCAGATTCGACTCCTGTATCCAGCCAGGGCATATCTGTTGACCACATTTCCAGATTCGACTCCTGTATCCAGCCAGGGCATGTCTGAAGAATTCCAGATCAACACCTGTAACAACCCAGGAAATATCTGTGAACGACCGATTGTAGACCAACACCTGTAATAAGCCAGGAATTTATCTACATCACCACTTGGGGCATTCGAATGTCAAAAGTGTTCAAAACCCGATGCAGTTTTACACAAGCTCATCATCAGGAAGCCCTACACCGGTTCCTCTTCAAGATTTCTGAAACGGTTTACGGATTCTTCCCAACAACGGAAGTCAAACTACCAACTTATTCAGACTCTTCTCAACCTTTGAAATTAGTTTACGGACGCTTCCCAACAACGGATGCGGCTCTATTGCTGATTCAACTTCAAGATTTCTGAAAATAGTTCACGGGTTCTCCAAGTAAACGGATGTTAACCTGTCACTTGTTCAGATTCTTCTCAAGACTTCTGAAAACAGTTCATGGATTCTTCCCAAGTAACGGATGTTAATCTATCAGCTTGATCAGATGCAACCTTTGAAATTAGTTTACGGACGCTTCCCAACAACGGATGCGGCTCTATTGCTGATTCAATCTCAAGATTTCTGAAAATAGTTCACGGGTTCTCCAAGTAAACGGATGTTAACCTATCACTTGTTCAGATTCTTCTCAAGACTTCTGAAAACAGTTCATGGATTCTTCCCAAGTAACGGATGTTAATCTATCAGCTTGTTCAGATGCAACCTTTGAAATTAGTTTACGGACGCTTCCCAACAACGGATGCGGCTCTATTGCTGATTCAACTTCAAGATTTCTGAAAATAGTTCACGGGTTCTCCTAGTAACAGATGTTAACCTATCGCTTGTTCAGATTTTTCTCAAGCTAACCACCACGGAAGATCGCGCTCGCCAAAATTCTCCCTATCCCCAGGGGAGTTCATCAAAATTCCCCAGCAGTAACTTATCTTTGCAAATCCCCAGCCAGAGAATCCTCCGGAATTCAATTCCTCTCAGAGTTTAAGCTTCAGTATCCCCAGCGGAGCCAGACCATTGAACCTTCTCCCCACAGAGTTTTGAAAGGGCAAATCTTGAGTTCCCCAGTGAAGTCGCCAGAGTTACTTCCCATCAAGCCGAAGATTCTCAATCTGGCCTCCACAGCATGAGTCTACTAGTTTGATACTCCCCAGTAGAGGTCATCAGGAATTCTCTTCCCCAGTAGTAGCCAAGGATTTATTTTCCCCAGCAGCAGTCAAGATGCTTTTATCTTCAGCCATCTCGGATTCATTTATCCTCGGCAAGATTAGCTCATCAGCTCACATGCGCATCCATCACATTCATAAATATTGATGTCACGTACATTGCATCATGCATCATAACATTGCATACAACTAACCCTTTGCCTTTTCAGGTAAGATCAGTCGACAGACACAGATCATCTCCCGAGATTCATCCAGAAATAGTTCAGATGTGACCCGGACACGGCAACATTCTGATACTTATTCCAGATCCATCCAGACACATTATCAAGAAACCCTACACTGGTTCCTCTTCAACTTCAAGACTTCTGAAAACAGTTTACGGATTCTTCCCCATAACGGATGTCAATCTACCAACTTGTTCAGACTCTTCTCAATTCCTGAAAACAGTTTACGGATTCTTCCCCACAACGGATGTCAATCTACCAACTTGTTCAGACTCTTCTCAATTCCTGAAAACAGTTTACGGATTCTTCCCCACAACGGATGTCAATCTACCAACTTGTTCAGACTTCTGAAAATAGTTTACGGACGCTTCCCAACAACAGATGCTGCTCCATTGCTTATTCAATCTCAACTCCTGAAAATAGTTTACAGATTCTCCAGACATGGGCGTCAATCTGTTGCTTGTTCGGACCCTAATTCAGAGATGTTCCGAGACATGGAGGCCCTTCTGACACTTGTCCACTCACTATTGACATACAGTTCAACATTTCCAGATGGCATCTATAAGCCCATCCTCCTACCAGCAGTCACCAGATGGCATCTCTAAGCCCATCCCCCGATAAAATTCTATTGCACCAGATGGCATCTTTAAGCCCACCACCAAATGGCATCTGTAAGCCCATTCACATCTACCATCATATCGCCGAGTGCAAATTTTCTGGGCACTTTAGTGTCCAATCTTCTTTTACCTTCAAGTCGCGAAAGGCAAACTTGCCAATCTAACTCTTCAGGTCCAAGAAGATTGAACAGGGGCAACTGTTGTACCCCAAAATTTGCCCTCGCATTTTTCCCCAAGAAATCTCAGCTTCAAGCATTTCCTGATTTTTAAACTGGCTCAAGAATCGGACAAACGGACTTTTCTCGTCAGTCAAAACAAAATTAGGGTTTTATTGATTTTTAGGACTTTGAATTATTTCAAACAGTTGGCTTAGGGTTTTGGATGATTTTTGGTTCAATTTTGATCAGGCGAGCGTTATTTGGCATTTAATCAGGAATTAAGGTTTTGTGGGCATATTCTCAGAAAGATTAAAATTCTACAGCGCATCGCAGTTTATTCCGAGATTCGGGTTAAATTCGCATTATCTTGATTTAATCAGTAAAAGAGGCAGTTGGGTTGAATTCATGTTGTTTTGTTTAAGCCAGTCAAAGAAGGTGTGCAGTTTGGATTTACAGTACTTGGTAAGAATCAATAAAAGAGGATTGCGTCTGATCAGTTTTTGTGTTCGACTGTGCGTTGCTTTGAATGATGGAGACGTCGAATTCATTTATTTTGATCAACAAGGTTTAGTTGATTATTTATGGTTCTAAGAATTAAATACTTGAAATTTAACTTTCATTTTATTTAATTTAAGGGATTATAAATAACAAGTAAATAATTAAAGAAAAGGAATTGAAAAGATTTAATCAATAGAATTTTTATTTCATATTTAATAGTTGTTACAATTATTATTTGGATACAAGTATTTATTACGAAGTATTTAAAATAATAATGGTTTACAAATAATTAAATTGAAAATAAAAATTATCCTATTTTTCAAGTCCCTAATCTCTTCATTCTTCACTCCGCTCCGGTGTTCCATTATTCATCTGCAAAAGAAAAGAGAAAGTCAGAAAGCAGTTAAATTGGAAAAGACTGATAAAATTTGCTCATCATTAAGGGCCACTGACTGGGATCAGTTAACCCTCTCTGCAAATCACGGGATTTTTCCCGGTTCACAGAGAGGGAAGAATTTTTATGCAAAGTTGAAAAAAATGCAAATGTCAAAATGCATAGAATATCAAACTGCATAGTTTCAAAATCTCAAACTTCAAATTCAAACCAAACTGAAAAAAATCCAAGTTACCACTTTCTATCAAAAGCCAAAAGTGCAACCTACTGTCAAAAATACAAAAAGTCTACCCAGGCTGTCAAAGAAGGATTTGGAAAAGATATCAAAGAAAAGACAAAGCACAAAAGCTGGATAAAGATGCAGAGAAGTGGTATGCAAGCAAGCTAACTCTAAATCATCATTTCCCATCAAGTGACCCTTTCAGAAAAAGTACAAAAAGAATCATATTATAATATCCAGTTGTACTACAGAGAGAGAAAAAGAGAGAAATAGAAGCAGGTTTTCAGGCTTTAGGCTTAGGCAGAGGATAGGGAAAAAGATATACAAAAAGAACAAAGACAGTTCACAAAGGGTAGCAAAACTCTCACCAAATAACAAGACAAAAATATACAAGCATCCAACCTAAAAAACAGGAGGAGAAAAAAGATACAAAGGCCTGAAGCCCCACATTACTGTCAAGGCATAACCTGCAAGCTGAAACCATACATAAAACAACAATAACCTGATAAACCAAGGTGAAGCCTGAAGCTTACCTGCTGCCAAAACCCCTGTCAAACCATACCTGCTGCTGTCAAAAAACCTCATAAACCTGCTGAAACCCTTACCTGTCCAAAAAACCTTAAACAAACCCACAGTATAACCTCTAATACAACAACCTACTAAGTTAGGAGGAAAACCTCAAACCTGCTGAAGCCTAACCTTAAGCCAGAAACACCACATACTGTCAAAACAAAAATACATAACCCATCCTAAAAACCAACAACCGGCCTAACCATATAAACCTGTCAAAAGCAAGCATCAACCTGCATTTCTAAAACCAATCCAGAACCCATCTCAAAACCAACAATCTGCCTGAACCATACTAACAACCTGCTAGCACAAACATAACCAAGTTCAAACCTGAGCCAACCAACTCCTAAGCCTCAGAATTTCTTCATCATAGGCCATAAACAATCGTTCAAAAGCATCTAAACTCTAGGCAGCTGTGAGAGAAGAAGAACATATCAAAGCATACTCAAGCCATTCATTGTAAAATATAAGCTTAAGCTTTTCAAAGCCTCAAGGCTCCAAAAAAAACGTCAAGCCTTCAAGCCCTCAGAATCCTGGATTCATCATGGGGCGAGGAAGAGACATGCCAAATTAGGCAACAGAAACACATTCCAACAGGCAACATCAAGACAAACCCATCAGGCCCTCAGTGAAACACATCATGGGGCAAGCTCAATAATCCAAAGGCAAAACATTCGAGGCAACGTAAGCAAAAGTTCTAGGCAAGCAAACATACAGGAGAGGCAAGTTCAAGGTAACACAGGGCAACAAGAGAAGAAGAGAGGAAGTTCGTTCAGGGGCAACAAATATCAAAGCATCACATTTCAAACTCAGGGAAGCATATTCAAAAGCATACGAATTCCCAAAGGCAACATGCAGTAGAAGAGATAAAGAAGTGAATTTTAAAAGGGTTCTCAGTACAAGTCTATCATCATCAAAACCCTAGAAAATGGCAAAAAGATAAAAGTACCAAATTTTCCCAAGCAAGCTTCCAGCTCTATCACCGAACCTCCGCCATCGAACCTCCTACGCGCCTCCTCCATCTTCTTCCTCCCCTCTATCAAGGTAAGGCATCCCTCTTCTCATGCCTTTTCATCCTCATTAAAACAAACAAAAAGTTAAACACACAGTCAAAAGAAAAGCAGTAAACAATTATGTCTAAGAAAGATTCGAACCCTAACGCGTTGAAAAGAGAGTACCTCTGTTTGTCACTATTTATGTGGGCTTGAAGAGAGGAGAAGAGGTGGAGATTGCTGATGGCTGAGGCGAAGGGTTTCAGTTTGGGCAAAGAATTAACGATCGGAGAAGACGAACAAGTACAAACGGCGCGCTCAAACCCTAAGCATGTTCCCAAACTGAATAACAATTCCCAACCCTAAAATTCGTCCCAAATGCATGGGCCTTGCCCGTTCCTTAATGCCCATAAAGCCCATTAGAATTTTAAACCCTTTTTTTTTTATAAAAACAAACATTAATACTAACCTCTTTTCTTTATATTATATAAACACTTTTTTTATCACAAAATCATATAAATAATAAATACATTTTTTATATCATATACTTAAAATTAAAAATGACTTTCTATTCTTTTAATAAAAATATACTTTGTGCATAAATTTTAAAATATTAATTTTGTACATACACATAAGATACATTTTATTTTTATACAATATCATTAAATTTGAAAATATCTTCTTTTAATATACTTTGTACATAATAGACAAAATACATATTTTTTCTAATATTAAAATTCTTAAAACACTTAATTAAAACATTTTTGTATATAATAAACAATGATGCGTCTTATACATTTTTCAATTAGAACTTGAACATGCGATTTAATTAAAAACATCTTTTTCTTTTGTACATATTAAAAATACACAAATCAGAGATTCCTTAAAACACATATTTAGGTCAAATACCCTAATCTCGCATTAATTTCATATTGTCGCACCTGTAAATAATTACACACAATACCTATACATCTCACACTTACACTTACACAATACATTCATATTGCTCCTATACATTTGTCTATCTTATATTTGTATATTCGATATTTACATTTGATTGCGAATTCGATTTGGTTGTAACTTATTGGATACTATAAGTCTCATCCCCATTCATACACTTGTACCCCCACTCCCGGATACCATTCTGTAATAGCGTAGATTTTACATTCCGCAATTTACAGTTTTCCAATTATACCATGGTTAGACCTAGGGTTTGCATGTACATAAAATCAAACGCTAGATAACCTAATACAAGACAAATACATGTAATCAATACACAATCACACTTGCATCCCCTAGGGTGATCCCACATGTTGCCTTCCAAAATGGGCCATGCTTGCACGTTGAGTATCTTTGGCGAAACAAAATCAAATGATCATAAGTCTCAAAGTGTTGCCTAAACGGAATGATCATAGTCCCTTCAAAGCAAATCGCCCAAGACACTTGGCACCATTGCATTCATGGTTCATACGATGTCCCGCGCCCGTCCCGAATAAACTTCCTAAACGCAAGATTGTCTACCAATTTCAATGGTAGAACAAAATTGTTAAAAGGGGTTAAAACATGACAAAAACCTTTGAGTACAATAGGGTAGACAAAACTCTTAGTTACTTGAGATCAATTTGCAAAAACACTTGCCTTCTTTTCAAAAACCACAATCCACAACACTTTCAAACAAACTCTCAAAAACATTTGAAACATCTTTTCGAAAAGATCCACACTTTTGTAAAACACTCAATCACAAGTCAAATACATTAGTTGCCTAAGACAAGGCATCTTCTTCCAAAACATTTTCAAAAGCACCCACACACACACCATTTTCAAGCAATCAAAAATCAAGGCAAGTGATCTAAAAAACCAAGTAACTAAGAGCCCATGGATAACCATGGATGAAAAGGGTGCTAATACCTTCCCTTTTCATAATCTACCCCCCGAACCCACGAAATATCTCAAAAGGTTTTTGCTGTGCTTTTTTAACCTTTCCTTTAGGATAAAATAAAAAGTCGGTGGCGACTCTTGCTCAACCGCACAAGTGTGAATACGAACGCAAAACACTAGTCAGTTCTCCCACCGTATCACATTTGTTGTGTGATTTTTATGAATGATGCTAAATTCCCATTCTAACCGTTAATGTTTGCCGCTCGAAATTTGGAGACTCACGTGTTGTTATATTGTGTATAATGAAGTTAACATGTCCTTTTTGAAAAGGTTTTAAAGAGAAAAATCCGAAAGGGAAAAAAGGTTTGGATTTGTATAAGTATTTTTGTTAGAAGAAATATTTTAAGTGGTTCCCTTAAGCAAGGGATACTTAAGTCTTTCCTCGTTTAATTTTTGAAAGTGTTTAAAATTGTTAAGTGTTTTTGGATTTTGGTTAAGAAAAAGAAGTTTTTGTTTTAAGAAGATGCAATGCAAAAAAAGAAAAAAAGAAAGTCTAAAGGGAAACTTGATCCTAATTATTATCATGCAAATTGGACTTAAGGTTGAGGTTGGAGTAGATTTTACCTAATGTTATCTTGCACAAATGGTCATAAAGTTTGGATAGAAATGGGGATCCCTAATTTAAGTTCTCATACTTGGATTGAATCCTAATGTCTATCTCAATCCAAGTATTAATCAAAGATTAAGTTGGACTAAGAAACCCTAAGGGAGCATGTGAATCAAACAAGTAATGATCAACAACATGACAAGTGAACAAGTATGCAAGCATGAAAGTAAATGGGGATGGATCACAAGCAACAATACATAAGACCATACAAGGTGGCCACTAAAATGATAATCATACATAGATACGAATAATAAATGCCCAAGAGTAAGCATGGTGTGTGATGCCACTAGGGCTCATTTTAAGAATGCTCAAGAGTAAGCTATGTGTGGTTGGTTGTGACTCTTAAAATCGATCGAATTATGGTATGAAAATAGACTCGACGTTGGATCAAGATGTATTTATTTGAAAATGGTTAGATGATGAATGGACATGGAATAAGATCAAGCATAAGATAGATCATACAACCATACAAGTAAAATGAGAGACATCAAGCAATCACACAAGCATACATACAAGAAGATAGCAAGAAAGCATATGATGAATCTAGCAAGATAAACAGTGAATAAAGAAAAATATTTTTGAGTTTTGATATTTTGAATAAAAGAAACAAATTATCCTAAACATGCATATAATATGTTTGGAGTTTTTTGAATAATTGATATTAAAAGGAAATAAGATCCTAAATCTAAATGTTTTTGTAATTTTGAAAATATTAAAGAAATCACTATAAAACAAATAATTATTATATTTTTGAAATTTTTAATAAAAGAAAAATATAACTACTTCCTAATAAAGAAAATACTAATCATTAATCTGTTGCTTTTGTAAGTTAAATGATAAAAACATGAAACATGGCAATAAAGGGTTGTACAACCCGGATGGGGATAAGGGCCCATAAAGAAATGCACTAGGCCTGACCCAAGTTGATACATGCTCTAAATGACAATGAGGGAGCCCCGAAACGCTAGGGCCAAACAATGAGGCATCACTGCCTCTATTACATCTGATTACTTACTTGCCTTTTTCAAAATAAAAAAACTTCTTATTAGAAATTAGGAAAGTTAAATGAAAATTCGCCTTATTATCTCTCTCTCTCTCTCTCCATATATCTCACGATTGATTCACTCACTCTCTCTGTTTCTCATTCTCTCCTTCATAAATAAATAAAAAATAAACAGATCTTTCACGGTTCTGCCTCAACCTCTCTAGATTCAAACGAATTTAAGAAAACAAGAGACATCACAACAACATTAAGAAACTAAAACCCCAATCAAACCCACCCCAAATCAATTTCATTATTTCTGCGGATTACATACTACATCATAGATTAATGAAACAAAAATCAAGCGACAAAAAGTCCAGGTACGTTTCACCTCAACTTCTACTCTTCGTTTCTTCTTTATGAATCTACGATGTTATGTAGCTATGCTCGTGTGGTTGTTACTCCAATCTTATCTCGATCTACTTCCTCTGTTGTATTTTTTATTACGGAGTGAACATATATTGTGAGTGAGGTTTTGTTGTGTGAAGGGTATATGATGATTCATTGATTTTGAAGGTCTATATGATGCGAGGGTCTCGATTTTGTGGGAGTAGAGTATGAGGTTTGAAGAGTATTGTTGAAGCATAGTGTGAGGTTTGAAAGGTGTTGCTGGTGTAGTCCAAGTGAGGTGAGTTAAAGAGAGGGTATAATGTATGGAGGATTGAGTCTGAAATTAGTAGAAGGTTAAATCCGTGAAGGTAAAGGGAGTAAAAGAAATGGAGATGTAGGGAGGTCTGAAGGTGGTTATTTGAGAGAGGTTTTTTTGTGATTCTTCAAAGGAATGGAGAATGTTTTGTGAATTAGAATGAGGTTATTGTTAAGGATGGGTTGAGGTAAAAAATTGGAGGGAATGAAGTACACCCCTTAGATTTTGAAGATGTGAGTACAAGAATCAAAGGCGAGGGTCAAGCATACAATATGTTTTTGGAGGAGAAGATTGTTTGTACAAAAGAGTGAGGAAAAGAGATTTGGCAGGGGTGGTTATGGAGATAGAGGGATATGGTGAAATTTTTGTTGTTGAGAGTTTAGGTGCGTGTAGGGGTATGAGATTTTGCAAAGAGTATTGAAGAGGTTTGAGAGAGTTTTTTTTGTGGTTATTCAAAGGAATGAAGAATGCTTTGTGAATTAGAATGATGTGAGTTTTAAGGATGGATTGAGGTAATAAATTGGAGGGAAGGAAGAACAACCCTTGGATTTTGAAGATGCAAGTACAAGAATCAAAGATGGGGATCAATTCTTGTTTAGCAAGTTTTTTTGTACACATTTTGTTTTCTTTCTCTCCCTTTTGTGTTTGTTTTTGTTCTTTATTGATGCAATTTTGTGTTTGGCCATTTTGGGCACTTTTTTCTCATTGTTTATGATGCGGGGAAACAATAGGTTTTGGGTGGTGTATGTTTTGGTTTTGTACAGTTTGGATTTTTCAAGAAGTTTTGAGTAAAATGGTGTAGGGACTGGTTTTGGGGTTTCGACAACAACTTATTTTTTTGGCAACACATGAATGATATTGAAGCTTAGAGCATAAAGTTCACATGTCAAGATTTATCATTTGGCCACTTAGGAACATGACATTTTGTAGCTTTTATTTTCCCTATTGTTCCTCGTTTCAAGATGTAACACAACATGACTTGTAATGTATTTTTTTGGAAAGAATCATGGATGGACTTGAATGAATTTGCGTGACACTTTAATGGAATTATGGATATGGTTTGATGGAATTTGAATGAAAATTATGCACTTCCATGTTTCTCTATATTTCTTTTGTCTACTCAAATCCGTGACCATGAACATGCAAGTATTAGGTGCCAGTTTGGTCAAAAATCAACTTTCTCAAGTTGACTTTGACCAAAGTCAAAAGGAATAGATCACATGGTATTTTGAATCAACATCTGTATACCATCTCATGCTTCCATGGGAAATTGAACTCAAATCCTCATGTATGTGTAGCGGTAGAAATGTTAAGACTAAGACATTGGATTAACATGACTTGTACAAATCAAAATAAAAATCGCCACCGCGCTTTATTGTTTCCAAAGGAATGGAAAAAGAGCGAATAACCCAAAAAGAAGGGGAAAGATTAAAGGTAAGTGGGCTGGTTATGCAAAGGGAAGGTATTAGCACCCTAAACATCTACGGTGCTCCGCAAGAACTTCTTTGTAAAATCTGTATATTTTTGCTATAAAATTTTGAATAAAAATAGATGGTGGAGGTGAGAAGAGAAGTATTTTTTATGCTTTTTTCACCCACCGCGGTTGCGAACCTTTAGTGCCTACGTACCACCTTCCGTGCAATAGGGGATCATGGTACACATAGTTCCTATTTAAAAATTTTAAAACACAAGTGTGTTGGTTAATTTTATGAGATAACTTATCATCGTCATTGTCCATGTGGGAAACATACTTACTACCCACAATCATGAGAAATGAGAATTTGCATCATCTCATAGTGGGGGATATGGCTTGGATTTTAAAATCAACAATGCCTCACTCAACACCCAAGTGGAAAATATCTCTCTTCACTATATATTGTAGAAGTATAGTTGTTTGCATTACTACAAGGATTGACAAGAGTCTAATCTTTTGAGAAAGTTTTTAAGGTAAAAAGATAAAGTGGAAAAATGGTTTGAATGAGATTGGTTGAATTTTATTCTTCTCACAAAAATGTCAAGGTATTATTAAGTTGATTAAAGTTTGTTTATGAAAATGTTTTGAAAATGCATGGACCTAAGTCCAAGTTTATTATGAAAGTGGTTCAAGTTTATAAACAAGAAGAGTTTTCAAAAGGAGGGAGTTTTAAAATTAAAGAAGATGGGAGGAGATGAAGAGACTATCCTAAAGCATAAGGTAAAAGCTAAGGAGAAGAACCATCTAACCAACAAGAAGCCAATACTTGACATTATGAGTCAAGATAGAATTCCCATTCTTTGGATTGAAACCAAGCAAGGATACTAAACCTCTTGAGAAGACCAAACTTGAAGTGTTTTAAGTCTTCGAAAAAATTGGACAGAGTAACAGTTGTATACAGATGAATTCCAGATTACAAACAAAGTATGTAATCACAATAACCTGCACACAAAATAAACAAACAACCCAATGTCTTTAGGTAAACTGTAAGAACTCCATACAAGATATCAATTAAGGTTACAAGGTCTTCAACATAGATCAAGGTTTCTATTCCTAAGTCCAAGAAGTCCACCACTCCATAATGCCAAGGATAGTAACCAAGTAGTCCAAATATCATTAATGTTTTTTATGTTTCATGTTGATAATTAAGCATCTTTAAAAGGAAAAGAAAATCTCAAGTGAGCAAAATAAAAATGACATAAAAGTAAATGTCAAGTGAGCAAAGATGAAAATATCATGAAATATAAATGCTAAAGTAAATGGTACATAAAGTAAAGAGCATAAAATAAAAGTATAAAATAAAGTCAATTGTTAGATGTTAATGGTTAGTTGGATGACCATCTTGAAACTTGCATTCAGAACTCATTAGAGGATTGGTAGAACCAAAGCCTCTCAACAACAAGTTTCATTTGCTTTTTGTCAAGTATATCATCCATTTTAAGAAACCTCAAGGCAACATTTAATGATTAACGATGTTTAAGTGATTCGCGTTGACAAAAATTGATGAAGATCCATTGGAGGATTGGTAGAACCAAAGCCGCCTAACAGTTAATCTCAAGGTTATTGGATCAAAAGGTTCAAATTAACATACATGGGATTGCAAACATAGGTTTGGGTCACAAATGGTCATTTACTCGAATCGGTACAAAATTTAGCGCTATGTTAAGCAATCTTAAATGGACTTATGTAGAAGTCGCACCTATTTTGAGGCCGGTTGTGATACGGTGGGAAAGAACTGACTGTTTTTTGGAATGCTGGTTTGCGTTTTGCGTTTGTTTTCACAAAATGTCGCGGTAAGCAAGAGTCGCCACTGACTTTTATTTTATCCAACAAGGAAAGGAAAAAAGCACAGAAAAATTCCTTTTTCGAGATGTTTCTCGGGTTCGGGGGGTAGATTATAGAAAGGGAAGGTGTTAGCACCCTTTCTATCTGTGGTTATCCACAGGCTCTTAGGTACTTGCTCATATTGTTTTCAAAAATTGCTTCCTTTGTGTTTGTGGGTTTGAAAGAGTCTTTGTTTGAAAAGGAGTGTAAGTGTGGAAATTTTGTTTTGTTTTAAAAGAGCAAGTATCTAAGAACCATCTACCTACTCGAAAAAGGAATCATTCTATGCAATTTTCCTTTAGACAATGCTATCCTACTATTGATGAGTAGGTAGCACCATCGTTGGAGTTTAAGGGTTAATTCGGATTTAGGGACGTGCGGTCACTTAAGCAATGTTAGGACTCTTTAGAAGTACCCCTAATGTCTTAGATCATTTGTTTTGAGGCAACAATATCCGAGGCAACCGTTTCGAGGCGACTATGATCTTTGGACAAGAGGGCGACCTCTAAAACTTCCTATACTCAATGACTGCGTACGAAGGCAACCAAGTGGGGTGTACCCTAAGATTGCGCATGTGCGAGTGTGTTGTTTTCAATTAATTTTGTATTTGTACATTTCAATGGTTATCTATGTTGATTTTAGGTTAAACATTCATTCTTGTCATGCATCCCTATTATCAAACATCTAACAGTTTATAAGTTGCGGAAATTAAATTGCGGAAATTTAAGTAACTATTACAAGGCGTCGCGTATTTACATCGCCAAAAGCAACCCTTTGAAATTAAAATGCGGAAAATAAATAAAGCGATAAAAATATTTAAAGTCCTATTAAGCTATTACATTCCGGAAACAAATACAATATTGAATAAAATGGATCGCGTGCGGGAAATTAAATCGAATGCGAGTTCTAGGGTTTTGACCCTTTGTTATTAAAGAAAAAAGATTTTTTTTGGTTATTTTTGAATTAAGAAAGAAATTAAACTATCCTAAATTAATTATTAAATTAAATTAATTAAAATAATTAATAAAAATAAATATTTTTGGGTTTTTTGATATTTAAAGAAAGAAAATAAAATTGATCAATGTTAATAAAAACCTAATTATGTCTAAGTTAATTTTAATTAATGAAAAATATATTCAAGTTATTCCTAATTAATGGCCTAAATTAATTAATTGATTCGTTAATAAAAAGAAAATACTAAAATTATATTAATAAAGAAAATATTTTTTTGGTTTTTAATTTTATTAAGAAAAAGTTTGATTGGTTAATTGAATATAAAAATATAATAAAACAAACAATTAAAAAAAAGAAATAGAAAGAGTTAGGGGTGTGGGCCTGATTAGAGGTTCATAATAGCAATTCAGAGGCCCAATAACATGCTGGCCTGGTTGACTTTGAGAGATCCAGTGGATGCACGCTGACCTGGTCCATGGTAGACTCTCATTTTCTGGCCACCAGATTTGGCCCATGGCCATCTGGCCATCAGATGCTTGATGGTGTATGGTGTGCTTCACGTTTGGATTTGCATGGGATAACCTGAAGAGGAAAAATAACAAAGCATATGGGGGACCTGGGATTCGAACCCAGGTCTTGTTGGATATTGGATGCACGCCACTACCACTCAGCCATTGTGTGTTACTTGTTAGTATATTAAACAAAAATAATAATAAGACAAAACGCGTTATATTGCCAAAAAATAAAAAAAAGTGCGCGGAAGTTTGAATGGTCCAATCAGGAGACACGTTTTTCATCCCTGACCTTCAAACCCTGTAACTTTACCTGCGGATTTAGATCTGCAACTAAATGCGTAGGCTCACTCTAAAATTCATTCTAGTCCATGAAAATCATTTCCAAGCACATGGTTGAGTTCGTCCTTCTCTTCCGGTCATGTCCATGGCCATTATTCGGGCTGATTTTACCTGTAAAAGAAACGCCCAAAAACCACCCATGAAACCCTAGATATGGAACTTGGCCTCACAGATCAGATAAATGAAATTGGATAATACAGAAAGCTTGGAAATTTGATGAGGATTATGAATATGTCCATGATTTGCCAGAATGATGCCAAAATAAAGAGTTACGATTTTGAAAATAGGGCCAAGAAACGGGACACTTACAGCGCGTTTTGATGGATATGAGAGCTTGCTAGGGGTTGGTTCTGCTTCAGTGATTGTCAAGGAAACGATTGAGATCGTTCTTGGCTTATGAATTTGCCTCTAAGTGTGATTTTGGTTTCACACTTTTTCCACTTTTTTCTCAAGTTTTGTTTTCAGTGTTCTTGCAGCCTCTAACCTAGTTTTCGTGTGCTTTGACTTGTATATGTAATGTGGAATGTATTAGGTCAAGAATTATGCTTTGAATCTTTGCACATCAATGCCATGGGATTTGATTTGATCCACCATTGAAAGCTTGCCTAATTTGTCAAAAATCCATCTTTTGGTGCATGATATGATAAGATACGAATTTGATGCTGACCATGATGATGATTAAGTCCTGAAAATAGCAAAAGATCTCATGTAATCAAGTTTTGGGATTTAATTTGATTTAATTTGATTTAAAATGAAATAATTCAATAAAAAATCAAATAAAATAATAAAATTGATAAATGGACACAAGGCTGAAGCTAATACATGTGTGCAATGTGGAAAGCCCAAATCAAGTGGAAAAGAATGTGCCCATTTGACAAAATTTGAAGTTTTGGGGATAGTTGACTTTTGGCAATTTTGCAAAAATGCCCAACTTCAACAATGCATAACTTCTTCAATTTTGCACTTTTGGAAGTGTTCTTGGACTTTTTAGAAATCCTGAGATGTCCTATAACCAACCCTTTTGGTCTCATCTCATTTTGATATTCCATGCTCAAGTTATAAGCTTTGGCAAAAAGGTGTTTTTGTTGACTTTCAAAAATGACCTATAATGTCCAAATTTATAACTTCTTGTGAGTGAATTTTCTGATCTTGGGGTATGAAGATGGATTGTAGGAAATTTCATCCTCTTAAAATGAGCTTTGGATGGGTTATTCATCATAAAGTATGAGAAAGTTATGCTTGGTCAAAGTTGAGTTGACTTTTCATGCAAAACCCTAATTTAGTAACTTTTGAGTCTTGATGAATTTTGAGAAATCCTTGATGAATCATGATCAAACCTTGATCAAATGATGAAATATCCTTCAAAATGAGGATGTTGACAAAAAATCTTGAGGTTTGACTGTTTATAGGTCACAGTTGACTTTTGCCCTAGCACAGTCGATTTTTGGACCCTTTGAGCAATTGACTGAGCAAACTTCCTCGGCAAGGCTTGAAACTTGAAATGGATGACCTTGAGAACATATTAGGACATTGGGGAGCACTTGAGGTCATTTGTACGCAAAGACCTTGATGAAACACAAAACCCTAATTTGGGGTTGACTGCCTTAGGAGATAGCTTGACTGTCTAACTCTTGAGCAATCTTGAGACACTTGGAGATTTTCCTTGCAATGTTTTGAGAAATATGAGAGGGAAAATTTTGGGGTACAACAGCTGCCCCTGTTCAATCTTCTTAAACCTAAGGATATAGATTGGCTTTCGTGCCTTTCGTGATCCAAAGGTGGAAGATGATTGAACACTAGAGTGCCTAGAAATTTGCACTCGTATGAAGTGGTATCAGCCTGGTGATGTCGAGAATGGGCTTACAGATGCCATTTGGAGACTGTTGATAGGAGGTATGAACTTCGACTAGAATAAGAATCAGGGAGATCTTAGCGTCGATCTGACTGAACCAGAGAAGGTCTTGGATTAACTTTGACTGGATAAGAATCAGAAACAATCTTAGAATCGATTTAACTGAACCGGATGAAAGTCTTGGAATATCTTCAACTAGAATAAGAATCATAGAGATCTTAGCGTCGATCTGAATGAACCAGATAAGATCTTGGGTTAACTTTGACTGGATAAGAATCAGAAAAATCTTAGAATCAATTTAATTGAACTAGACGAAAGTTTTGGAATATCTTCAACTGGAATAAGAATCAGGGAGATCTTAGCGTTGATCTGACTGAACTAGAGAAGGTCTTGGATTAATTTTGACTGGATAAGAATCAGAAAAATCTTAGAATCGATTTAACTGAACCAGACGAAAGTCTTGGAATATCTTCAACTGGAATAAGAATCAGGGAGATCTTAGCATCGATCTGACTGAACCAGAGAAGGTCTTGGATTAACTTTGACTGGATAAGAATCAGAAAAATCTTAGAATCGATTTAACTGAACCAGACGAAAGTCTTGGAATATCTTCAAATGGAATAAGAATCAGGGAGATCTTAGCGTCGATCTGACTGAACCAGAGAAGGTCTTGGGTTAACTTTGACTGGATAAGAATCAGAAAAATCTTAGAATCGATTTAACTGAACCAGACAAAAGTTTTGGAATATCTTCAAATGGAATAAGAATCAGGGAGATTTTAGCATCGATCTGACTGAACCAGAGAAGGTATTGGATTAATTTTGACTGGATAAGAATCGGAAAAATCTTAGAATCGATTTAACTGAACCAGACGAAAGTCTTGGAATATCTTCAACTGGAATAAGAATCAGGGAGATCTTAGTGTCGATCTGACTGAACCAGAGAAGGTCTTGGATTAACTTTGACTGGACAAGAATCAGAAAAATCTTAGAATCGATTTAACTGAACCAGACGAAAGTCTTGGAATATCTTCAACTGGAATAAGAATCAGGGAGATCTTAGTGTCGATCTGACTGAACCAGAGAAGGTCTTCGGTTAACTTTGACTGGATAAGAATCAGAAAAATCTTAGAATCGATTTAACTGAACCAAACGAAAGTTTTGGAATATCTTCAACTGGAATAAGAATCAGGGAGATCTTAGCGTCGATCTGACTAGACCAGAGAAGGTCTTGGATTAACTTTGACTGGATAAGAATCAGAAAAATCTTAGAATCGATTTAACTGAACCAGACGAAAGTCTTGGAATATCTTCAACTGGAATAAGAATCAGGGAGATCTTAGCGTCAATCTGACTGAACCAGAGAAGGTCTTGGATTAACTTTCACTGGATAAGAATCAGAAAAATCTTAGAATCGATTTAACTGAACTAGACAAAAGTCTTGGAATAGCATCTTTCTGAGGAATCCACTGAAACAACCCTCAATACATGTAGTTTTTGAGGTGACTACCAGGTTATATAAGTAGTCAACGGTGTTTATTGATTCTTCTTTCCCTGAAAAGGTAAAGAGTTAGTCATATGAAATATCATGATGTATGAAATGCATGATATATAACAAGCAATGATGCTCTCAAAATAAATGAGATTGTGTGGTATGATGCGTATATGCCTGTATCATGATGTATGGAAATGTAATGTTTCTAGCTGGGGAAAATAAATCCCGGATAGCTGCTGAAGAATAGAGCTGGATTCTACATTTCCGCTGGGGATGGCGAATGAAGAGAATAAACCTGCAGGAGAGGATGACTCTGTTGGGGGAATAAACCGATAAGGAGATTACTCTATGGGGAAGAGATGTTCTGCCGAAGATTCCACTGATAAATTCCGTCGGGATGAATTATCGTTGCCGGTGATATTGAATCCTATTGGGGATTGAATTCCTGTTTGTGAAAGGAATGAAATCCGCTGGGGATGATCTTTTGAACTCGGCTGGGGAGATTTATTTTTGTACTCCGTTGGGGATAAACTTCCAGAGTCTACTGGGGATGATTCTCTCAACTCCGTTGGGGAAGCTTTTTCAGACTGCGTTGGGAAAATTTTAACTCCACTGGGGATATCTTGTACCCTGCCGGAGAGCATTCTTATACTCCGTTGGGGAATCTTAAGATTGACGGGGATATCGAGCCTTTTTAGTGCTGATGGTAGATAAACTCTATTTGGGGAGAATATTACCGATTCATTCACAATTGCAAGTCTCAGCTGCGGAGAGCTATCCTCACTGTCTTACTCTGCGGGGAGTGAAGATATCTTAGCCATATTCTTTAGCTGAATTTACCGTTGTACCTTGTGGACAGAGCAACTGTATAGTTTGGACAATTTTTATTGCCCCTGTTTCTAATGTTACCCGTAATCGTCTTTTGTTTCGCATGTAAATATTCATG
Organism: Vicia faba; assembly: GCA_948472305.1. NCBI lineage: Eukaryota > Viridiplantae > Streptophyta > Magnoliopsida > Fabales > Fabaceae > Vicia > Vicia faba. The sequence goes on from OX451737.1 coordinate 64,575,935, forward strand.
AGCATCAATTAATGTCAAATGCATATATCAAAAATGAACATTGTACGTTCTTTGCAAATCAAAACAGATAAAGAAAAAACAGTTTGAAATTTCTTTGAAAATGAATTGTATTGACTTTGAAGTTTGGCTTGTAAATAGGCGTTTTTGTACAAGAGGCTGACGTCCTAGTAAGAGAACTCCGCTGAGCAGATAGAATTTACACAAATTGTGAAAAACAAAACAGTTATGTGAATAATCCCACTGGGTTCCAATTCTGCTATTGCCTTTATGTCCTCGAGCATCTCATCACTTTGCTACTTGGTTGAAGGTAGATCAGATTGATTAGTGCCGTCCGAGCTTGATAGTTGATATTGAAGTCTGGATTCCAGGTGATACAATGAGACATAGTGTTATGCTTTAATCCCTAATTTTTCCTGGACCGCCCTTTCGGGTTTTCAGTCCACCGGGATACCCTTTTTTGCCCAAGCCGCCTTTTCAGGTTTTCGACTTGTCGGGTGTATATATTCTTTCATTTTCATCCCTTATTTTTGCCTGAACCCTTTTGGTTCGCCGGGAAGCCCTTATTTTTGCCTAGGCCAGTCGACCTAGCGGGTCGTTAATTATGCGTAATATCTTTTCACTATGTCTGCATTGACGGGGTGAGGAAGGTCGTCACCGTCCATGGTGGTTAGAATCATGTCTCCTTCTGAGAAAATGTTCTTAACCACAAATGGCCCTTCATAAGTGGGGGTCCATTTGCCCCTGGGATCACCTTGAGGTAGGATGATGCGCTTGATAACCAGGTCCCCAACTTGATACTCTTGTCGTCTAACTTTCTTGTTAAATGCCTTGATCATCCGGTTTTGGTACATCTGACCATGATAAATAACAGTAAGTCTCTTTTCGTCGATTAAGTTCAGCTGATCAAGCCGGGTCTGAATCCAGTCATCTTTGCTCAAACCTGCATCCTTCATGATTCAGAGAGAGGGTATCTGAACTTCGATGGGCAACACAGTCTCTATACTGTATACCAAGGAATAGGGTGTTGCCCCTGTTGACGTCCGTGCTGAGGTACGGTACCCATGAAGAGCGAATGGTAACATCTCGTGCCAGTCTTTGTATGTCACTGTCATCTTTTGCACAATCTTCTTAATGTTCTTATTAGCCGCTTCAACAGCCCCATTCATCTTTGGCCGGTAGGGAGAAGAGTTATGATGTTGTATCTTGAATTGCTTGCAGAGCTCAATGATCATCTTGTTGTTGAGATTGGTACCATTGTCCATAATGATCCTCTCTGGTACACCGTATCGACAGATCAGATTATGCCGAATAAACCGTGCCATGACGTTCTTGGTTACAGTGGCAAAGGAAGCTGCTTCAACCCACTTCGTAAAGTAATCGATTGCTACCAAGATGAAACGATGCCCGTTGGACGCTGTAGGTCTGATCTCGCCGATCATGTCAATGCCCCACATGGAAAAAGGCCAAGGAGCTGTCAAGACGTTCAGAGGAGCTGGAGGTATGTGCACCTTATCAACATAGACTTGGCACTTGTGATATGTCCGAGAATTCTGATAACAGTCAGCTTCCATTGTGGACCAATAATATCCTGCCCGTAGGATTTTCTTTGCCATGGTGTGTCTATTGGAATGAGTTCTGAAAGTACCTTCATGTAACTTAACCATGATCTTTTCTGCTTCGTTCTTATCCACACATCGCAGTAAGGTCGAATCATGGTTACGCTTGTAAAGGATGCCATTGCTGATGAAGAACTTCGCCGCGAACCTCCTCAGAAATTTCTTGTCATTAACAGATGCACCCTCGGGGTATTCCTGAGCCTCAAGATACCTTTTTACTTCGTGAAACCAGGGATTTTATGTTACCTCTTCAGTCTCAATGTCACAGTAATGTGCAGGTTCGTACAATCTTTCAATGATAATCTGAGGAGCCTCGTTGTCCCAATTGACTTTGAATATAGAAGACATCGTAGCCAACGCGTCCGCTAACTGATTCTCCTCTCTAGGGAAGTGTTCAAAGGTTATCTCCTCAAAATGTGGAAGCAACATCAATACATATTCCTTGTAAGGAATAAGATTTGGGTGTTTCGTATCCCACTCGCCTTTGATCTGACTGATCACGAGAGCGGAATCTCCGAAGACACTTAGAAACTTAATCCTTAGGTCAATTACTGCTCGAAGACCCATGATACACGCTTCATACTCCGCCATATTGTTGGTGCAGTTGAAACATAGTCGGGCGGTAAACGGAGTATGAGAGCTTTTAGGAGATATGATCACGGCGCCAATGTCATTACCCAAAGCGTTTGAAGCTCCATCAAAGTACATAGACCATCGGGATCCCTCCTCAGGTCCTTCATCCAGTCCAGGTGTCTCACAATCAGTTACCAACATGATATTCTCGTCTGGAAATTCAAAGTTCATAGACTGGCAATCATCCACTGCCTGATGTGCCAAATGGTCGCCAACACACTTCCTTTGATTGCCTTTTGGGTTGTGTACTGGATGTCATACTCAGTCAATATCATCTTCCATCTTGCTATTCTTCCGGACAAGGCAGGCTTTTCGAAGATATACTTGATTGGATCCATCTTTGATATCAATAGAGTAGTGTGAGTCAGCATATACTGTCTCAGCCGGCGAGCTGCCCATGCCAAAGCGCAGCAAGTTTTCTCGAGCAGTGAGTATCGGGTTTCACAGTCGGTAAACTTTTTGCTAAGGTAATAAATAGCATACTATTTTCAGCCCGACTCGTCATGCTGACCCAACAAACACCCCATTGAATTGTCGAGTACTGTCAAGTATAAGATCAAAGGTCTCCCTTCAACTGGAGGCATCAGGATATGTGGCTCTTGGAGATACTCTTTGATCCTTTCGAAAGCAGCCTGGCATTCATCGTTCCAACATACTACTTGATCTTTCTTCAGTAACTTGAAGATTGGTTCACAAGTAGCGGTCAGGTGTGAGATGAATCGAGCAATGTAGTTTAGTCGTCCCAGAAAGCCTCTGACTTCTTTCTCTGTTTGGGGAGCTGGCATCTCTTGTATGGATTTCACCTTTGCCTGATCCACTTGAATACCTTTATCGCTTACGACGAAACCCAGCAGCTTACCAGATCTCACCCTGAAGGTGCACTTGTTCGGGTTTAACCTCAACTTGTACAACTTCAACCTGTCAAATAGCTTTTGAAGGTGGTCCAGATGTTCTTCCTCAGTTTGGGATCTTGCAATCATGTCATCGACGTATACCTCAATCTCATGATGGATCATGTCATGAAACAAAGCGACCATGGCACGCTGATACGTTGCCCCAGCATTCTTCAATCCAAAGGGCATGACCTTGTAGCAAAAGATACCCCACTGAGTAACAAAAGTTGTCTTCTCCATGTCTTCGGGAGCCATCTTAATCTGATTATAACCGGAGAAACCATCCATAAAGGAGAATAGCTTGTGCTGAGCAGTGTTGTCAACCAAAACGTCTATATGAGGTAGAGGGAAATCATCCTTGGGACTTTCCCTGTTCAGATCCCTATAGTCAACACACATTCGAACCTTACCATCCTTCTTCGGTATAGGAACCACGTTGGCCACCCACTGTGGGTAAGAAGTAACTGCTAGAAAACCGACTTCGAACTGTTTCATAACTTCAACCTTGATTTGCTCAGACATCTATGGGCGCATTCGGAGGACCTTATGTTTCACTAGAGGACAGTCTTCCTTGGTAGGCAGGCGATGAACTATAATATTGGTATCCAACCCAGGCATATCTTCATAAGACCAGGAAAAGATCTCAACATAGTCACGCAGCATCTGAATCAACTGTTGTTTCACACTAAGCTCCAGGTTTGCACCGATCCTGACCTCTTTCTTGTATATCTCTATACCCAGATTCACTGATTCCACCGGCTCTTCGTGCGGCTGAATGGCCCTCTCTTCCTGAAGTAACAGTCTTGCAAGCTCACCAAGCACTTCACAATCATCTTCACCTTCGTCTTCGGCTAAGTTGATCGGACTTTCGAAGTTATAACTGGCAGTAGCATAGTCGTTACCAGTGAGATCCATAGTGGATGCAGACCTGTATACGTGAGTGTGTGTAAAATAGCTGTTTTGCAATATGTAATAAAAGAAAAACAAGGAGCGTAAAATTTGAAATGCAAAAAACGTCCAATGCTTTTATTAATGATATATGAAAATGACACACATAAAGTCCTCACAAATGAAGCCACAGTGCCCCGGGTAAGACACCGGGCCATAAAGTTTAAAACATTGTCTGTTACAAATTCAAAACAAAAGTCTCATTATTGGGTAACAAAAGAAATTGGAATGAAGTCCTTTGCGGTTCAATTGCTTAGTCCTCCATCAGTAGTAGGATAGATCCAACTGTCGAACTCAGACTCTTCAACATCGTCTTCAATGGCATTCACTCCTGAATTGTTGATGAACAGAGTAGGTCTTCCGATCCGCGCATTCCGAACAGCCTTTTGAGCTTCTGCAGTGAAACCCAAACCAAACTTGTTAGTCTTCTGTGCAAAATCAGGGAGTTGTCCCCAATTTTCACACCCACCTTTCTCGACAACAACCCGAGAATCCTTAAAGGAAGCCATCTTCATACGAGAATCTTCAACAACAGTCTCCGTTGATGCCAGCGTCTGGGGAACCTCTTCAAAATGCTGAAATGGGGTCTCAATGAACTCCCCATCCATCTCTACATATCAGAAAGAGTTGAGGTGGCTCACCATGTACTCCTCCTCTCCTTGTACTGTCACAATTTTCCCTTTCACTAGGTACTTCAGCTTCTTGTGGAGCGTAGACGTTACTGCCCCGGCTTTGTGGATCCATGGACGACCCACCAAACAAGAATAAGATGGCCGAATGTCCATCACATAGAATGTAGATGCAAAAGCCTGAGAACCAACCTTAATTGGAATATCCACTTCTCCATGCACCATCCTCTTAGACCCATCAAAGGCCCTGACGACAATGTTGCTTGGTTTCAACTCCAACCCTTCACAGTCTAACCGGTCTAGAGCTTTCTTAGGCAAGACGTTCAATGAGGAACCAGTATCCACTAATACATGAGCAAGAGTAGTGCCCCTACATTCAATGGAGACACGCAGGGCATCATTGTGATTCTTCCCTTTAGCTGTCAAGTCAGTGTCAGAGAAACCCAACCCATTATCTGCAGTCCAACTAGCCACACAATCTTTAAACTGATCAACTGATGTTTCTTGCGGTACGTGCGCAGTCTTCAGGAAGGCAATCAAAGTCTTTGAATGGGCTTCTGAGCATAGCAACAGAGATAACATAGCAATCTTGGACGGGGTTTGCCCCAGCTGTTCAACTACATTGTAGTCACTCTTTTTGATGATCCTTAAAATCTCTTCCATCTCTTGTCTAGAGGCTTCAACAGTAATCGTCTTCGGTGCCTCCATCTGGGCAGGCGCATCAGTGGTCCCTTTTCCCCGAGTGTCAGATGACTCGGCAACAGGGGTAAGAATGGGAACTTGAGCAGGAATAGTAGCAGGTACACTGATAGGTGTAATAACAACAGGTTTCCGGGCAGTTGGTGGAGAGATATCAGGGGAGAAAAGTCTTCCGCTGTGGGTGACTTTAGCAGGTCCAACAATATTGCTGACATCAGTATCAGCATCCAACTCTTGTTTAACTCCACGAAAATAAACATCAGCCCCGTAGTGCCAAGGGACAACTTTATCAGATGTGTAGGGGATAGGCCCAGGAACAGTGATGATCAATGGTGCTATTCTTGGAACAGATGTAATTCTAACAGGCTTTCTCGAGGAAGCCTTGGAAGAATTGTCGAAAATGGTGATTATAGCAACTTCTTCAGTATGAACTAAAGGAACAACAGTCTTCTCAAACAGAATTTCCTTATTATCCATCAGGCGTTGGACACCTGACTTCAAAAGATGGCAACCGGTGGGTAGGACGGAACACATACGACAACCTTCGTCACAGCCCGGAAATAAACCGACTAATAAAAGGTTCTTCTTCACAGTCATCAAGGGAGTAGAAATATCTTTCACATAAACCACAAACGAGTCTTCCTCTACAGCATTCACTCCATGCTTGGGCATAGGAGCAGTCACAACATTAGGTCTTTCGGGCGCCTCGAACTCAATCTCCTTAGCATCAATTAAGTCTTGTATTTTGTTCTTCAAAGCCCAACAATCATCTGTATCATGTCCCGGGCTATCAGAGTGAAAAGCACAACGGGTATTAGGATTGTACTTAGGCGATGCAGTGTTGGGATTCTGCGGAGCCTCCCTTGGAGTTACTAGATTGGTTTTCAGTAACTGCGGTAGAATCTGAGACAAAGTCATGTTGAGATGTGTGAATTTCCTTCGAGGTCTCTCGGCCTTTTGTTGATTGTTATGCTGAGGAGCCCCAACAGGTCTTGAAATAACAACCGCATTAACAGCTTGGCGGCGTTCAGGTCTATTCTGGCTTTTCGAACTGTAAACAACACTGGACTCTTTCTTAAAAGGCTTTTTCTCGGTGTTCGATGAAGCACCCTTTTGTATCTTACCAGACTTAATACCAGCCTCAATCCTTTCACCGGTCATAATTAGCTCTGTAAACCCAGATGAAGAACTTCCGATCAGATGGTTGAAAAACGGACCAGACAAGGTCCCCAGAAACATATCAACTAGCTCCCCATTAGCCAAGGGTGGTTGCACTCTTCCATCGAGATCCCTCCATTTCTGAGCATAATCTTTGAAACCTTCGCCCGTTCCCATAAACATACCCTGGAGTTGGGTACGCATAGGAGCGAGGTCGGCATTGTATTGGTACTGCCTGTAGAAAGCAACAGCCAAATCTTCCCAACTGCGAATACTGGCTCCTTCTAACTGGTAAAACCATTCAAGCTGAGTCCCTGAGAGAATGTCTTGAAAGAAGTGGATCCATGGGTTCTTATCAGCGGTGTACGACTGAATCTTCCTTACATACGACCGAAGGTGTAATTTCGGGCAAGAAACTCCGTCGTATTTAGAAAAGGCTGGTGCTTTGAATTTGTGGGGAATCACCACCCCAGATGACAGACCCAGATCACTGAAGTCCAGACCAGGCACTTTCTATACTTCCATCTCACTCAACCGGTCTTCCAGTTGTTTGTATCTATCCTCGGTCGGAGGATATTGGTCTTCGTTGAAGTCTGTCTCGTTGTCTGAAACCACATGGCTAGGAGCCCTCCTTTCTTCCTGACTATCTTTCCCTCCAGATGAGGTGGTCAAATCAACTTTATCTCGTAGCCTATTTCCAAACCTATGACATGTGTTAAACATGACTGTCCTCTTCTTATTCTTCTTCTTCTTCTCTTTCAGAATAAGGGTCTTCAGATCTTGCTGACCCTTAGCTAGATTCATGAACAGCTCTTGGAATTGGGCATTTTGAGCCTGTAGAGCCTTGATTGCTTGCTCAGTTGATGGTTCAGAAGACATGATGCTGAAATAAACAGCGAAGAAGATAAGAGACCTGTAAGAGTACCTGTTATGAGGTGCATGGAATGAAATGCGTATGTTATGATTTCAAAGACATCGAGAGATTCAAATTCGTAAACCAAAAAGGAAACACACTTTTATTAGATAAACTTGAAATTCAAATTGTTCAACAAATTACCCTTAAGGCGTTACAAGAAAGGAAATACTGAAAAGTAAATAAAAACTGGAAAGGAATAATCAAAGGACAACCAGTGCTCCCATGGTCGCTTCTTGTCGGTGCGGACATAGTCATTGAGGATCCGCTCGTTCTCCAGCTGTCTTGTCAACTTTTGAAACTTCTGCTCTTGCTCGTTAAACTTTTCTCGGTAAGCATCCCGCTCTTCTCTCAGCTGCATCCAATACCTTTTCAGTGCCCCAATGTCAGTGGGCATGTAAGGGTGGAGGATGGTAGGAAGAACCCCCTCTTCATTAGCAACCTCAACAATGATAGGCAAGATGGCTTCATACGACATTCCCAGCTTTTGGGCACGGATGCGAACCCATATGAGATATGGCTCCATCAGAAGTGAAGTCTTTGGGCCCAGCTCGTGTCGATCAGATATGTGAACTCTATCCCAAGCCCTTATGAATTTGCGGCGTTGCTCGTCGCTATCCCCTTGGAAATCAAAGATGATACTAGGTGTTGTACCCCAAAATTTGCTCTCCCATTTTCTCAACATTTTCTCATCACAAGACCCTTAGAGCTCAAGACCCAGTTAGGGTTTCCTCTACTCAAGACTTCTCCTTTTACTGTTGACCCAAATTACGGTTTGTGTTTGCACAAAGATATTTTGACCTAAAATGCCTAAGATGACTTTCATGCTTCATTTTGGACTCCCAAGTTTATCCATACCAAGTTTCAAGCCTTGATTCCAAACTTTGCCCAGTCAATTGGACAGTTGACCTAGAAATCAGTTGTATTGGGGAAAAAGTCAACTGTGGCCAATTGACAGTCAAACCTCATGAAAATTGACCCACATCAACATTATGAACTCATATGGACCATTTTATCAAGTTTGGATCACAATTCCACAAGAAATTTGATCAGATCACCAAAAGGGCAAAATGGTCATTTTTAGGGTTTTGACTGCACAAAGGCAATTTTTGACTGTTTAACCTAGCCAATGGCAAACCAAGCTCACATATGGACTCAAGGACCCCATGGAATTATCTTGACATACTCAACAAGTTCAAAAGATCCCAAATGCACAAGATTGACAGTTGAATTTCCCAGTCAATTGATCAATTTTGACTGTATACTGAAAAGTCAAACTTTGACTTTTTGGTCAAAATCAAGTGTCAAGATTCATTTTTCATCAAAACATGCCAAATCATGAAACTTGTTCATCAAGAAATCAAGAATTGCAAATTAGGGTTTGAAATGAAGATTTTTCATAACTTAGAATTTTTCTAAGTTATGAAAAACCCTAATTTTTTTCCTAACATTGTCCCACTTTCTCATCAAGATGCATTTGGATTCAAGGAAAAGTCAAAACATGAAAGTTGTAGTCCATTGCGAAATCTACAACTTTGATTCACAAAGTTCCCTCAAAAGAAGCTTGTAGCTCAAGTTACAATTTTTGGAACAAGGGTACCAAACCATTCTTAACTTAGAGAAATTTTGAACCATTTTAGGCCGGATTTTTGCCTAACTTCAAGACCATTTTTCACATGCTTCCACTTGTAATTTCAGTTTGAATTTCAAAGATGGATTGTAGTACACATTACAAGCTTTCCAAAATGTCCAAGAACTCATCAAACAACCTCATGGTTAGGGAGAATCGAATTTGGCAAGTTGGGAAAAACTCACTTTGTTTATGGCCAATTTACATGTTCATACACTTGTGCCATTTTGAACTCAGCTTGCATTCCTTGATTACAGGTCCTATATCCCATTTGCACTCAATAATTTAATGCTAACTCATTGTGCCAAGGCCTTGTTTTATGTGTTTAAGCATTACATGGAAGTTTAACCCTTAAATAGAAAAAGCTAATTATCCATTTTAGAAAAGTATGGCTTTATGTCAAAGTTGCAAATCAAGAAGTACAAGGCCATATATTTGGGCACAAGTTCAGAGCAAAACACACTGATCAAGGGGAAAGGTTGCAGCATAGATTGGGGGCCTGCATCAGTCTAGAACACAACTTGATACTTTGTTGCTTAAGTGTGAAGAAAACTTGCATAACATACACCAACTCTCATCTCAGCCAAGACAACCTTAAGCAAAGTTATTGTACACATTCTAAACATCAAACCTAAGCTGAAACACAAGCCAACCAAGTTCCAAACATCATCAAACACAGAATCACCCTAAAACTGCAAAAACAGGGCATAAGCTGCAGTTGGACTTCCATAGCTCATTTCCATCGTGCATCTTGGCCAAAACCACTTCAAACACTTTCCCTACCATCCATACAAATTGTCCAAAGCATTAGAAGCAGACTGTAACACTCCTAATCAACATCACCATTTTCATTTTTCTGTTTTGCAGTTGAAGTACCATAACATGATTCACTTGGTTTCAAAGCAAACTAAAGCTTGGAATAGCATCCCTGGACATCAAGGAAGCTATACCAATCATCACCTTGCATTGAAAACACCTCCATCACCAGATACGATTCCAACTGAACAGGTAAGTTCATGAACTCTTATCTCTCTATCCAGGCATTGTTAGGTTTAGATTTGTGAAGAAATTATGTCACATTCATGGCCCTGAACATGGCCATATAATTAGTTTTCATTTATGTTATGTGTGCTATGAGAATTTGATGTCTGAACATGGAACAAAAACTAGGTCAGGAATTGGGGGAGAAGAAATTCTCTCTCATTTCTGAGAGTTAGATTGATTTCTTTATATGTCTAGAATCGTGGCTTCAAGCTCTACAGGTTTCATGTTGCAAGATTTGGCAAAAGATCAAGGAATCTGGAGATAGAAAACGCGTGTTGTTGTTGTTCATACAGGTTCTGAGGTTGAAGACAAAGTCTTCATGGGCTGGGCCTGTTTCATTTTCCTATTTGCACCTTGTTTTTATTTTTGAACCCCCCTGGCCCATTTTGAGATATACTTGTTATTTTCCATTTTTTCTTTTTGATTTTGTTTCCATATTTTTGTTTAAATCATAAAAAACATAAAAAACATTTTTCTCATATTTTTTGCATTTATTTTGATATTTATTTGGTTTTATTAGGTTTTTTTTGTAAATAAATAAATAAGTATACTTTTATTTTTCAATACAAAAAATAATACACACATATTTTATTTCTGATTTTTATTTTATGTTATCTCTTGAAAACATTTTATAATAAAAATACATTTTTTTTGTAAATATTAAATATTATTATTTATATATATATTTAGTATTTAGTGAATATTATAAACATTTAGGTATTTATTAATACATTTAGGTTAAAAACATAACAAAATAATACATTTTATTTTTACTAATATTTAACTTAAAAATTAATTTTTTTTCATATATTTTTCTTTTCATTTATTTTTTGTACATGATAAATAAATATTACATATATTATACAATAAATACTTTTATTTATAAAATTAGGGTTTTTGCCCTAAATGCATAAAAATCCCAAAAAAATTAATTAGTTTTATTTTATTTGGTACATGATAAATACCTTTTACATACACATAAAAAAGAAAACCTTTTTGCATTTTGCATATTTATTTTATTTTATTAAATATTGTGTAATTAAATACCTTGCAAAATTCCAATTTGATGTAATAGTCTAGGGTTTTAATTCTTGTCAAAATACCCCCATTTGAACATTTGTACCCCCCATCCCATATATTGTGTTGTAATAACTTAGGAACTTTACTTTTCGCATTTACAAGCTTTCTAAATATGCCATGCTAGAATTAGGGTTGTATGCAAATCAATTAACCAAAATAGTTTGACCTAATTTCAAGATAATCAAGCATGAAAATAGACAACACTAATTACACTTGCACCCCTAGGGTATTCCACTTGTTGCCTTCAATAATGGGCCATATTGCATGTTAGGTCTCTTTGGGCAAAACAAACACAATTCAAATGATCATAGTCCCTCGATGACGCATTCGAAAGTTGCCTAAAAAATGATCAAGTCCCTCCAAGGAAAAATTGCCCAAAGATACTTGGCATCATTGTAATTATGGTCTAAACGATGACCCGCGCCCGTCCCTTTCACATCCTAACACAAGATTGTCCACCAAATACAACGGTGGAACAAAATTTTTAAAAGGGTTAAAACATAGCAAAGATCTTTGAGAAATATAGGGTAGATAGCTCTTGGTTACTTGCCCCCTTGCAAAACATAAACACTTGCCTATTTTTCGAACCACACATCACTACACTTTCAAAACAACTTTCAAAAACAATGAAAACCTTTTCAAAAGACATGCACCTTTGTATACATCCCAACATGGATCATTACAAAGGTTGCCACCACATTGGCTTCTTTTCAAAACATTTTCAAACCCACACACACAAAGCACCATTTCAAACAATTGAAAATTAAGGCAAGTTGATCTAAGCAAGTAACTAAGAGCCCATGGATAACCATGGATAGAAAGGGTGCTAATACCTTCCCTTTCTATAATCTACTCCCCGAACCCAAGAAAACATCTCAAAGGTTTTTGCTGTGCTTTTTAACCTTTCCTTAGGATAAAATAAAAAGTCGGTGGCGACTCTTGCTCAACCGAAACATTTGCAAAAACAAACGCAAAACCTCAAGTCAATTCTCTCACCGTATCACAGAACTGGCGACTCTGCTGGGGAATAATTTAAAAGTGGAGTAACCTTAGGGCTTAGATCACCCTCTTGCATGAATAATTGTTTGATTTGATTGCTTTATATCTTGGCTCTCTTGTTTGGGTTTGCAATCCTACACCCGGATTTTGGGAAACATTCATAGATAGCAATACGTTGTGGAAACTGTGCGGGGTATACCGACACGGTCGAAGCAATAGCTATATTAGTGTGACATATTTGTGAGTACCGGTAACCCTTGAGTTCAATCAAGGAGAGTACGGGGCCGCTGAGTGATGTCACTAAGCACTAATGACCTAGAACCTTACTTGACCATCTTGGCCTTTCATTAGGGGTAGTGAGATGACCGACTTTGGTGCAGTCCGAAGTTGGTAGATACTCGATACTACACTCATTGAGGGTTGTTTTCTTGGAATATTTTGGTCGCTAGTTAAGTGGCTAAACCAAAACAATGAACAATGAAAACAATCCAGTGATATTGAGCTCCTTAGAACCCGGTTACTATTTATAGGACAGGTTTTTAAGCCAACTACACTCAAGAGGGTACTTACCTATGAAACCCCATGCAAGCCTGAAACTAGGGTTTGGTGTGAATTGCTTGTACATATGTTTGTGCATACATCATGAACATCATAAAGCATCATATGCATTTACTAACCACTTCAAGGGTTTAGATCTTCATCTTTGTTCTTGTTTTGTAGGTCATGGAAATTCCTCGCAGAAAAACCATCCAAGTCAACCTTGTGAGAATCCCTTCTCAACTCAAGAAGCTCACATCAAGAATTCAGGAAAGCTCTCCCTTCAGTGAAAGACATGGTAGACTGCTCAGCTTAGTCAACACCAACATTGAAGAGGACATGATGAAAGTGCTATTCCAGTTCTTTGACCCTCTTCATCACTGTTTCACTTTCCCCGATTACCAGTTGGTGCCCACTTTAGAGGAATTTTCTCAACTCTTGAGAATTCCTATCCTTAATCAACTACCTTTCAACGGTACGGAAAAGGAACCAAAGCCTGAAGATGTTGCTCGAGCATTACATCTACAACCTTCTGACATCAAGGGGCATTGGGAAACTAGAAGCGGCGTCAAAGGTTTATTAGCAAAATTCTTGTTTGAGAAGGCACAAGAATGTTGGAATTCATTGGACCTGCAAGCCTTTGAAGAAATTGTGGCACTCCTTATCTATGGGTTGGTCTTGTTCCCAAATCCTGACCAGCTTGTAGAGGTCAACGCCGTCAAAATCTTCTTATCCAGAAATCCAATACCAACATTGCTTGGGGACATCCTTCACTCATTTTACACACGAACAATGAGAAAGAGGGGTGTTCTCATGTGCTGTACTCCTCTCCTTGCAAGGTGGTTTATTTCGCACCTTCCACAATCTGTCTTGAAGAATGACCAAGGCTCAAGGTGGTCCCAACGGTTGATGACTCTTACTCACTCTGATGTACATTGGTGTTCTCGGTCTAGAGAAAATGTCATCATCGTCGATCATTGTGGAGAGTTCCCTAATGTTCCATTACTTGGCATTAGAGGGGGCATTACCTACAACCCTTGCCTAGCTTTGAGGCAATTTGGATACGCACGAAGAGATGGCCCTCACGACATGTTGATTCCTGACCTAGTTTTTGACTTCGACAACGATGCGCAAGGACTTCGCCAAAGATTCATCAGAGCTTGGAGGATGCCCAACAAGGTTGATAGCAAGACACTGGGACACAAGAACTCCATCCCTCTTGAGCCTTATCTCAAGTGGGTACGAGCCCGAGCCCAGAGTCTAATGATGCCTTATCCTCATGTTCTCCCTGTGATTAAAGAGCCCGTCAAGGAAGGAGAGGTTCCCTACACCATCCTACATCCTGACATGCCTACATCGTGGGAGGAGATGCAGAAGAGTTGGATCCAACTCAAGGAGGAACGAAACACTTTTGAAGCCAGCTTCTACGCCAACGAGAAGAAGGTTCTAGAGCTCACCCGCCGACTCCATGAGCAAGAGGCCCTCAACACCTACATTGCGCCAAAGAGGATGCGCAACGTATTTTTACCTTGAGAAGTTGCTTTTGTAATATTTGGCCCATGGGGCATTTATGTACTAACAAATCTTTTCTTATTAATATGACGTGCGTTCTTTTTGTCTGCAACAATTGTGAATTTCTAAAATCCTTGAATGCATTGCATATATAGCATCTCATGCATCATGTGCATAACAGGTACCCCTTTTTTTCTACAGGTTGCTTAATCTTCTTCGCTGTTTATTTTGAACAGTCATCATGAATCCAGAATCATCCAGTGAGCAAGCTATCAAGGCCCTCCAGGCCCAGAGTGCCCAGTTTCAAGAGATGGTCATGAGCCTGGCCCAAGGTCAACAAGAGTTGAAGGCTCTGCTCTTAAAGAATAAGAAGAAGAAGAGGACTGCGTTGTTCAACACTGGGCGCAGATTTGGGAACACACTCCATAACGAGGCTGATCCAACTACTTCCTCTGCAGAGAAAGACAGTCCTCAAGGGGGAGGGGCTCCTAGTCCTGCCGTCTCTGACAACAAGACGGACTACAATGACGAACAATACCCTCATGCTGCTGATAGATACAAGCAATTAGAGGACCGCTTGAGTGCCATGGAGATTCAAAATGTGCCGGGGCTGGATTTCGGAGATTTAGGGTTATCTTCTGGGGTGGTAATCCCACACAAGTTCAAGGCGCCTGCCTTTGCCAAATACGATGGGGCTTCCTGTCCAAAGCTGCATCTCAGATCGTACGTAAGGAAGATCCAACCTTACACGGAAGACAAAAACCTTTGGATCCACTTCTTCCAAGATAGCCTTTCGGGGTCACAACTTGAGTGGTTCTATCAGCTAGATGGAACCAGTATCCGACATTGGGAAGATTTGGCTACCGCATTTTATAGACAATATCAATACAATTCTGACCTTGCTCCTACGCGTACCCAACTTCAGGGTATGTCACTGGGAACGGGCGAAGGGTTCAAAGAATATGCGCAAAAATGGAGGGATTTGGCTGGCAGGGTGCAGCCTCCTTTGACTGACCGTGAACTGGTTGACATGTTTCTAGAGACCTTGTCTGGTCCATTCTTCAATCATCTGGTTGGTAATTCCTCCGCTGGGTTTACAGATTTAATCCTGACGGGTGAAAGGATAGAAGCTGGCATCAGGTCAGGAAAGATACAGAAAGGTGCCTCCGCAAGTACTGAGAAGAGGCCTTTCAAGAAGGAAGCTAGTGCCGTCTATGGTCCTAGAAGACAAGTCAAGCCAGAAAGCCGCCAAACCGTCAATGCCTTGGTGATTTCAAAACCTGTTGCTGCTCCTCAGCAGTACAATCAACAAAGGGGTGAGAGGCCCAAAAGGCAATACACTCGGCTGAGTATGACCTTGTCACAAATCTTACCGCAACTACTATCAACCAACTTGGTGACCATCAAAGAGGCTCTGAAGGTCGTGAATACTGCATCTCCTAAGTATAACCCAAATGCCCGCTGTGCTTATCATTCTGATAGCCCCGGGCATACTACTGATGATTGCCGGGCCTTGAGAAATAAAGTTCAAGACCTTATCGATGCGAAGGAAATTCAGTTTGAGGCGCCTGAGAGGCCAAATGTTATAACTGCTCCTATGCCCCAGCATAAAGTAAATGCCGTTGAGGAAGATTTGTATGCTGTTTCGGTGAATGATGTTGCTACCCCTCTATTGACTGTTAAGAGGAACCTACTGCTGGCCGGTTTATTTCCGGGTTGTAGAAAGGGTTGCCTCCTGTGTGCTGTTACCCCTACCGGTTGTCCGCTGCTGAAATCAGGCATCCAAAGCCTGATGGATAGCAAAGAAATTCTGTTCAAGAAAACCGCTGTTCCATTTGTTTCCGCTGAAAAAGTATCTGTCGTCACAATTTTCAACAATCCTACCAAGGCTCCCCCGAGGAAGCCAGTCAAAATTATGTCTGTTGCACCCATTACCATTATTGTTCTGGGGCCCCTCCCCTATGAATCTGACAAGGCTGTCCCATGGCACTATGGGGCAGACGTGTATGTGCTTGGAGTGAAGCAGGAGTTCAACACCGGTACCAGTATCGGTAACATCACTGGTCCCGCCAAGATTACTCGCAGTGGCAGGCTCTTCTCGCCTGACATTGCACCACCAGTTATCCGAAAACCTCTTATCATCACACCCGCAAGTGTGCATGTTCCAAATCAAGTTCCTGTGTCTACTACTGCCGTCGAGTCCTCTGATGCTCGGGGCAAAGAAGTTGCTACCGATTTGCCTGCCCGGACGGAGGCACCAAAAAAGACCGCTGTTGAAGCCTCCCAGCAAGAGATGGAGGAGATCCTTAAAATCATTAAAAAGAGTGACTTCAATGTCGTTGAACAGCTGGGGCATACCCCCTCCAAAATCTCTATGCTATCATTGCTGCTGTGCTCAGAGGCCCACGCCGAGGCCCTGATTTCATTTCTGAAAACGACCCATGTGCCGCAAGAGACCTCTGCAGATCAGTTCACTGACTGTGTGGCTAATTTGACAGCTGACAATGGTTTGGGTTTCTCGGATGCAGACCTTACCGCCAAAGGGAAAAACCACAATGATGCCCTGCACGTCTCTATAGAATGCAGGGGCACTACTCTCGCACACGTGTTGGTGGACACCGGTTCTTCCCTGAATGTATTGCCCAAGAAGGCCTTAGATCGTTTGGATTGCGAGGGCCTGGAATTGAAACCTAGTAACCTCATTGTTAGAGCCTTCGACGGTTCTAAGAGGATGGTGCATGGTGAGGTAGACATTCCTATCCGTGTGGGTTCCCAAGTCTTTGACTCAACATTCTATGTGATGGATATTTGTCCATCTTATTCCTGCTTGCTGGGTCGACCCTGGATTCACAAGGCTGGGGCGGTAACATCCACTCTACACCAGAAGCTCAAATACCCTGTCAGAGGGAAGATTGTTACTGTGCAGGGAGAGGAGGAATACATGGTAAGTCATCTGAATTCATTACGGTATATTGAGATGGACGGGGAGTTTATTGAAACCCCCTTTCAACATTTTGAGGAGGTACCTCCAACGTTGGCGTCAGCTGAGACAGTGGTTGAAGAAGACTTTCCTCTGAAGATGGCTTCCCTGAAGGATGCCCGGGCAGTGATTGAGAAAGGCAAGTGTGCAAACTGGGGTCAACTTCCTGACTTCACTCAAAAGACCGACAAATTTGGGCTGGGCTTCACTGCAGAGGCTCAGAGGGCTGTTCGCAAGGAAAGGATCAGAAAGCCTCTGGTGTTCATCACCAACCCAAGAGTGAATGCTATCGAGGAGGACGTAGAGGAAGCAGAATTTGACAGTTGGATCTATCCAACAACCAACAACGGACCAAGCAACTGGACGACAAAAGATTTTACACCTATTACATTTGTCACGCAGTAATGAACTCTTTTGATTTTCAATTTGTAACAAACAATATGTTGAAACTTTTATTGGCTCGGTGTCCTACCCGGGGCATCGTAGCTCCATTTGTGAGGGATTTTTGTATGACATTTCCATATATCATTAATCAAAACATTGGACGTTATTGCATTTCAAATCTTATGCTCTTTTTCTTTCTTTGTTATATATTGCAAAACAGCTATATTTACACACACTCACTTATACAGGTTCCAATCCACTCTGGATCTCACTGGTAACAGCTCTGCTACTGCCAGTTATGACTTCGAAAATCCGATCAACTTGGCCGAAGACGAAGGTGAAGATGATTGCGAAGTGCCTGGTGAACTTGCAAGACTGCTACTCCAGTAAGAGAGGGCCATTCAGCCGCATGAAGAGTCAGTGGAGACGATAAACCTGGGTACCGAGACAGATAGAAAAGAAGTCAAGATTAGTGCCAATCTAAAGCTCAGCGTGAAGCAACGATTGATTCAGATGCTGCATGATTACGTGGAAATCTTTGCTTGGTCTTACGAAGACATGCCTGGTTTGGATGACGACATTGTAGTTCATCACCTGCCTACTAAGGAAGACAGCCCTCCGGTAAAACAGAAGGTCCGCCGCATGCGCCCAGAGATGTCTGAGAAAATCAAGGCTGAGGTTATGAAACAATTTGATGTCGGGTTTCTAGCAGTGACTTCTTACCCTCAGTGGGTGGCTAACGTGGTTCCAGTGCCAAAGAAAGATGGTAAAGTCAGAATGTGTGTTGACTACAGAGATTTGAACAGGGCCAGCCCTAAGGACGATTTCCCTCTGCCTCACATCGACGTTCTTGTTGACAATACTGCTCAGCATAAGGTATTCTCCTTCATGGATGGTTTCTCAGGTTATAATCAAATCAAGATGGCTCCTGAAGACATGGAGAAGACCACCTTTGTTACTCAGTGGGGCACCTTTTGCTACAAAGTCATGCCATTTGGGTTGAAAAATGATGGGGCAACCTACCAACGTGCCATGGTTGCTTTATTTCATGATATGATCCATCATGAGATAGAAGTGCACGTCGAAGACATGATTGCAAGATCTCAAACTAAGGAGGAACACCTTGACCATCTGCGGAAGCTGTTTGACTGACTGAAGTTGTACAAGCTGAGGTTGAACCCAAACAAATGCACCTTTGGGGTGAGGTCTGGAAAATTGCTAGGTTTCATTGTAAGCGATAAAGGTATTCAAGTGGACCCTGCCAAAGTGAAAGCCATACAAGAGATGCCAACTCCCAAGACAGAGAAAGAAGTCCGAGGCTTTCTAGGACGACTGAATTACATTGCCCGATTCATCTCACATCTAACTGCTACCTGTGAGCCAATCTTCAAATTGCTGAAGAAAGATCAAGTAGTACGTTGGAACGATGAATGTCAGGCTGCTTTCGAAAAGATAAAGGAGTATCTCCAAGAACCACCCATTCTTATGCCACCAGTGGAAGGGAGACCTCTAATACTATACTTGACAGTGATCGACAATTCAATGGGGTGTGTGCTGGGGCAGCATGACGAGTCTGGCCGAAAAGAGCACGCTATTTATTACCTCAGCAAAAAGTTTACCGACTGTGAGTCTCAGTACTCACTGCTCGAGAAAACTTGCTGCGCTCTGGTATGGGCTGCTCGCTGGCTGAGATAGTATATGTTGACTCACACCACCCTATTGATTTCAAAAATGGATCCCATCAAGTACATTTTCGAAAAGCCTGCTCTGTCTGGAAGAATAGCAAGATGGCAAATGATCTTGACAGAATATGACATCCAATACACAACTCAAAAAGCAATCAAGGGAAGTGTATTGGCAGACCATTTGGCACACCAACCTGTGGACGATTACCAATCATTGAACTTTGAATTTCCGGACGAAGATATCATGGTAGTAACTGATTGTGAAGTACCTGGACCGGATGAAGGACCTGAGGAAGGATCCCGATGGTCTATTCATCTTGACGGAGCCTCGAATGCTTTGGGTAACGGCATCGGCGCTGTGATCATATCCCCTAAAGGTACTCATACTCCACTCGCCGCCTGGCTGTGTTTCAACTGCACCAACAACATGGCAGAATATGAGGCATGTCATATGGGTCTTCAAGCTGCAATCGACTTAAGGATCAAGTTTCTGAGTGTCTTCGGAGATTCCGCTCTCGTGATCAATCAGATCAAAGGCGAGTGGGATACGAAACACCCAAATCTTATTCCTTACAAGGAGTATGTGCTGACTTTGCTTCCCCACTTTGAAGAGATAACTTTTGAACACTTCCCAAGAGAGGAGAATCAGTTAGCGGACGCACTAGCTACGATGTCTTCAATGTTCAAAGTCAAATGGGACAACGAGGCTCCCCGGATCATTATTTGGAAGTTGGACGAACCTGCATACTGTTGTGATCTCGAGGCCGAAGAGGTAACCGAAAAACCCTGGTATCATGAGGTAAAGAGATATTTGGAAGTTCAAGAATACCCCGAAGGCGCATCGGTCAATGACAAGAAGTTCCTAAGAAGGTTTGCGGCAAAATTCGTCCTCAGCAACGACATTCTCTACAAACGAAACCATGATTCAACTTTACTGTGTTGTGTGGATAAGGCTGAAGCAGAGAAGATTATGGTAGAACTACATGAAGGTACATTCGGAACACATTCCAGTGGACATACCATGGCAAAGAAAATCCTTCGGGCAGGATATTTCTGGTCCACAATGGAAGCCGACTGTTACCAACATTCTCGAACTTGTCATAAATGCCAGATCTATGCTGATAAGGTGCACATCCCTCCGGTTCCTCTGAACGTCCTGACGGCACCTTGGCCTTTTGCAATGTGGGGCATTGATATGATCGGCGAGATCCGACCAACGGCATCCAACGGGCATCGCTTCATCTTGGTAGCGATTGATTATTTCACAAAGTGGGTAGAAGCAGCTTCCTACGCCACCGTAACCAAGAGCGTCGTGGCACGTTTCATTCGGCATAACCTGATCTGTCGGTACGACGTCCCGGAAAGAATCATTACGGACAATGGTACCAATCTTAACAACAAGATGATCACTGAGCTCTGCGAGCAATTCAAGATACAGCACCACAACTCTTCTCCTTACCGGCCGAAGATGAATGGAGCTGTCGAAGCGGCAAATAAGAATATCAAGAAGATTGTGCAGAAGATGACAGTGACCTACAAAGATTGGCACGAAATGTTACCATTTGCTCTTCATGGGTACCGTACCTCAGCACGGACGTCAACCGGGGCAACTCCTTTTTCCTTGGTCTATGGCATGAAGGCAATCTTGCCGATTGAAGTCCAGATACCCTCTCTCCGGATAATGAAGGATGCAGACTTGAGTGAAGATGACTAGATTCAGACTCGACTTGATCAATTAAATCTAATTGACGAAAAGAGACTCACCGCTATCTGTCATGGTCAGACGTACCAAAAACGGATGATCAGGGCATTTAACAAGAAAGTCAGACCACAAGAGTATCAAGTTGGGGATCTGGTAATCAAACGCATCATCCTTCCTCAAAGTGATCCCAGGGGCAAATGGACCCCTACGTACGAAGGGCCATTTGTGGTTAAACATGTGTTCTCAAGAGGAGCCATGATTCTAACCACCATGGATGGTGACGACCTTCCTCACCCCGCCAATGCAGACATAGTAAAAAGATACTACGCATGAATAAAAGACCCGCTAGGTTGACATACCTAGGCAAAAATAAGGGCTTCCCGGCGAACCAAAAGGGTTCGGGCAAAAATAAGGGATTAAATGAAAAAAATCTGTACACCCGGCAAGTCGAAAACCTGAAAAGGCGGCTTGGGCAAAAATGGGTATCCCGGTGGACTGAAAACCCGAAAGGGCGGTCCAGGCAAAAGTTAGGGATAAAGCGTAACACTATGTCTCATTGGATCACTTTGTATCCGGAATTCGGCATCAACTATCAGGCTCAGCCTTCGGCATGGATCAATCAGCTTCATCTTCAACTAAGCAGCAAAGTGATGAGACGCTTGAAGACATAAAGGCAATAGCAGAGTTGGAACCCAGTGGGAATATTGTTCACATAGCTGTTTTGTTTCTTTTTCAAAATTGTATAAACCTTATGTTATTTGGCGGCATTCTCTTACTAGGACGTCAGCCTCTTGTACAAAAACGCCTATTTACAGGCAAATTTCAAAATCAATACAAGTTCACTTTTTCAAACAAATTGCCAATTGTTTTTCCTTTTTTCTGTTTTGTCTTGCGAAGAACGTCCAATGTTCATTTTTGATATATGCATTTGACATTAAATTGCTAATTCATAAATACTTGCATACGAAACAAAAGACTAATTACAGGTGACATCAGAAACAGGGGCAATGTAGAGTTGTCCAGGCAGTCTAGTTGCTCTGTCCGCCAAGGTACCAAGGTAGATTCAACTGAAGAATGTGACTAAGTTATCTCAACTCCCCACAGGGTAGGACAAGATTCAGCAATACTCTCCCCAGGAAGAGTTAGTCTATCATCAGCCTTACAATAGACACCCTGTTTCCCTAGCAAGTCAGCAATACTCTTCTCCAGCAGAGTTAGTCTACGATCAGCCTAAAGGAGGTTGGGTATCCCCGGAAGATATCAACTTTCCCCAGCGAAGTATAGGCATTCCTCAACAAGCATCCCCGACAGTCTTGATCTAAGATTGTTCCCCGACGGAACACAGGCACCCCAGTGGAACCTTTTTTTTAGTAGTACAGTCTGAAAGTCTCCCCGGGAAAATTGGAATCCATATCCCCAGCAGGTCTTGAAGCTTATCCCCAGTAGATTCTGGAAGCTCATCCCCTATAGAGTACGGACTTCTCTCCCGAGCTTTATTCAAAGTTATTCCTCACAAGGGCTTATAACTGGGTTATCCTCAGCTAATTGCCACGGAAGATCGTCCTCGGCGAAGTTCTTCCAATCCCCAGTGGAGTTCATCAAAGTTCCCCAACATAACTTATCAACACAATCCCCGGCGGAGTTTATCATTGTTATCCCCAGCGGAGTCCATCATCGAAATCCTCAGCGGAGCTCTCATCCAAAACTTTAGCGAAGTATCTCTTCCCACAGAGCATTTCCCCTCAGGGTAATCTCTCCAACAAGTTTATTCCCCAACAGAGTCGTCTTCTCCTACCGGTGTATTCTTGCAACCATCATCCCTAGCGGAAACGAAGAACTCTACTCTTCAACGTCAGCCCAGGATTTAATTCCCCGGCCGGTCGTCAAGGATTTATTTTCCTAGACGAAAATACATTCATAAACATTTCACATTTCATACATCTTGCTTACATACATGATAAAGTGCATACCACACTATCTCATTTTGAACATCGTGACATCATGCATTTCATACATCATGACATTGCATATAACTGATGTTTTGCCTTTTCAGGGAAAAAGGCAACCCAAAAGACAACTACCTTCAACTGTCACATTTCCAGATTCGATTCCTGTATCTAGCCAGGGCACATCTGAAGAGTTTAAAGATTCGATTCCTGTATCCAGCCAGGGCATATCTGTTGACGACTAATTCCAGATTCGATTCCTGTATCTAGCCAGGGCACATCTGAAGAGTTTCCAGATTCGATTCTTGTATCTAGCCAGGGCACATCTGAAGAGTTTGAAGATTCGATTCCTGTATCCAGCCAGGGCATATCTATTGACGACTAATTCCAGATTCGATTCCTGTATCCAGCCAGGGCATATCTGTTGACGACTAATTCTAGATTCGATTCCTGTATCTAGCCAGGGCACATCTGAAGAGTTTGAAGATTCAATTCCTGTATCCAGCCAGGGCATATCTGTTGACGACTAATTCCAGATTCGATACCTGTATCCAGCCAGGGCATATCTGTGAGCAACCGATTGTAGATTCGACACCCGTATCTAGCCAGGGCATATCTGCATGAAGAGATTGAAGATCAACACCTGTAACAAGCCAGGAAAACATATGTCTTTCTCAAAGTGCGCAAGTTATCACTAAGGAATCTCTTATGTGATCAACACTTCCAAATGGCATCTATAAGCCCATTCCCGACATCACATTGCTGATACTCCAACATGCGAGTACAAATTTCCGGGCACTCTAGTGTCCAATCTCCTTTTACCCTCGAGTCACGAAAGGCAAGCTTGCCAATCTAACTCTTCAGGTTCAAGAAGATTGAACAGGGGCAACTGTTGTACCCCAAAATTTGCTCTCCCATTTTCTCAACATTTTCTCATCACAAAACCCTTAGAGCTCAAGACCCAGTTAGGGTTTCCTCTACTCAAGACTTCTCCTTTTACTGTTGACCCAAATTAGGGTTTGTGTTTGCACAAAGATATTTTCACCTAAAATGCCTAAGATGACTTTCATGCTTCATGTTGGACTCCCAAGTTTATCCATACCAAGTTTCAAGCCTTGATTCCAAACTTTGCCCAGTCAATTGGACAGTTGACCTAGAAATCAGCTGTATTGGGGAAAAAGTCAACTGTGGCCAATTGACAGTCAAACCTCATGAAAATTGACCCACATCAACATTATGAACTCATATGGACCATTTGATCAAGTTTGGATCATAATTCCACAAGAAATTTGATCAGATCACCAAAAGGGCAAAATGGTCATTTTTAGGGTTTTGACTGCACAAAGGCAAATTTTGACTGTTTGACCTAGCCACTGGAAAACCAAGCTCACATATGGACTCAAGGACCCCATGGAATTATCTTGACATACTCAACAAGTTCAAAAGATCCCAAATGCACAAGATTGACAGTTGAATTTCCCAGTCAATTGATCAATTTTGACTGTATACTGAAAAGTCAAACTTTGACTTTTTGGTCAAAATCAAGTGTCAAGATTTATTTTTCATCAAAACATGCCAAATCATGAAACTTGTTCATCAATAAATCAAGAATTGCAAATTAGGGTTTGAAATGAAGATTTTTCATAACTTAGAATTTTTCTAAGTTATGAAAAACCCTAATTTTTTTCCTAACTTTGTCCCACTTTCTCATCAAGATGCATTTGGATTCAAGGAAAAGTCAAAACATTAAAGTTGTAGTCCATTGCAAAATCTACAACTTTGATTCACAAAGTTCCCTCAAAAGAAGCTTGTAGCTCAAGTTACAATTTTTGGAACAAGGGTACCAAACCATTCTTAACTTAGAGAAATTTTGAACCATTTTAGGCAGGATTTTTGCCTAACTTCAAGACCATTTTTCACATGCTTCCACTTGGAATTTCAGTTTGCATTTCAAAGATGGATTGTAGTACACATTCCAAGCTTTCCAAAATGTCAAAGAACTCATCAAACAACCTCATGGTTAGGGAGAATCGAATTTGGCAAGTTGGGAAAAACTCACTTTGTTTATGGCCAATTTACATGTTCATACACTTGTGCCATTTTGAACTCAGCTTGCATTCCTTGATTACAGGTCCTATATCCCATTTGCACTCAATAATTTAATGCTAACTCATTGTGCCAAGGCCTTATTTTATGTGTTTAAGCATTACATGGAAGTTTAACCCTTAAATAGAAAAAGTTAATTATCCATTTTAGAAAAGTATGGCTTTATGTCAAAGTTGCAAATCAAGAAGTACAAGGCCATATCTTTGGGCACAAGTTCAGAAGCAAAACACACTGATCAAGGGGAAAGGTTGCAGCATAGATTGGGGGCCTGCATCAGTCTAGAACACAACTTGATACTTTGTTGCTTAAGTGTGAAGAAAACTTGCATAGCATACACTAACTCTCATCTCAGCCAAGACAACCTTAAGCAAAGTCATTGTACACATTCTAAACATCAAACCTAAGATGAAACACAAGCCAACCAAGTTCCAAACATCATCAAACACAGAATCACCCTAAAACTGCAAAAATAGGGCATAAGCTGCAGTTGGACTTCCATAGCTCATTTCCATCGTGCATCTTGGCCAAAACCACTTCAAACACTTTCCCTTCCATCCATACAAACTGTCCAAAGCATTAGAAGCAGACTGTAACACTCCTAATCAACATCACCATTTTCATTTTTCTGTTTTGCATTTGAAGTACCATAACACGATTCACTTGGTTTCAAAGCAAACTAAAGCTTGGAATAGCATCCCTGGACATCAAGGAAGCTATACCAATCATCACCTTGCATTGAAAACACCTCCATCACCAGATACGATTCCAACTGAACAGGTAAGTTCATGAACTCTTATCTCTCTATCCAGGCATTGTTAGGTTTAGATTTGTGAAGAAATTATGTCACATTCATGGCCCTGAACATGGCCATATAATTAGTTTTCATTTATGTTATGTATGCTATGAGAATTTGATGTCTGAACATGGAACAAAAACTAGGTCAGGAATTGGGGGAGAAGAAATTCTCTCTCATTTCTGAGAGTTAGATTGATTTCTTTATATGTCTAGAATCGTGGCTTCAAGCTCTACAGGTTTCATGTTGCAAGATTTGGCAAAAGATCAAGGAATCTGGAGATAGAAAACGCGTGTTGTTGTTGTTCATACAGGTTCTGAGGTTGAAGACAAAGTCTTCATGGGCTGGGCCTGTTTCATTTTCCTATTTGCACCTTGTTTTTACTTTTGAACCCCCCTGGCCCATTTTGAGATATACTTGTTATTTTCCATTTTTTCTTTTTGATTTTGTTTTCATATTTTTGTTTAAATCATAAAAAACATTAAAAACATTTTTCCCATATTTTTTGCATTTATTTTGATATTTATTTTGTTTTATTAGGTTTTTTTTTGTAAATAAATAAATAAGTATACTTTTATTTTTCAATACAAAAAATAATACACACATATTTTATTTCTGATTTTTATTTTATGTTATCTCTTGAAAACATTTTATAATAAAAATACATTTTTTGTAAATATTAAATATTATTATTTATATATATATTTAGTATTTAGTGAATATTATAAACATTTAGGTATTTATTAATACATTTAGGTTAAAAACATAACAAAATAATACATTTTATTTTTACTAATATTTAACTTAAAAATTACTTTTTTTCATATATTTTTCTTTTCATTTATTTTTTGTACATGATAAATAAATATTACATATATTATACAATAAATACTTTTATTTATAAAATTAGGGTTTTTGCCCTAAATGCATAAAAATCCCAAAAAAATTAATTAATTTTATTTTATTTGGTACATGATAAATACCTTTTACATACACATAAAAAAGAAAACCTTTTTGCATTTTGCATATTTATTTTATTTTATTAAATATTGTGTAATTAAATACCTTGCAAAATTCCAATTTGATGTAATAGTCTAGGGTTTTAATTCTTGTCAAAATACCCCCATTTGAACATTTGTACCCCCCCATGCCATATATTGTGTTGTAATAACTTAGGAACTTTATTTTTCGCATTTACAAGCTTTCTAAATATGCCATGCTAGAATTAGGGTTGTATGCAAATCAATTAACCAAAATAGTTTGACCTAATTTCAAGATAATCAAGCATGAAAATAGACAACACTAATCACACTTGCACCCCTAGGGTATTCCACTTGTTGCCTTCAATAATGGGCCATATTGCATGTTAGGTCTCTTTGGGCAAAACAAACACAATTCAAATGATCATATTCCCTCGATGATGCTTTTGAAAGTTGCCTAAAAAATTATCAAGTCCCTCCAAGGAAAAATTGCCCAAAGATACTTGGCACCATTGTAATTTTGGTCTAAACGATGACCCGCGCCCGTCCCTTTCACATCCTAACACAAGATTGTCCACCAAATACAATGGTGGAACAAAATTGTTAAAAGGGTTAAAACATAGCAAAGATCTTTGAGAAATATAGGGTAGATAGCTCTTGGTTACTTGCCCCCTTGCAAAACATAAACACTTGCCTATTTTTCAAACCACACATCACTACACTTTTAAAACAACTTTCAAAAACAATGAAAACCTTTTCAAAAGACATACACCTTTGTATACATCCCAACATGGATCATTACAAAGGTTGCCACCACATTGGCTTCTTTTCAAAACATTTTCAAACCCACAGACACAAAGCACCATTTCAAACAATTGAAAATTAAGGCAAGTTGATCTAAGAAAGTAACTAAGAGCCCATGGATAACCATGGATATAAAGGGTGCTAATACCTTCCCTTTCTATAATCTACTCCCCGAACCCAAGAAAACATCTCAAAGGTTTTTGCTGTGCTTTTTAACCTTTCCTTAGGATAAAATAAAAAGTCGGTGGCGACTCTTTCTCAACCGAAACATTTGCGAAAACAAACGCAAAACCTCAAGTCAGTTCTCCCACCGTATCACACTAGGCATCAGCAATTCATGAGGACCTTCCCTCCTAGCACGCCCAAACTGACGTAAGGCCAAGCACAAATTATAAGAAATTCCTCCATGGGTTCCTATCAGTGGAACATTAGGGTATTCCCCGCAGCGATCAATAACAGCCACCTCGTCCATACCCTTAATAGTCCAAATGATGTCATTGTGAGAGAGAGACATAACCCTATAGGCCCAGCCCATGCCTTCTTTGTTCTTCAAAACTGACTTGGGAAGGTGCGAAATAAACCACCTCGCCAATAATAGAGTACAACACATCAAGGTTCCCCGCTTCCGAGCAGTACGGGCATAAAGCTGATGGAGAATGTCACCCAAGAGAGTGGGTACATGATTACCAGAGATGAAGATTTTTACCGCATTCACATCAACAAAGGAGTCATAGTTAGGAAATAATACCAAGCCATATATTAGAAGAGCCAGAATATCTTCAAATGACTTGAAGTCTAAACTATCCCAGAAATGATTAGCCTTACCAACCAAGAACTTAGTCAGAAAGCCCTTTGCTCCACTTCTAGTCTCCCAATTAGCCATTACCTCATCCTTTGTCATATGAAGGGCTGCAACAATCTCTTCTGGCCTAAGGATCTTCTCCCAACCTGTGAACGGGGTCTGCTCCAGAATAGAGATACCAAGCAGATCAGAGAACTCTTCTAAGGTGGGGACTAATTGGTAGTCCTGAAAAGTAAAGCAATGGTACAGTGGATCATAGAACTGGACTAGGACACTCATCATTTGCTCGTCCATTTTGGAGGTGACCAAACTAAGAAGATGCCCATGTCTTCTGATGAAAGAAGTAGTATCTGACATCTTTGCAACCAACTCCTTGAGCTGAGTGGGAACTTGGACAAAGTTGATCTAGATGGTGTTCCTACGCATGGGTGCCATGACCTACAAAACAGAACAAAGATGAATCCATCCTGTCTTTGAAATAGGTTAGTCCAATGCAAGATGTATGCAATGTTATGATGTCATGATAGAAAGCACACCACAAGTATCCACAAATAGCAAACATGGTAAAGGCACACAAGTCACACAGAGAGCCCTTAGATTTTAGGCTGACAAGGAGTCTAGGTACTACCCTCTTTCAGTTCAGTTGGTTTAAACCTGTCCTGAAAATGGTAACCGGGTTCTAGAGGATCTCAATATCACTAATTACCCTCGATCGGTCATAATTCCAGTTTAGCAACCTTTTCTTGCGACCGAAATCATCGTGAGAGTTTAGTCTCAATGAGTGTAGTATAATGCTACTGTTCTATGGCCAAGTTGGTCAATTTAAAGGTTCTAAGGTCAGTTGGTGCTTAATGACCCCTTAGAAGAGCCATATTCTCCTCGTTCCAACACAAGGGATATCGGTACACACTAAAGTGCCACACCAACGTAGCTACTGCTTCAACCGTATCGGTCTACGTTGTACAGTTCCCTCACAGTTTATTGCTACTTACCTAAAGGGTGCCCCCCAGATCCGGGTTAGGATTTATAGTAACTCCGATTCAAGCCCACAAAGATAAATCATACAAAGAAAACAATTGAAAACACAATGATATAATCCTAAGGTACACCCCACTTATTAAGTGTCCCCAGCAGAGTCGCCAGTTCTGTGATACGGTGGGAAAGAACTGACTGTTTTTTGGAATGTTGGTTTGCATTTTGCGTTTGTTTTCGCAAAATGTCGCGGTAAGCAAGAGTCGCCACCGACTTTTATTTTATCCAACAAGGAAAGGAAAAAAGCACAGAAAAATTCCTTTTTCGAGATGTTTCTCGGGTTCGGGGGGTAGATTATAGAAAGGGAAGGTGTTAGCACCCTTTCTATCCGTGGTTATCCACGGGCTCTTAGGTACTTGCTCATATTGTTTTCAAAAATTGCTTTCTTTGTGTTTGTGGGTTTGAAAGAGTCTTTGTTTGAAAAGGAGTGTAAGTGTGAAAATTTTGTTTTGTTTTAAAAGAGCAAGTATCTAAGAACCATCCACCTACTAGAAAAAAGGAATCGTTCTATGCAATTTTCCTTTAGACAATGCTATCCTACTATTGATGAGTAGGTAGCACCGTCGTTGGAGTTTAAGGGTCAATTCGGATTTAGGGACGTGCGATCACTAAAGCAATGTTAGGACGCTTTAGAAGTACCCCTAATGTCTTAGATCATTTGTTTTGAGGCAACAATATCTGAGGCAACCGTTTCGAGGCGACTATGATCTTTGGACAAGAGGGCGACCTCTAAAACTTACTATACTCAATGACCGCGTACGAAGGCAACCAAGTGGGGTGTATCCTAAGAGTGCGCATGTGCGAGTGTGTTGTTTTTAGTTAATTTTGTCTTTGTACATGTTAATGGTTATCTATGTTGATTTTAGGTTAAACATTCATTCTTGTCACGCATCCCTATTATCAAAAATCTAACAGTTTATAAGTTGCGGAAATTAAATTACAGAAATTTAACTAACTATTACAAGGCGTCGGGTATTTACATCATCAAAAGCAACCCTTTGAAATTAAAATGCGGAAAATAAATAAAGCGATAAAAATATTTAAAGTCCTATTAAGCTATTACATTCCGGAAACAAATACAATATTGAATAAAATGGATCGCATGCGGGAAATTAAATCGAATGCGAGTTCTAGGGTTTTGACCCTTTGTTATTAAAGAAAAAAGATTTTTTTGGTTATTTTTGAATTAAGAAAGAAATTAACTATCCTAAATTAATTATTAAATTAAATTAATTAAACTAATTAATAAAAATAAATATTTTTGGGTTTTTTGATATTTAAAGAAAGAAAATAAAATTGATCAATGTTAATAAAAACCTAATTATGTCTAAGTTAATTTTAATTAATGAAAAATATATTCAAGTTATTCCTAATTAATGGCCTAAATTAATTAATTGATTTGTTAATAAAAAGAAAATACTAAAATTTATATTAATAAAGAAAATATTTTTTTGGTTTTAATTTTATTAAGAAAAAGTTTGATTGGTTAATTAAATATAAAAATATAATAAAACAAACAATTAAAAAAAAAGAAATAGAAAGAGTTAGGGGTGTGGGCCTAATTAGAGGTTCAGAATAGCAATTCAGAGGCCCAATAACATGCTGGCCTGGTTGACTTTGAGAGATCCAGTGGATGCACGCTGACCTGGTCCATGGTAGACTCTCATTTTCTGGCCACCAGATTTGGCCCATGGCCATCTCGCCATTAAATGCTTGATGGTGTATGGTGTGCTTCACGTTTAGATTTGCATGGGATAACCTGAAGAGGAAAAATAACAAAGCATATGGGGGACCTGGGATTCGAACCTAGGTCCTATTGGATATTGGATGCACACCACTACCAATCAGCCATTGTGTGTTACTTGTTAGTATATTAAACAAAAATAATAATAAGACAAAACGCGTTATATTGCCAGAAAATAAAAAAGTGCGTGAAAGTTTGAATGGTCCAATCAGAGGGAGACATGTTTGTCGTCCCTGACCTTCAAACCCTGTAACTTTACCTGCGGATTTAGATCCGCAGCTAAATGCGTAGGCTCACTCTAAAATTCATTCCAGTCCATGAAAATCAATTCCAAGCACATGGTTGAGTTCGTCCTTCTATTCCGGTCATGTCCATGGCCATTATTGGGGCTGATTTTACCTGTAAAAGAAACGCCCAAAAACCACCCACGAAACCCTAGATATGGCACTTGGCCTTACAGATCAGATAAATGAAATTGGATAATACAAAAAGCTTGGAAATTTGATGAGGATTATGAATATGTCCATGATTTTCCAGAATGATGCCAAAATAGAGTTACGATTTTGAAAACAGGGCCAAGAAACGAGACACTTATAGCGCGTTTTGATGGATATGAGAGCTTTCTAGGGGTTGGTTCTGCTTCAGTGGTTGTCAAGGAAACGATTGAGATCGTTCTTGGCTTCTGAATTTGCCTCTAAGTGTGATTTTGGTTTCACACTTTTTCCACTTTTTTCTCAAGTTTTGTTTTCAGTGTTTTTGCAGCCTCTAACCTAGTTTTCATGTGCTTTGACTTGTATATGTAATGTGGAATGTATTAGGTCAAGAATTATGCTTTGAATCTTTGCACATCAATGCCATGGGATTTGATTTGATCCACCATTGAAAGCTTGCCTAATTTGTCAAAAATCCATCTTTTGGTGCATGATATGATAAGATACAAATTTGATGCTGACCATGATGATGATTAAGTCCTGAAAATAGCAAAAGATCTCATGTAATCAAGTTTTGGGATTTTATTTGATTTAATTTGATTTAAAATGAAATAATTCAATAAAAAATCAAATAAAATAATAAAATTGATAAATGGACACAAGGATGAAGCTAAGACACGTGTGCAATGTGGCAAGTCCAAATCAAGTGGAAAAGAATGGGCCCATTTGACAAAATTTGAAGTTTTGGGGATAGTTGACTTTTGGCAATTTTTCAAAAATGCCCAACTTCAACAATGCACAACTTCTTCAATTTTGCACTTTTGGAAGTGTTCTTGGACTTTTTAGAAATCTTGAGATGTCCTCTAACCAACTCTTTTTGTCTCATATCATTTTGATATTCCATGCTCATGTTATAAGCTTTGGCAAAAAGGTGTTTTTGTTGACTTTCAAAAATGACCTATAATGTCCAAATTTATAACTTCTTGTGAGTGCATTTTCTGATCTTGGGGTATGCAGTTGGATTGTAGGAAATTGCATCCTATTAAAAATGAGCTTTTGATGGGTCATTTCTCATAAAGTATGAGAATGTTATGCTTGGTCAAAGTTGAGTTGACTTTTCCTACAAAACCCTAATTTAACAACTTTTGAGTCTTGATGAATCATGATCAAACCTTGATCAAATTATGAAATATCATTCAAAATGAGGATGTTGACAAAAAATCTTGAGGTTTGACTGTTTATAGGTCACAATTGACTTTTTCCCTAGCACAATCGATTTTTGGACCCTTTGAGCAATTGACTGAGCAAACTTCCTCTGCAAAGCTTGAAACTTGAAATGGATGACCTTGAGAACATATTAGGACATTGGGGAGCACTTGAGGTCATTTGGACTCAAAGACCTTGATGCAACACAAAACCCTAATTTGGGGTTGACTGCCTTAGGAGATAGCTTGACTGTCCAACTCTTGAGCAATCTTGAGCCACTTGGAGATTTTCCTTGCAATGTTTTGAGAAATATGAGAGGGCAAATTTTGGGGTACAACACCGGTCAATAGAAATCTATACACTACATGTTTGGATAAATGATATAGAGATCATCATCCCATAACATGTAGCACAAATAAAAATAAAGGGATAAGATGAAGAGGGAGGGGAATGATAAGCTAATTTGGATCACCACCTCAAATTTCTTTCATCTTTAAAGTCAATCACTCATCTAGATAGATTAAATTACTAAACATATAATTAATCCAAAGTACCAAAAATTAATTAAATAATTCACTCTTTGGTAGATTTGAATCAATGAACATTTATCCAACTTCATCTACACCCAAAGTTCATTGAATTTAAAGAGAAATTGGACATTTAAAATTGCAATCCAAATCAACAATCAAAAGGAGTGAGTAGAAAAATATATATGGATCAAAACAGCCTCAAAACAAGGCAGAAAAATCATTTTGGCATTGTTACAATCGATTGCACTCAGACAACAATCGATTGCATCAGTGCATTTTTTCAAAATAACGTAAAATTTTGTTGTGACAATGGATTGCACTATTGCAACAATCGATTGCACCCTGTTAAAATCAGAAAAACAACATTTTAAAAGGTCAAATTCTTGTTCAAACTTTCCATCAAACACCTTATGATCATCGATCCAATTGGGCATGAAAATTCTATCAAATTATGAGAAAATAACACCAATGAAATCACAAAATAATGCTCAATGAATAAAACCCAAAGATCAACAAGAGATCACATTGTGAAAGATGAAAAATCTAACTTACCAAAGGTAGATCTAGAGAATAATCAAAACAACTTCAAGAATTTGCTTCAATTCATTCCGAAGAATCAATTTCCCAAGCTTGGATATAGAGAATTGATGAAGAAAAAGTGTTTGAATGAAGGTTTAGCTCAAAGATCAGTAAGCTTCAATGCAAAGCTTACTAACTTTTTTTTGAAAATGGAGCTTTGAATGAATTTGGTAGATGGAGAGAATTGAGAGATTTTTTAGCAAAATGAGTTTGGCTATCAAAAGCTTATGATTTGAATGAAATGAGGGCTCTATTTATAGAGTTTAGGCTTGTGATTAGTGGTGGCTTGGAGTTTGGTTTGGGAAATGAAATTAGGCTTGGTAATTAATTCTTGGAGCCAAAATTTGAATTAATGACATATCTTTCAAAAATTGGAGCCAAAATTTGAATTAATGAATATTTTTCAAAAAAAGAAAAATTGGAGCCAAAATTTGAATTAATGAATATTTTTCTAAAAATGAAGAAATATTGGAGCCAAATTTGACAAGCTTGAAATTGCTGATTTTTTGTGTGTAAAATTTCACAATGTGCAATCGATTGCACTCTGGGAGCAATCGATTGCATCCGTGTTTTTTATTTCAAATATTGAACTAAATGCACCCTGTGCAATCGATTATACAGTGAAAAAAATGAAATATTTTAAATATTTTTCTTTGCAAATAGAGATTTTAGGAAAATAATACTGAAAAACCTTACTTATCAGATGCTTTGACTCGGTACCTATAAAACACAAATATACAAAGACAAAGACAAATATTTTTTTATTTTGATTAGAAGTTAGTCAACAACACATATACAAAATATACCACTAAGGTGCTTGGAGATCCCTCAAGAGAAAAATTAAAGATAGGAGGTAGAAAAAGAGGAAGAACCAACCCTGATGTGATCTTGTTATGATCGAGTTGATATGATATGATAGGGGAATCTTAGGGGCAAATATTGGGGTACAACAGCTGCCCTTATTTAAGTGTCTTCTATTCGGAGATGCAAAGATTAGAAATCTTCGTGTTGATACGATTGAAGATACTTAAATATAAAACAAGCTCTATTTTTGGCCCTAAGATATCATGCAATGCTTATGAATATGAATGCAGATGAATAAGTCTAAAGGGACGCAAGACACCACTGGGGATGTTGCAACGAAAATGAGGATCAAAAGAGAAATCCGACCAGGAAAATAAATCACTGGTGAACAAAAAACCTGACTCTATTAGGGTAAAGCCCAAGAAGGAGACAAGGCAGCATCAACTCAAATATTGAGGAGAGACAGTAAAGGATAAAAGTGATCGACAGATAAATGTGAACTACCAATTCAATAGTCGAAGGTTGAAGATCAAAAAGATACCAACTCATAGATGACGGTAAACTACCAACTCAATGGTTGAAGGTAGAAGATAAAAAAGATACCGACTCACAGATGACGGTAAACTACCAACTCAATGGTTGAACGTAGAAGATCAAAAAGATACCGGCTCATAGATGATGGTAAACTATCAACACAATAGTTGAAGGTAGAAGATAAAAAAGATATTGGCTCATAGCTGACGGTAAACTACCAACTCAATAGTTGAAGGTAGAAGATCAAAAAGACGTCGGCTCATAGATGACGGTAAACTACTAACTCAATAGTTAAAGGTAGAAGGTCAAAAAGATACTGACTCATAGATGTCGCTAAACTACCAACTCAATAGTTAAAGGTAGAAGGTCAAGAGATACTGACTGACAGATGACGGTAACCTACCAACTCAATAGTTGAAGGTAGAAGATCAAAAAGATACCTACTCATAGATGACGGTAAACTACCAGCTCAATAGTTGAAGGTAGAAGATCAAAAAGATACTGACTCATAGACGACAGTAAACTACCAACTCAATAGTTGAAGGTAGAAGATAAAAAAGATACCGACTCACAGATGACAGTAAACTACCAACTCAATAGTTGAAGGTAGAAGATCAAAAAGATATCGGCTTATAGATGACGATAAACTACCAACTCAATAGTTTAAGTAGAAGATAAAGAGATACCGACTCATAGATTACGATGAACTACCAACTGAATAGTTGAAGGTAAAAGATCAAAAAGATACCGACTCATAGATGAAGGTGAACTATCAACTCAATGGTCGAAGGTAGAAGATCAAAAAGATACCGACTCATAGATGACGGTGAACTACCAACTCAATGGTCGAAGGTAGAAGATCAAAAAGATACTGACTCATAGATTACGGTGAACTAACAACTCAATAGTTGAAAGTAGAAGATCAAAAAGATACCGACTCATAAATGAAGGTAAACTACCAACTCAATGGTTGAAGGTAGAAATAAAAGAATAACACCAACATTCATTGAAGGTGAACTACCAACGTTCACTGAAGGTATAGAGAAAAGAATAACACCAACGTTCACTGAAGGTAGAGAGAAAAGAATAACACCAACGTTCACTGAAGGTGAACTACCAACGTTCACTGAAGGTAGAAAAAACATATTGGTAATAACAAGTTTCCCAAAATTATGGCGTTTCACCTAGAACGGGTCTCAACTTCTTCTTTAACCAAGGCATTCCGCCTAGAAAGGGTAATATATAAGTTGTCTCAAATAAAGAGACTGTCACTTGTAAATATTTCTCAACAAACTATCTCTGTCATATTGAAAAGACTTGTCATCCATTGGAGTGATTTGACAATGAACTCCAAACTATACACTCATAGAGAAGATAGCAAAAAAGTAACATCAACTTTTATGGGGAAGCACAAGTTGCTCAAATAAAGAGACTTGCTACTTGATATTATGGGAAGTGTTGTACCCCAAAATTTGCCCTCGCATTTTTCCTCAAGAAATCACAGCTTCAGGCGTTTCCTGATTTTTCAAATTGGCTCAAGAATCAGTCAAACAGACGTTTCTCGTCAGTCAGACAGAATTAGGGTTTTCATTGGTTTTTCATGGCTCTAGAACAGTTCATACAGTTTGCTTAGGGTTTTGGTTGATTTTGGCTCAACTTTGATCAGACGAACGTTTCTTTGATATTGGGTCAGGAATTAGGGTTTTTTTAGGCGCGGTTCCTCAGAAAGATTTAATTCTATAGTGCTTTTCAAGTTATGCTGGGATGTGGATTGAAACATTTGGATTGAGTTCGCATTGTGTGATTGAATCAGTGAAAGGGTACCTTTGGATTGAATTTGCAGGGTTTGACTAAATCAATGAAAAGAGACATTGGGTTTGAATTTGCGTTTGCTGGATTTAATCAGTGAAAAGATGCAGTTGGATTGGATTTGCAATGTTTGGCTAAAATCAGTAAAAGGAAAACACGTCTGGGCAATTGTTGTGATTGACTGTTGCTTTGCTTTGGATGTTGGAAGTGCCAAGTTTATTAATTGATCAATGCTGAGACAATGTTTATTTAATTATTTATTATTCTAAGATTAAATAGTTGGAATTTATTTTCAATTATTTTAATTTAAAGAATTATAAATAATAAAGTAAACAATTGAAAAGAGGATAAAAAGAATTAATTGGATAAAAGGAATTTTTATTTCATCTTTAAATATTTGTTACAATTGTTATTTAAATACGAGTATTCATTTACAAAGTATTTATAATAATGATATTACATTTATTCAAATTTAAATAAACTATCCTAATATTTTTCTAAGTCTTCAATTCTTCATCCTCCATCTTTCGCTTTTCCTCTCCATTTTATTTTTTATCTGCAAAGAAAAGAAGAAAAAGTCAATTGAAGCGGATAAATAAAAAAAGGAAGCAGACAATTAAAGTTTGGGTTCATCATTAAAAGCAAATGGCCGGGATCAGTTAACCCTCTCTGCAAATCACGGGATTTCTCCCGGTTCACAAAGAGGGATGAAAAATATTTGCAAATTAAAAATGAATGCACAAGTTAAAAATTGCACAATTCAAAGTTTGTCAAAAAACTGCACAGTTCAAAGCAAGACAGCATATGCAAGTCAAAGTCACAATTTCAAAACTAAGTCAACAAGCTGCCAAAAGATATCTCAAGATATCAAAATACCCAAGATGCCAAAACTGTAACAAAGATGCAGGAGAGCTGAAGAAGGAAAGTATGCGGGACTAAGCTACTTATGCAAACAAACTAATTCCAATTTCATCATTTCCAGGCCAATTTGCTTTTTCAGAATTAATACATGTTAAGCAATATAATATGCTTAAGTATTGGAGAGAGAGAAAAAGAGAGAAAGAATGGGCTTACAGGTTTAGGCATGAGACTATACATAAAAACTGCAATGAAACAGTAAGACAGAAGGCAGAAATATGAAGAAATTGGAATGCAAACAAAACTGTCAATAAAAAGTAACAGAATAATTTTTCCACATTAAAACCTTGCAAGTTTGCCCATCAGTTTGACCAAGGAAAAGATATCAAAAATCAAAAGCATTCAAAAGGCCTCGCGCCCAAGAGCCTATGACACAGTTCAGCACAAGCCCAAACACAAAACCTGATTTAAACCTCCAACAACACAAACTGTCAAAGCTTAAGAACCAAAAAAAAAAAACAGCCAAGACTATCATCAAGCCCTTAGCCTCAACAACCTGTAGCATAAGCCTGAAACCTGCAAGCTTAAACCAGCATAAGCCTGAAATTAACAAGGCCATAACCTATTAAGGCCCTCAAGCGAAAACCAGTTCACAACAACAAACCAGCATATCAAAGCCTTAAACACCCAGTACCCTAACCTGTCAAATAACCAGTTCATCAAACCTTAAACACCCAGTACCCTAACCTGTCAAACAACCAGTTCGTCAAACCATAACCACCCAGTACTATAACCTGTCAAACAAAGCCCAAAAGCCTAACTTGTAAAAAGCCAAGCATACTAAACCTTGAAATATCCAAACACGTACAGAACCCACACAAGCCCTCAGAAAATCTTCATCACTGGGCAAGAAAACATTCAAATCGATCCCAAGCATACAAACGAAGGCAACATATCAACAGGAAACCGAACACAGGTCAGTCATCAAGGAAATCAGAAGAAGAAGAAAGAAAGCATACCCAAAAATCAACAACAAATATTCAGAGGCAACAGAAGCGAGTGAAAGAGAAGAAGATAAAGAAGTTGTTCTCAGATAAGTCATCATCAAATCAACAACAAAGAGGCAAAAATACAAAATACCAGGGTCTCCAAGCAAAGCTAGCTCAGCACCGTCCCTCACCGCCTTGGCCGTCACAGCGCCTCCCAATCCTTTCCTCCTCCGTCTCCAAAGGTAGTATCCCTCCCTCTCTTTCTTTCACGCACCTCAAATAACCATAACAATATGAAATCAGAATCAATAAGGGGCGAAATCATAACATGCAAATAACAAAACCCTAATGAGATTGAGACGAAGATTATTACCTTGAAATCTGTCGCCCTAGCGATTCATTGAAGGGAAGAGGAAGGTTGAGGACGCCGGTGGCCATGGGCAAGAGAAACTCAGAGGCGGAGACATATGACGAACGAAGAAGACGAAGTGATGAAAGAACGACAACGACGTTGTAACTTGCCAAACCCTAGAATCCCCAAATGAACAAACGTTTTCAAAACCCTAAGAACAGTTTGTCACAAACCTCCTGGGCCTTGTCCCACTCCCAAACGCTTAAGCCCATACCACGCATACCCCCCTTTCTTCTAATGTTTCTGAATAATTTTTTCACTTGGGCCAAAACAAACCCCCCTTAGCCCATTTTCTTTTGTTTTAACATAAACTAATCTTTTATCATTTTATAATTTAACATTTCTTTTATTTATCTCTTATTAATCTAGTTTATACTAATATCTAATATTTCTTTTATGTTAAATAAAATAATACTTTTCCCTTTTTTCTCAAAATATTATTAATTGTTGTGTTTTAGAAAATATACAAGCATTAACTACTTAAAACATTTTCCCTTATTAAAATTTTCTTGTTTATACATACATTAATCAAATACATTAATTTCTTTTTATAAAACTTAAAAACATTTTCCTTTCTTTTAATTAAAATACTTTTTATAACATAATTATAATCTTGAACACAATATGTTCTTTTAATTAAAACTCTTTTTATTTATTTATTTAACTTAAAACATTTTTTAGTTAATAATTTGTACATAAATCATAATTACATAATTTTTCTCCTTAAGTTAATACATTTCCTTTTCTTAGAAAGAATTTGTACATAGTCAATTAAAATATATGTTTTTAACATACATAATATAATTTAAAACATTTTTCTTTCTTTTAAGTAAAATGCTCTTTTGTACATATTAAACAAAAAATATAAAAATACAAATTTAAATCATAAGCGGATAACAATACTTGATAAATAAACGATATTTAATTTTCTTAT
This sequence comes from Vicia faba, assembly GCA_948472305.1. NCBI lineage: Eukaryota > Viridiplantae > Streptophyta > Magnoliopsida > Fabales > Fabaceae > Vicia > Vicia faba. The sequence continues at coordinate 64,616,270 of OX451737.1, forward strand.
TAAATTCACATTTCGCAACTTGTAAACAATTCTCATACACGTACACTTACACAATACATTTTACATTTGATGCATTATACATTTGCTATACTTTGCTATACATTGATTACAGTTGATCGCGATTCAATTTGGTTGTAATTATTTAAGTCTCATCCCCATTTGTGAATTTGTACCCCCACTCCCGGATGCCATTTGTAATAGCGTAGACTTTAAAATTCCCGCAATTTACCGCTTTCGAATTATACCATGGTTAGACCTAGGGTTTGTATGTACATAAAATCGAACGCTAGATAACCTAATACAAAAACAAATACATGAAATCAATACACAATCACACTTGCACCCCCTAGGGTAATCCCACATGTTGCCTTCCAAAATGGGCCATGCTTGCACGTCGAGTTTCTTTGGCAAAACAAATTCAAATGATCATAAGTCCCTCGATGACACTTTCGAAAGTTGCCTATCAAAATGATCAAGTCCCTTCAAAGCAAAATTGCCAAAGACACTTGGTACCATTGCATTCATGGTCCATACGATGACCCGCGCCTGTCCCGATCACATCCTAAACGCAAGATTGTCCACCAAATTCAATGGTGGAACAAAATTGTTAAAAAAGGGTTGAAAACATAGAGAAAACCTTTGAGTACAATAGGGGTAGACAAAACTCTTAGTTACTTGAGATCAACTTGCAAAAAAACTTGCCTTCTTTTCAAAAATCACACTTCATACACACTTTCAAAACAAACTCTCAAAAACATTTGAAACATCTTTTCGAAAAGATACACACATTTGTAAAACACTCAAACACGAGTCAATTACAACGGTTGCCGAAACAAAGGCGTCTATTTCAAAAAACATTTTCAAAAAAACACACACATACACCACAATTTCAAGCAATCGAAAATCAAGGCAAGTGATCTAAAAACCAAGTAACTAAGAGCCCATGGATAACCATGGATGAAAAGGGTGCTAATACCTTCCCTTTTCATAATCTACCCCCCGAACCCACGAAACATCTCAAAAGGTTTTTCCTGTGCTTTTTAACCTTTCCTTTAAGATAAAATAAAAAGTCGGTGGCGACTCTTGCTAAACCGAACAAGTGCGAATACAAACGCAAAACTCAAGTCAGTTCTCCCACCGTATCACAGAACTGGCGACTCTGCTGGGGATTCTGCAAAAGTGGGGTTACCTTAGGGTTTAGATCACCTTTGTTTTCAATTGGTTGCTTTGTTTGCTTTTACATTTGTGGGCTTTGCATCAGAGTTTCATAGATCCTAACCCGGATCTGGGGAATACCCTTTTAGGTAGCATAATCTGTGAGGGACCTGTCCGGCGTAGACCGACATGGGTGAAGCAGTGGCTACGTTGGTGTGGCACCTTAGTCTGTACCAATATCCCTTGTGTTGCAACGAGGAGAATATGGGTCTTCTAAGGAGTCATCAAACACCAACCGACCTTAGAACCCTAAATTGACCAAACTTGGCCATAGAATAGTAGCAGTATGCTACACTCATTGAGGCTAAACTCTCGCGATGGTTCTGGCTGCAAGAAAAGATTGCGATGCTGGAGTTATGACCGATTGAGGGTAGTCAAGTGTGATCGGTGGATCTGGAACTGACTGTTTAATGCTGGTTCGCAAAATGTCGCGGAAGCAAGAGTCGCCACCGTCTTTTATTTTCTCCAACAAGGAAAGGACAAAAGCACAGAAAAATTCCTTATGAGATATGCTCTCGGTTCGGGAGGTAGATTTATAGAAAGGGAAGGTGTTAGCATCCTTTCTATCCGTGGTTATCCACGGGCTCTTAGATACTTGCTCATTTGTGTTTTCAAAAGTGTTTGTTTGCTTTTCAATGTGAGTGGGTCTGAAAAAAAAGTTTCTTTGAAAGTTTCAGATCGACTCTTGTATCAGGCCTCAAGAGTGTTTGAAAAGTTGTTTTTGAAAGCTTTTTTGCAAAGTGTCGGTGTGAAAAGAAGTTTTTGATTTGTTTTGAATTAGAGCAAGTATCTACGAGTCATCTACCTACCCTAAGGAATTAGTCTGTGTAAATGTCTTTAAGGTAGTGCCATCCCACCATTGAGAGGTAGGTAGCACCACCGTTGGAGGTGTTCCGGTCAATTCGAGGATTAGGGACAGTGTGGTCACCAGAGCAATAGTAGGACACCTTAGAAGCTACCCTCATGCCATGTTCACGGACATGAGGACTTACTAAAACATCCTATACTCGACGGCCACGTTTCGAGGGGCAAGGCAACAGTGAGGCGTACCCTAGGAGTGGTGTGTGAAATGTGTGTCATTTTCAGTTATAGTTTATCTTGATCATGCATTGAGTGTTCTACGTTTTGATTTTATTTGAGCATACATTCTTTCATGTGATTAACAGTTTAAAAGTGCGGAATTTAAAGTGCGGAAAAATAAAAGTCCTACGCTATTACAAGGCGCGGGTCTACATCGCCAAATTAAACCAAGACCCGATTTGAATAAATAAAATGCGGAAAGTAAATGTCCTAATTATCTATTACAAGGCTTTGGGGCAATTACATAAGATTAAAAAAGAAAAAATAAAAGCAAACGCGCGAAAAGGAATTATAATCGGAGGTGCGAGGGCGTTGGACCCTTTAAAGAAATTAAATTAAAATTAAAGGTTAATTAATGATTTAATGAGAAAAGGAAGTTATTTTTTATGTTTTTTGGTATTTTATGAAAAAAAAAGAAGATTAATTGAAATTAGAAATTTAAATAAAACCCTAATTCTAGTTTGTTTTTAATTATTAAAAATTGTTTAAGTTTTAACCTAATTTAACCCTAATTAATTAAATGTCATGTTTATTTACAAAATAATTAATGGTTAATAATAATAAGAATAAAAATTATTTATTGAGGAAAAAAGAATGAAAATGCTAAACCTAATTTTTATGTATTTTATTTATTTAAGAAAAAAAACATTAAAATTAAACCTAAAATTAAACTAGTTTGGTTATTAGAATTTATTTACAAAATTAATAGAAATTAATATTAATAAAAACATATTTTTTTGTTTTATGATTTTCTTGTTTTTTGTGTTATAAAATTATTTGGTGAATTAAAAGAAAATAATTAACATAATTAAAATAAATAAAAGAAAGAACAAAAAGAGAGAAAGATGCAAACATGGGGGGGTGGTTGACCCAAATTGAGGAGGTTTATTTGCAGCAATTAGGCCCATTGAATGAGGCCTTTTTGACTTTCCAGTGGTCACGTGTGCATGGTGGACTAGTGTGTACCCTGGAATCCTCATCATGGCCTTCAGATTGATCTGCTGGATTATGTGGCAAGCCAGCATGTGAAGGTGTATGGTGGTCTTTTGGTGACACGCTGCATAGAAGCATGTAACAAGAAAAAATATGGAAGAAATATGGGGGACCTGGGAATCGAACCCAGGTCCCAATACCTGCAAGCCAAACGCACTAACCATCTGAGTTACGCGCGCGTATTTGTTAGTATAATGAGATAGAAATAATATATGTGAAAAGACCATGTTATGTTGAACCACAAAAAACGCGCTATCATTCAAATGTCCCAATAGCAATAAGCCACGTTAGCTTTCTTCTTCGTTGCCTGAAAATATAAAACAGATAGCGGGGGTTTTAAACCCCCACTAAACGCAACCTGCAGAAAATAGCGATTAGAGTATGTTTGACCATAAATTGAGCGCGAGGTATGAGCTTGCTTCATCTTGATACAACGAATTTTCCTGCACTGGTTTGGTGGTCCAATTTTACACCTTATGTAAAGCCCCAATTTTGGAACTCTGAAACCCTAAAATTCGTCAATGGTGAATCACGATATATGCATTGATAATTCAATTGAGTTATGTCATTAGCTTCAGAAAGTTAGCATTAGCATAAATCACTCAAAAAACATGATCAAAAATGCATGAATCATCGTATTGAAATCAAGAATTTTGGGAAAACTGTATGATCTGTATCTTTTGATTCTCTGTGCGTTTGGAATGATTCTTGGTGCTAATAGGTTCCTGGAAGGTCTACCAATGTATTAGAATCGTTTTTAGACCTTGAATTGTCCCCTAACCATGAAATCAGTTTCAAGCTTTTTCAATGAAAATTTGTAATTTTGTTTGGCCTCCTTGAGCAGCTTTTCGTGTCCAGGGCATTAGGTTTTCATTGTGCATATATGTATGAATGAATTAGGTTAGAAATCCCAGCCCAAAACCTTTGCATTGATGATTTGGATCTTTGATTTTCAATGAGATCAATTTCAATCTTTTTGTTATGAAACCATTGTCAATCATGAGAAATCTTGCCTTTTTAGTGATGCACGAAATATTTGATCCATAAAGAGTGAATTGGCTGCACAAAAAGATTCCAAAACATTTGTTTAGTATTTTTCTCATATTTAATTTTAATTAAATGAGTTAATAGGTTTAAAAATTCAATTAATAAATTAAAAATAAGAAAATAACTCCCCTTTGGGTCAATAGGTCTTGCATAGCCTTTGAGTGATGATTCTTGGAAGAAATTGTGGCCCATTAGCAATTTTGAGGTATTTGAAGCAAAGTTGACTTTTTAAAATTCCCAAAAATTTCCCAACTTCCACAAGGCATATCTTGCTCAATTTTTAAGCTTTGATCATGTTCTTGGACATTTTGGAAAGGCCTTGAAGTCCTCTAACCAATGCCATTGGTCCCATATCATTTAGATTCACCAATCTCAAGTTATGGTCTTTGACTTAAAGTGCCTTTTTGTTGACTTTTGAAAATGACCTATAATGTTGAGATTGATAACTTTTTGTGAGAGCATTTATTGGACTTGAAGTGTGAAGATGAGTTGTAGGAAATGTCATTCTCTTCAAAATGAGCTTTGGATGGAATTTTTCTGATAAACCATGTGGAAGTTATGCCTTGGTCAATTTGCAGTTGACTTTTTCAACTGTCCAAAAATAGAAACTTTTGCATCTTGAGACTTTTTGAGCCATGCCTTGAGAATCATGATCAAGGATTGATCAAATGATGTTTGTGGCTTCAAAATAAGATGTTGACCAAAAAATCTTGACTTTTGACTGTTAAATGACCATTTTGCCCCTGCAGTTGACTGTTGAGAAATTAGGGTTTTTGACTGTGCAATTTTGTACTGTAAGTCTTGAAACTTGGCATAAGGATGCTTGACAATGTTTATGGGCATGTGGGACTTGTTTGGACCTTTGGAAACTTCAATTTCTTTTCCAGAACCAAAACCCTAATTTTTGACTATTAGGAGGCAATTGGACTGTGCAACTTTTGAGAGATTTTGAACCTTGATCTTGGCAAATATTGAAGAAAATGGGAGGGCAAATTTTGGGGTACAACAGTTGCCCCTGTTCAATCTTCTTAGACCTGAGGATGTAGATTGGCTGACGTGCTTTTCGTAGTCCGAAGGTGGAAGATGATTGAACACTAGAGTGCCCAGAAATTTGCGCTCACATGTTGGCAGTGTGATGGTGGGAATGGGCTTATAGATGCCATTTGGAGATTGATGGATAGGAAGATGGGCTTACAGATGCCATGTTGAGAGGTGATGAATAGGTGGATGGGCTTATAGATGCCATCTGGGTTTCGATCGCGTAAGAGTTTCCTTAGCGAGAACTTGCGTACCTGAACAAAGAAAGATAATTACCTGGCCTGTTACAGGAGTTGACCTTCAAACTCCGTGTGTAGATGTGCCCTGACTGGTTACAGGAATTAAATCCTTAAACCTCTTCAGACGTGCCCTGGCGAGATACAGGAGTCGAGTCTGGAGCTTCAAAAGGTGATGAATGAATCAGGGATGGTTACTACCTCAACAGTAACAGTGAGAGAACCTGGGGCGATTACTACCTCAACAGTAACGATGAGAGAACCTGGGGAGATTACTACCTCAACAGTAACGGTGAGAGAATCTGGGGCGATTACTAACTCGACAGTAATGATGAGAGAATCTGGGGAGATTACTACCTCAACAGTAACGATGAGAGAATCTGGGGCGATTACTACCTCAACAGTAACGATGAGAGAATCTGGGGCGATTACTACCTCAACAGTAATGGTGAGAGAATCTGGGATGTCTTCTATTGAGTCTTCATTAGGAAAATCTTTAGGAATCGATTTAACTGGACCAGAGAAGGCCTTTGACTGGATAAGAATCAGAAAAATCTTTAGGAGTCGATTTAACTAAACCAGACAAGGTCTTGGAATCTTCAACTAAGTCTTCATCAGAAAAATCTTTAGGAATCGATTTAACTGGACCAGAGAAGGCCTTTGATTGGATAAGAATCAGAAAAATCTTTAAGAGTCGATTTAACTGAACCAGACAAGGTCTTGGAATCTTCAACTGAGTCTTCATCAAAAAAATCTTTAGGAATCGATTTAACTGGACCAGAGAAGGCCTTTGACTGGATAAGAATCAGAAAAATCTTTAGGAGTCGATTTAACTGAACCAGACAAGGTCTAGGAATCTTCAACTAAGTCTTCATCATAAAAATCTTTAGGAATCGATTTAACTGGACCAGAGAAGGCCTTTGACTGGATAAGAATCAGAAAAATCTTTAGGAGTCGATTTAACTGAACCAGACAAGGTCTTGGAATCTTCAACTGAGTCTTCATCAGAAAAATCTTTAGGAATCGATTTAACTGGACCAGAGAAGGTCTTTGACTGGATAAGAATCAGAAAAATATTTAGGAGTCGATTTAACTGAACCAGACAAGGTCTTGGAATCTTCAACTGAGTCTTCATCAGAAAAATCTTTAGGAATCGATTTAACTGGACCAGAGAAGGCCTTTGACTGGATAAGAATCAGAAAAATCTTTAGGAGTCGATTTAACTGAACCAGACAAGGTCTTGGAATCTTCAACTGAGTCTTCATCAGAAAAATCTTTAGGAATCGATTTAACTGGACCAGAGAAGGCCTTTGACTGGATAAGAATCAGAAAAATCTTTAGGAGTCGATTTAACTGAACCAGACAAGGTCTTGGAATCTTCAACTGAGTCTTCATCAGAAAAATCTTTAGGAATCGATTTAACTGGACCAGAGAAGGCCTTTGACTGGATAAGAATCAGAAAAATCTTTAGGAGTCGATTTAACTGAACCAGACAAGGTCTTGGAATCTTTAACTGAGTCTTCATCAGAAAAATCTTTAGGAATCGATTTAACTGGACCAGAGAAGGCCTTTGACTGGATAAGAATCAGAAAAATCTTTAGGGGTCGATTTAACTGAACCAGACAAGGTCTTGGAATCTTCAACTGAGTCTTCATCAGAAAAATCTTTAGGAATCGATTTAACTGGACCAGAGAAGGCCTTTGACTGGATAAGAATCAGAAAAATCTTTAGGAGTCGATTTAACTGAACCAGACAAGGTCTTGGAATCTTCAACTGAGTCTTCATCAGAAAAATCTTTAGGAATCGATTTAACTGGACCAGAGAAGGCCTTTGACTGGATAAGAATCATAAAAATCTTTAGGAGTCGATTTAACTGAACCACACAAGGTCTTGGAATCTTCAACTGAGTCTTCATCAGAAAAATCTTTAGTAATCGATTTAACTGGACTAGAGAAGGCCTTTGACTGGATAAGAATCAGAAAAATCTTTAGGGGTCGATTTAACTGAACCAGACAAGGTCTTGGAATCTTTAACTGAGTCTTCATCAGAAAAATCTTTAGGAATCGATTTAACTGGACCAGAGAAGGCCTTTGACTGGATAAGAATCAGAAAAATCTTTAGGAGTCGATTTAACTGAACCAGATAAGGTCTTGGAATCTTCAACTGAGTCTTCATCAGAAAAATCTTTAGGAATCGATTTAACTGGACCAGAGAAGGCCTTTGACTGGATAAGAATCAGAAAAATCTTTAGGAGTCGATTTAACTGAACCAGACAAGGTCTTGGAATCTTCAACTGAGTCTTCATCAGAAAAATCTTTAGGAATCGATTTAACTGGACCAGAGAAGGCCTTTGACTGGATAAGAATCAGAAAAATCTTTAGGGGTCGATTTAACTGAACCAGACAAGGTCTTGGAATCTTCAACTGAGTCTTCATCAGAAAAATCTATAAGAATCGATTTAACTGGACCAGAGAAGGCCTTTGACTGGATAAGAATCAGAAAAATCTTTAGGAGTCGATTTAACTGAACCAGACAAGGTCTTGGAATCTTCAACTGAGTCTTCATCATAAAAATCTTTAGGAATCGATTTAACCGGACCAGAGAAGGCCTTTGACTGGATAAGAATCAGAAAAATCTTTAGGAGTCGATTTAACTGAACCAGACAAGGTCTTGGAATCTTTAACTGAGTCTTCATCAGAAAAATCTTTAGGAATCGATTTAACTGGACCAGAGAAGGCCTTTGACTGGATAAGAATCAGAAAAATCTTTAGGGGTCGATTTAACTGAACCAGACAAGGTCTTGGAATCTTCAACTGAGTCTTCATCAGAAAAATCTTTAGGAATTGATTTAACTGGACCAGAGAAGGCCTTTGACTGGATAAGAATCAGAAAAATCTTTAGGAGTCGATTTAACTGAACCAGACAAGGTCTTGGAATCTTCAACTGAGTCTTCATCAGAAAAATCTTTAGGAATCGATTTAACTGGACCAGAAAAGGCCTTTGACTGGATAAGAATCAGAAAAATCTTTAGGAGTCGATTTAACTGAACCACACAAGGTCTTGGAATCTTCAACTGAGTCTTCATCAGAAAAATCTTTAGTAATCGATTTAACTGGACTAGAGAAGGCCTTTGACTGGATAAGAATCAGAAAAATCTTTAGGGGTCGATTTAACTGAACCAGACAAGGTCTTGGAATCTTTAACTGAGTCTTCATCAGAAAAATCTTTAGGAATCGATTTAACTGGACCAGAGAAGGCCTTTGACTGGATAAGAATCAGAAAAATCTTTAGGAGTCGATTTAACTGAACCAGACAAGGTCTTGGAATCTTCAACTGAGTCTTCATCAGAAAAATCTTTAGGAATCGATTTAACTGGACCAGAGAAGGCCTTTGACTGGATAAGAATCAGAAAAATCTTTAGGAGTCGATTTAACTGAACCAGACAAGGTCTTGGAATCTTCAACTGAGTCTTCATCAGAAAAATCTTTAGGAATCGATTTAACTGGACCAGAGAAGGCCTTTGACTGGATAAGAATCAGAAAAATCTTTAGGGGTCGATTTAACTGAACCAGACAAGGTCTTGGAATCTTCAACTGAGTCTTCATCAGAAAAATCTTTAGGAATCGATTTTAACTAGACCAGAGAAGGCCTTTAACTGGATAAGAATCAGAAAAATCTTTAGGAGTCGATTTAACTGAACTAGACAAGGTCTTGGAATCTTCAACTGAGTCTTCATTAGAAAAATCTTTAGGAATCGATTTAACTGGACCAGAGAAGGCCTCTGACTGGATAAGAATCAGAAAAATCTTTAGGAGTCGATTTAACTGAACCAGACAAGGTCTTGGAATCTTCAACTGAAATAAGAATCAGGGAGATCTTAGGGTCGATCTGACTGAACCCGAGAAAGTCTTGGACATAGCTGAGAACTTAACTGGATCTTTCCTGAAAGGTAAAGGTCAGTCATATGCAATGCATGATATGGATCAAGCCATGATGTTCTCAACATAAATGAGATTGTGTGTTCATGATGCATATATGCATGCTATAATGTATGGAAATGCGATGTTTATGAAGGTATGTTTTTTGTCTAGGAAAGTAAATCCTTGACGGGCGCCGGGAAGTCACATCTTGGGCTGATGTTGGAGAATAGTGCTTTGTTGTTTCCACTGGGGATGATAGTTGCAAGAATACCGGTAGGAGAAGATGACTCCGTTGGGGAATAAACTTGGTGACGGGATTACTCTGCGGGGAAAAATTATTCTAGCGATCTTGCTGGGGAACAATACTCTGTGGGGAGAGAGGTATTCTGTTGAAATGTTGATGGTAACTTCGTTGGGGATACCGTTGATGTTGGAAGTGTAAATGGACTTCGCTAGGGATAGGAAGACTTCGTCGGGGACAATCTTTCCGTGGCTTTTGGCTGAGGATAACCCATTTATATCCTGTTAGGAAAATAACCTTTGAATAAAGCCGGGAGACGCGTTCGTGCTCTGCGGGGGAGAAGCTTCCAGAATCTACTGGGGATAAGCTTCCTGCTGGGGAGATGATTCAACCTTTCCTGGGGAAATCTTGATTGGACTCTCCTGGGGAAATTTTTGAGATGTATTGGGGAAGTGGCTCCGCTGGATGTCTGGTATACCGCCGGGGAACAATCTTAGATCAAGACTGCCGGGGATGCTTGTTAAGAATATATGTATACTTCGCTGAGGAATGTTGAGATCTGCTGGAGGAAACCCAACTTTCTTAAGGCTGATAGTATAGCTTTGATTGGGGAGAGTGCATTAACTTGCTGGCTCACTCTCTAGGGAATTAAGGTATATTGGTTATGTTCTTCGGCTGAACTTACCTTGGTACCTTGATGGACAGAACCATTAGACCGTTTAGACAGCTCGTTATTGCCCCTGTTTCTGAGGTGGGAGAGGAAGACCTGTGAGGTGATGATAGTTGTTGATGGACAGACCTTCTTCTGGTAGGCAAGTGACGAGATGCCGGGACATAGTCGTACACTTTTGATCCCTAACTTTTGCCTGGACCGCCCTTTCGGGTTTTCAGTCCACCGGGATACCCATTTTTGCCCAAGCCGCCTTTTCAGGTTTTCGACTTGCCGGGTGTACAAATTTTTCGTTTTCATCCCTTATTTTGCCCGAACCCTTTTGGTTTGCCGGGAAGCCCTAATTTTTGCCCAGGTATGTCAACCTAGCGGGTCTTTGATTATGTGTAGTATTTTTCGACTATATCCGTGCTCTCAAAATGTAGGGAGTTGCCCCTGTTAGAAGTGTTTTGCCATGCCACCAGAAGATGTTGGATCAAACGGGATTCGTTGCTGGAATGCCCCAAGTGATTCAGGCGGAGATTTGCCCCAGGCTGTTTGGTCTTTGAGAGATTCTCCGAATCTTGATTGGACTGCCCCAGATAATAGACCATGGTCACGCCGTGCCCCTTGATTGGACGTACTTTTGTTCACTAGGTATTCATCGTGCGAATTTCCCTGCTGTTCAAACAAATAGCCATATGCGAACAATGTTATATCAGAAATGCAAAGCTTATGTCTGTCTTGAAGATTTTGAAAATGAATTCTTTTTCATAAAACAAGTGAATGTTTGTAAAATGTGATGTCAACTCCGTATTTTATCGCAAGCCTTAAGGAGTCAGGATACCTTTCGTAACAGTATGCTTTCGAACTAACCCATGCTTCAGCTAGGACTTTTAAGGGTTGTAGCGTGGCCTGGTTCACGGTTTATGAAACAAAGGATAAAGGCTCAAAATTTATTTGTACCCACCCGCTCTTCGTGATGTTCTTCAATCCTAAACTCAGCTGATCGTGCGTTAGACCTTATTTGAGTTTTTGTCCTGACATTCCCGTGATGGTTCAGATGTTGATAGTTTATCTGAATAGGCAGTCATTTCTTTTTGTTATTGAGGGTTTGTGTGACCTCTTTCCTTTTTTTTTTTGATTTCGTTATCCCTGTTTTTTGCCTGAACTGTTTCTTTTGGGATTACAGTCAGCGGGATGCCCCAGTTTTGTAAGTCTCCTTCATAGGTTTTGACTTAATGGGCTTTTTGATTTTGGTAATGACTGCCTGTTTTTATGGTTATTTGGAACCATCACTGTCTTTTGTTTCAGAAGGACTTCTTTTGATGCCATTCGTTGTGCACCTGGATCAGCTGAGAGAACTACCCTGCTCCAGGTTATGATTAAGGGTTTTAATTTTCGAAAAGAAAAAACTCCTACTTCTTTGGCTCAAAGGGGTTGACGAGGGATTATCTTCCTTATTACTCCAGTGTTTAGGAATTGAAACAATGCCTGTACCTCATCAGCGGGGTCCATTCAAAAGCATACTATAGAGATCGTGGTATCGTTTTCGTCATCCTCCTTCAAGAGGCTTAGCATTATTAATCGAGCGTTGATCATCAGAAAAAATATGAAAATAATTTGCATATAGTGAATACGAAATAATTACTTCAAAACAGACATGTGTAGTGCATTAATGAAATAACAATGTTTAACATGAATAAATGTTTGAACAATCAAAAGAAAATCACAACTTGAAAAGTTCTAATGAACAAAAGTCTTCAAGTCTCAGGGCTTGTTACTTCAACTGGTGCATCTTGTAGGGATGACAGGAGCATTCAGCCTGGCCCATCTGGGTGAAATCCACAACTCTTTCATTAATCAGGTCTTGGATCTTATTCTTCAGAGCCCAGCAATCGTCGGTGTCATGTCCTGGACTGTCAGAGTAGTATGCACATCTTTCCTCAGGATTGTACTTTGGGGAGGCTGTGTTGGGATTCTTAGGAGGGTCCCTTAATGTCACCAGATTCAACCTCAACAATTGTTGTAAAGCTTGAGACGGTGACACGTTGAGCTTGGTGAACTGCCTTTTAGGCTTGTCTGGCTTGCTCTGATCAGTCTGTTGTTCTTGGCGAGGTCGTTGTTGGACCTGTGAAGTAGTAGCAGCTTGGAGAGGCCCAAACCTTTGACTTCTTGGAGGCTGATTAATGACTTGGTCCCTGACTTGGGCTGGTTGCTTCATGTCTTGATGAAGCTGACTGATTATGGCCCTCAGCTCTCCTTGCTCCCGAGCTAAACTTTGGATGAGAGCCCTTTGCCCCAGCATCTGGGTTTTCAATGTGTCTACCTCAGCTTGTAGACGTTTCAGCCGTTCGTCCTTGTCGTCCTCAGCACTGTTCCTGACCAAAGTCCCCGTGAGGAGTGTTCTCAGCTCTTCCTGCCCCTTGGATATGCTTAAAAAGATCTCCCTGAACTGAGTCTCTTGAGCATGAGGTCCCTGGTTATCTTGTTGGGAAGCCATTGCTGAAACAAACAGCGAGAAAGGTAAGTGACCTGCAACAAGGGTACCTGTAATGCACTAATATGCATGATATGCATGCAATGTTTTCAAGGACCTCGCGGGGTAAACAAGAAATTTGTTAGAGCTGGTATCTGGTAGCTTGATGGAAGGCACTGCATCTTGTTGAGAGTCCTTCTTCAAGGGTCAAAGGCTCACCATATCAAGTGGGTCATAGCCCCTGACAACCTTGTCTAGAGGAAAATAAATCCTCTTTGCCCCTTGTTGGATAGTTGATTCATCATGACCTGCATCACAAGCCCTTGAGATCCTTGAAACGGATTAGTCCTTATGCGGGATGTATGCAATGATATGATGTTATGCTATGCATGGGGTAATGTAGGTAAACCCTGTTATGAGCCCCAATTAAGGACTATAAACAAAACCTGCAAGAAACTCAGTAAACCCTGTTATGAGTCCCAATTAAGGACTATAAACAAAACCTGCAAGAAACTCAAGTGTCAGATAACAAGCATGCAAGTAGTCAAGTTGGAAGGCACACAAGTCATACAAGAGAAACCCTTAGAGTTTAGGCCAGCATGGGGTCTGGGTATTACCCTCTTGAAGTTGGTGGGCTCAAACCTGTCCTATCAAAAGTAACCGGGTTCTTAGAGGATCCCAATATCATTGACTACCCTTAATCGGTCATAACTCCAGCATCGCAATCTTTTCTTGCGGCCAGAACCATCACGAGAGTTTAGCCTCAATGTGCGTAGCATACTGCTACTGTTCTATTGGCCAAGTTGTGTCATTTAAGGTTCTAAGGTCTGTTGGTGCTTAATGACTCCTCAGAAGACCCATATTCTCCTCGTTGCAACACAAGGGATATCGGTACAGACCAAGGCGCCACACCAACGTAGCCACTGCTTCACCCATGTCGGTCTACGCCGGACAGGTCCCTCACAGCTTATGCTACCTAAACAGGGTGTCCCCAGATCCGGGTTAGGATCTATGTAACTCCGATGCAGCCCACAATTTAAAGCAAACAAGTCAAAACAATTGAAAACACAGTTTTGAACTATCCTAAGGTACACCTCACTTTAAGAATTCCCCAGCAGAGTCGCCAGTTTTGTGATCGGTGGATCTGGAACTGACTGTTTAACGCTGGTTCGCGAAATGTCGCGGAAGCAAGAGTCGCCACCATCTTTTATTTTCTCCAACAAGGAAAGGACAAAAGCACAGAAAAATTCCTTATGAGATATGCTCTCGGTTCGGGAGGTAGATTTATAGAAAGGGAAGGTGTTAGCACCCTTTCTATCTGTGGTTATCCACGGGCTCTTAGATACTTGCTCATTTGTGTTTTCAAAAGTGTTTTTTTGCTTTTCAATGTGAGTGGGTCTGGAAAAAAAAAGTTTCTTTGAAAGTTTCAGATCGACTCTTGTATCAGTCCTCAAGAGTGTTTGAAAAGTTGTTTTTGAAAGCGTTTTTGCAAAGTGTCGGTGTGAAAAGAAGTTTTTGATTTGTTTTGAATTAGAGCAAGTATCTACGAGTCATCTACCTACCCTAAGGAATTAGTCTGTGTAAATGTCTTTAAGGTAGTGCCATCCCACCATTGAGAGGTAGGTAGCACCACCGTTGGAGGTGTTCGGGTCAATTCGAGGATTAGGGACAGTGTGGTCACCAGAGCAATAGTAGGACACCTTAGAAGCTACCCTCATGCCATGTTCATGGACATGAGGACTTACTAAAACATCCTATACTCGACGGCCACGTTTCGAGGGGCAAGGCAACAGTGAGGCGTACCCTAGGAGTGGTGTGTGAAATGTGTGTCATTTTCAGTTATAATTTATCTTGATCATGCATTGAGTGTTCTACGTTTTGATTTTATTTGAGCATACATTCTTTCATGTGATTAACAGTTTAAAAGTGCGGAATTTAAAGTGCGGAAAAATAAAAGTCCTACGCTATTACAAGGCGCGGGTCTACATCGCCAAATTAAACCAAGACCCGATTTGAATAAATAAAATGCGGAAAGTAAATGTCCTAATTATCTATTACAAGGCTTTGGGGCAATTACATAAGATTAAAAAAGAAAAAAATAAAAGCAAACGTGCGAAAAGGAATTATAATCGGAGGTGCGAGGGCGTTGGACCCTTTAAAGAAATTAAATTAAAATTAAAGGTTAATTAATGATTTAATGAGAAAAGGAAGTTATTTTTTATGTTTTTTGGTATTTTATGAAAAAAAAGAAGATTAATTGAAATTAGAAATTTAAATAAAACCCTAATTCTAGTTTGTTTTTAATTATTAAAAATTGTTTAAGTTTTAACCTAATTTAACCCTAATTAATTAAATGTCATGTTTATTTACAAAATAATTAATGGTTAATAATAATAAGAATAAAAATTATTTATTGAGGAAAAAAGAATGAAAATGCTAAACCTAATTTTTATGTATTTTATTTATTTAAGAAAAAAAACATTAAAATTAAACCTAAAATTAAACTAGTTTGGTTATTAGAATTTATTTACAAAATTAATAAAAATTAATATTAATAAAAACATATTTTTTTGTTTTATGATTTTCTGGTTTTTTGTGTTATAAAATTATTTGGTGAATTAAAAGAAAATAATTAACATAATTAAAATAAATAAAAGAAAGAACAAAAAGAGAGAAAGATGCAAACATGAGGGGGTGGTTGATCCAAATTTAGGAGGTTTATTTGCAGCAATTAGGCCCATTGAATGAGGCCTTTTTGACTTTTCAGTGGTCACGTGTGCATGGTGGACTAGTGTGTACCCTGGAATCCTCATCATGGCCTTCAGATTGATCTGCTGGATTATGTGGCAAGCCAGCATGTGAAGGTGTATGGTGGTCTTTTGGTGACACGCTGCATAGAAGCATGTAACAAGAAAAAATATGGAAGAAATATGGGGGACCTGGGAATCGAACCCAGGTCCCAATACCTGCAAGCCAAACGCACTAACCATCTGAGTTACGCGCGCGTATTTGTTAGTATAATGAGATAGAAATAATATATGTGAAAAGACCATGTTATGTTGAACCACAAAAAACGCGCTATCATTCAAATGTCCCAATAGCAATAAGCCACGTTAGCTTTCTTCTTCGTTGCCTGAAAATATAAAACAGATAGCGGGGGTTTTAAACCCCCACTAAACGCAACCTGCAGAAAATAGCGATTAGAGTATGTTTGACCATAAATTGAGCGCGAGGTATGAGCTTGCTTCATCTTGATACAACGAATTTTCCTGCACTGGTTTGGTGGTCCAATTTTACACCTTATGTAAAGCCCCAATTTTGGAACTCTGAAACCCTAAAATTCGTCAATGGTGAATCACGATATAGGCATTGATAATTCAATTGAGTTATGTCATTAGCTTCAGAAAGTTAGCATTAGCATAAATCACTCAAAAAACATGATCAAAAATGCATGAATCATCGTATTGAAATCAAGAATTTTGGGCAAACCGTATGATCTGTATCTTTTGATTCTCTGTGCGTTTGGAATGATTCTTGGTGCTAATAGGTTCCTGGAAGGTCTACCAATGTATTAGAATCGTTTTTAGACCTTGAATTGTCCCCTAACCATGAAATCAGTTTCAAGCTTTTTCAATGAAAATTTGTAATTTTGTTTGGCCTCCTTGAGCAGCTTTTCGTGTCCAGGGCATTAGGTTTTCATTGTGCATATATGTATGAATGAATTAGGTTAGAAATCCCAGCCCAAAACCTTTGCGTTGATGATTTGGATCTTTGATTTTCAATAAGATCAATTTCAATCTTTTTGTTATGAAACCATTGCCAATCATGAGAAATCTTGCCTTTTTAGTGATGCACGAAATATTTGATCCATAAAGAGTGAATTGGCTGCACAAAAAGATTCCAAAACATTTGTTTAGTATTTTTCTCATATTTAATTTTAATTAAATGAATTAATAGGTTTAAAAATTCAATTAATAAATTAAAAATAAGAAAATAACTCCCCTTTGGGTCAATGGGTCGTGCATAGCCTTTGGGTGATGATTCTTGGAAGAAATTGTGGCCCATTAGCAATTTTGAGGTATTTGAAGCAAAGTTGACTTTTCAAAATTCCCAAAAATTTCCCAACTTCCACAAGGCATATCTTGCTCAATTTTTAAGCTTTGATCATGTTCTTGGACATTTTGGAAAGGTCGTGAAGTCCTCTAACCAATGCCTTTGGTCCCATGTCATTTTGATTCACCAATCTCAAGTTATGGGCTTTGACTTAAAGTGCCTTTTTGTTGACTTTTGAAAATGACCTATAATGTTGAGATTGATAACTTTTTGTGAGAGCATTTCTTGGACTTGAAGTGTGAAGATGAGTTATAGGAAATGTCATTCTCTTCAAAATGAGCTTTGGATGGAATTTTTCTTATAAACCATGTGGAAGTTATGCCTTGGTCAATTTGCAGTTGACTTTTTCAGCTGTCCAAAATTAGAAACTTTTGCATCTTGAGACTTTTTGAGCCATGCCTTGAGAATCATGATCAAGCATTGATCAAATGATGTTTGTGGCTTCAAAATAAGATGTTGACAAAAAAATCTTGACTTTTGACTGTTAAATGACCATTTTGCCCCTGCAGTTGACTGTTGAGCAATTAGGGTTTTTGACTGTGCAATTTTGTGCTGTAAGTCTTGAAACTTGGCATAAGGATGCTTGACAATGTTTATGGGAATGTGGGACTTGTTTGGACCTTTGGAAACTTCAATTTCTTTTCCAGAACCAAAACCCTAATTTTTGACTATTATGAGGCAATTGGACTGTGCAACTTTTGAGAGATTTTGAACCTTGATCTTGGCAAATCTTGAAGAAAATGGGAGGGAAAATTTTGGGGTACAACATCAAGGATTTGAGATCCTCTAGAACCCGGTTAATTTTGATAGGACAGGTTTTAATCAACGAAACTGAAAGAGGGTAGTACCTAAACTACATGCTGGCCTAAAATCCAAGGGTTGTCTTGTGTGACTTGTGTGCCTTATCATTGTGAATACTTGTGGTGTGTTTCGTCATAGCATCATACCATCATACCATTGCATGCATCCTGTATAAGGACTGACCCATTTCAAAGACAAGAGGGTTTCATCTTTGCTCTGTTTTGTAGGACATCACGATGCCCGTGCGTAGGAATACTATCCGGCTCAACTTTGTTCAACCACAAACTTTGCTCAAGGAATTGGTTGGTAGGATTCCAAACACTACTTCCTTCATCAAGAGGCATGGTTCTCTCCTAGGTTTGATCACTTCAAAGTGGGACCAACAACTGATAAGTGTCCTGACCCAGTTTTATGATCCCCTGTATCATTGCTTCACCTTTCAAGACTTCCAGCTGGTCCCTACCCTGGAAGAATTCTCTGACTTGCTAGGTATCCCTGTTTTGGAGCAAACTCCATTCAATGGTTGGGAGAAGACTCTTAGGCCTGAAGAGATTGCTGCAGTCCTGCCCTTGACCAAAGAAGAGGTAATGGCTAACTGGGAAACTAGAAGTGGAATTAAAGGCTTTCTGGTTAAGTTTCTGGTTGGCAAAGCTAATGATTTCTGGAATGACTTAGACTTCAAGGCGTACGAAGACATTCTGGCTCTTTTGATCTATGGTCTGGTGTTGTTTCCAAATCCTGACACCTTTATCAGTATCTATGCCATAAGGATCTTCATGTCTCGGAATCCTGTACCCACTCTTTTGGGTGATATCCTGCAACAACTCTATGCTCGTACTGCCCGAAAACGGGGAACTCCGTGGTGTTGTGCTCCTTTTCTAGTGAGGTGGTTTATTTCGCACCTTCCTAAGTTCGTGCTTAAGAATGAAGAAGGAAAGGGTTGGGCTCATAGGTTAATGT
Organism: Vicia faba; assembly: GCA_948472305.1. Taxonomy (NCBI): domain Eukaryota; kingdom Viridiplantae; phylum Streptophyta; class Magnoliopsida; order Fabales; family Fabaceae; genus Vicia; species Vicia faba. Next base: position 64,635,042 of record OX451737.1, read on the forward strand.
CTCTCACTGATAACAACATCACTTGGACTCTCAGAGGTTTGGATGAGGTAGCTGTTATTGATCGTTGCGGAGAATACCCTAATGTTCCCTTGATCGGCACTCAGGGAGGAATTTCTTATAATCCATTTTTAGCTCTCCGTCAGTTTGGAAGAGCCAGGAGAGCAGGGCCTCATGAGATGTTGGTTCCTCACTTCCATTTTGAATTTCAGGTAGACAGTGACGAACTACGCCATGGATTCATTAAGGCTTGGGGCAGAATTCATAAAGCTGACCCACATGAGTTGGGACCAAAGACCTCTCTACCAATGGAACCCTATTACAGATGGGTCCGCATCCGTGCTCAAAAGTTAGGTATGTCGTATGAAGCTGTCAGACCTGTCATTCTTGAATCTCTTGGTGAAGAAGGAGTGCCTCCAACTGTCCTCCCTCCTCAGATACCCACTGATGTTGATACACTGAAGAGATCTTGGGCGCAGCTAAAGGAAGAACGAGATTTTTATCGGGAAAAGTTCAACGAACAGGAACGGAAGATCCAGAAGCTGACTAAGCAATTGGAGGAAGAGCGGACCCTGAATGACTATATCCGCACTGAGAAGAGGAGGCCATGGGAGCACTGATGGGCTTTGGATGTTTCTTTTACAACTTTTATTTCCTTTTCAGTATTTTCATTCTTGTAATGCCTAAGGGCCAACTGTTGAACAATTTAAAGTTTGAATCTAATGAAGTGTGTTTCCTTTTTGTCTACAAAGTTGAATCCCGATTATCTTTGAAAACATAAATCATACGCATTTCATTGCATCATGTGCATAACAGGTACCCTTCTTCTACAGGTTGCTTAATCTTCTTCGCTGTTTATTTCAGCACTCAATCATCATGTCTTCCGAGCCTACTACCGAGCAAGCTATCAAGGCCCTTCAGGCCCAGAACGCCCAGTTTCAAGAGATGGTCATGAGCTTAGCCCAAGGTCAACAAGAGTTGAAGGCTCTGCTCCTGAAGAAGAAGAAGAAGAAGAGGACTGCGTTGTTCAACACGGGACGCAGGTTTGGGAATACACTCCATAACGAGGCTGATCCAACTACTTCCTCTGCAGAGAAGGACAGTCCCCAAGGGGGAAGTGCTCCTAGTCCTGCAGTCTCCGACAACGAGACGGATTACAATGACGAACAGTACCCTCCTGCTGCTGACAGATACAAAGAACTAGAGGACCGTTTAAGTGCCATGGAGATTCAAAAGGTGCCGGGGTTGGATTTCGAAGATTTAGGTTTATCTTCTGGGGTGGTGATCCCACACAAGTTCAAGGCGCCTGCCTTTGCAAAGTACGACGGGGCTTCCTGTCCCAAGCTGCATCTCCGATCATATGTAAGGAAGATCCAACCTTACACTGCAGATAAGAACCTTTGGATACATTTCTTTCAAGATAGCCTTTCGGGGTCTCAACTCGAATGGTTCTATCAGTTAGACGGAGTCAGTATCCGAAACTGGGAGGACTTGGCTGCTGCGTTTTATAGACAGTATCAATACAATTCTGACCTTGCTCCCACACGTACCCAACTTCAGGGTATGTCGCTGGGAACGGACGAAGGATTCAAGGAATATGCGCAAAAGTGGAGAGACTTGGCTGGCAGGGTGCAGCTTCCTTTGACTGACCGTGAACTTGTTAACATGTTTCTAGGGACCCTGTCTGGTCCATTCTTTAATCATCTGATTGGTAATTCCTCCGCTGGGTTTACAGATTTGATCTTGACTGGTGAAAGGATAGAAGCTGGTATCAAGTCAGGGAAGATACATAAAGGTGCCTCCGCGAGTACTGAGAAGAAGCCTTTCAAGAAGGAAGCTAGTGCGGTTTATGGTCCTAGAAGACAAGTTAAGCCGGAACACCGCCAAGCTGTCAATGCATTGGTCATTTCAAAGCCTGTCGCTGCTCCTCCGCAGTATAATCAACAAAGGGGTGAGAGGCCCAAAAGGCAGTACACTCGGCTTAAGATGACCCTGTCTCAGATTTTTCCGCAACTATTGTCAACCAACCTGGTAACTGTCAAAGAAGCTCCGAAGGTGGTGAATACAGCTTCTCCAAAATACAACCCCAATGCCCGTTGCGCTTATCACTCTGATAGCCCCGGGCATACTACAGATGATTGATGGGCCCTAAGAAATAAGGTTCAAGACCTTATCGATGCCAAGGAAATACAATTCGAGGCGCCCGAGAGGCCAAATGTTGTGACTGCTCCTATGCCCCAGCATGGAGTAAATGCCGTTGAGGAAGACTTGTATGCTGTTTCGGTAGATGATGTTGCTACCCCTCTATTGACTGTTAAGAGGAACCTGTTGCTAGCCGGTTTATTTCCGGGTTGTAGCAAGGGTTGCCTCCTGTGTGCTGTTACCCCTACCGGTTGTTCGCTGCTGAAGTCAGGCATCCAAAGCCTGATGGATAGCAAAGAGATTCTGTTCAAGAAAACCGCTGTCCCTTTTGTTCCCGTTGAAGAAGTATCTGTCGTCACAATTTTCAACAATCCTACCAAGGCTCCTCCGAGGAAGCCAGTCAAAATCATGTCTGTTGCACCTATAACCATTACTGTTCCGGGGCCAATCCCCTACAAGTCTGACAAGGCTGTCCCATGGCACTACGGGGCAGATGTGTATGTGCTTGGAGTGAAGCAGGAGTTCAACACCGGTACCAGTATCAGTAACATCACTGGTCCCGCCAAAGTTACTCGCAGTGGCAGGCACTTCTCGCCTGACATTGCACCACCAGTTATCCGAAAACCTCTTATCATCACACCTGCAAGTGTGCATGTTTCCCTTCCAAATCAAGTTCATGTGTCTACCCCTGCCGCCGAGTCCTCTGATGCTCGGGGAAAAGGAGTTGCTACCGATTCGCCTGCCCTGACGGAGGCACCGAAGATGACCGCTGTTGAAGCCTCCCAACAAGAGATGGAGGAAATCCTTAAGATAATCAAGAAAAGCGATTTCAACGTCGTAGAACAGCTGGGGCATACCCCCTCCAAGATCTCCATGCTATCATTGCTGCTGTGCTCATAGGCCCATGCCAAGGCCCTGATTTCATTTCTGAAGACGGCCCATGTGCCACAAGAGACATCTGCAGATCAATTCACTGACTGTGTGGCCAATTTGACAGCTGACAATGGTTTGGGTTTCTCGGATGTTGATCTTACCGCCAAGGGAAAGAACCACAATGATGCCCTGCATGTCTCCATAGAATGCATGGGCACTACTCTTGCACACGTGTTGGTGGACACCGGTTCTTCCCTGAATGTATTGCCCAAGAAGGCCTTAGACCAGTTGGATTGTGAGGGCCTGGAATTGAAGCCTAGTAACATCATTGTTAGAGCCTTCGACGGTTCTAAGAGGATGGTGCATGGTGAGGTAGACATTCCTATTCGTGTGGGTTCCCAAGTCTTTGACTCAACGTTCTATGTGATGGATATTCGTCCATCTTATTCCTGTTTGCTGGGACGACCTTGGATTCACAAAGCGGGGGCTGTGACCTCCACTCTACACCAGAAGCTCAAATACCCCGTCAGAGGGAAGATTGTTACTGTGCAGGGGGAAGAGGAATACATGCTTAGTCATCTGAATTCCTTCCGGTATATTGAGATGGACGGGGAGTTTATTGAAACTCCCTTTCAACATTTTGAAGAGGTACCTCCAACATTGGCGTCAACTGAGGCAGTGATTGAAGAAGACTTTCCTTTGAAGATGGCTTCCTTGAAGGATGCCCGGGCTGTGATTGAGAAAGGCGAGTGCGCCAACTGGGGTCGACTTCCTGACTTCACTCCAAAGACTGACAAGTTTGGGTTGGGCTTCACTGCAGAGGCTTAGAGGATTGTTCGCAAAGCAAGGATCGGAAAACCTCTGGTATTCATCACCAACCCAAGAGTGAATGCTATTGAGGACGACGTAGAGGAAGCGGAATTTGACAGCTGGATCTACCCGACAACCGACAATGGACCAAGCAACTGGACGGCAAAAGATTTTACACCTATTACTTTTGTCACTCAGTAATGAACTCTTTTGTTTTCAATTTGTAACAAACAATATGTTGAAACTTTTATAGCGCGGTGTCCTACCCGGGGCACCGTGGCTCCATTTGTGAGGGCTTTTTGTATGACATTTCATATATCATTAATCAAAACATTGGACGTTTGCTGCATTTCAAATCTTGTGCTCTTTTTCTTTCTTTGTTATGTATTGCAAAACAACTATATTTACACACACTCACTTATACAGGTTCCAATCCACTCTGGATCTCACTGGTAACGACTCTGCTACTGCCAGTTATGACTTCGAAAATCCGATCAACTTAGCCGAAGACGAGCGTGAAGATGATTGCGAAGTTCCTGGTGAACTTGCAAGACTGCTACTCCAGGAAGAGAGGTTCATTCAGCCGCATGAAGAGCCAGTGGAAACGGTAAATCTGGGTACTGAGACAGATAGAAAGGAAGTCAAGATTGGTGCCAATCTGGAGCTCAGTGTGAAACAACGACTGATTCAGATGTTGCATGACTACATGGAAATCTTTGCTTGGTCTTACGAAGACATGCCTGGTTTGGATGCCGACATCGTGGTTCACCACCTGCCTACCAAGGAAGATTGCCCTCCGGTAAAACAGAAGGTCCGCCGCATGCATCCAGAGATGTCCAAGAAAATCAAAGCCGAGGTTATGAAACAATTTGACGTCGGTTTTCTTGCAGTGACTTCTTACCCTCAGTGGGTTGCTAATGTGGTGCCGGTACCGAAGAAGGATGGTAAGGTCAGAATGTGTGTCGATTACAGGGATCTGAACAGGGCCAACCCCAAGGATGACTTCCCCCTACCTCACATTGACGTTCTGGTTGACAATACTGCTCAGCACAAGGTATTCTCCTTCATGGATGGTTTTTCAGGTTATAATCAGATCAAGATGGCTCCTGAAGATATGGAAAAGACTACCTTTGTTACTCAGTGGGGCACCTTCTATTACAAGGTCATGCCTTTTGGGTTGAAAAATGTTGGGGCAACCTACCAACATGCCATGGTTGCTTTATTTCATGATATGATCCATCACGAGATAGAGGTGTACGTCGACGATATGATTGCAAGGTCCCAAACTAAGGAGGAACACCTTGACCATCTACGAAAACTGTTTGACCGTCTGAAGTTGTACAAGCTGAGGTTGAACCCAAACAAGTGCACCTTTGGGGTGAGGTCTGGAAAATTGCTAGGCTTCATCGTAAGTGACAAGGGTATTCAAGTGGACCCTGCCAAGGTTAAAGCCATTCAAGAAATGCCAACTCCCAAGACAGAGAAATAAGTCAGAGGCTTTCTAGGACGTCTGAATTACATTTCCCGATTCATCTCGCATCTAACTGCTACCTGTGAACCAATCTTCAAGCTGCTGAAGAAAGATCAGGTAGTACGTTGGAACGATGAATGTCAGGCTGCTTTTGAAAAGATAAAAGAGTATCTCCAAGAACCACCCATACTTATGCCACCAGTGGAAGGGAGACCTCTAATACTATACTTGACAATGCTTGACAACTCAATGGGGTGTGTGTTGGGGCAGCATGACGAGTCTGGCCAAAAAGAGCACGCTATTTATTACCTGAGCAAAAAGTTTACCGACTGTGAGACTCGGTACTCACTGCTCGAGAAAACTTGATGCGCTCTGGTATGGGCTGCTCGCCGGCTGAGACAGTATATGTTGACTCACACTACTCTGTTGATTTCAAAAATGGATCCAATCAAGTACATATTCGAAAAGCCTGCTCTGTCCGAAAGAATAGCAAGATGGCAAATGATCTTGACGGAATATGACATCCAGTACACAAATCAAAAAGCAATCAAAGGAAGTGTATTGGCAGACCATTTGGCACACCAACCTGTGGACGATTACCAGTCGTTGAACTTTGAATTTCTGGACGAAGATATCATGGTAGTAACTGATTGTGAAGTACCTGGACGGGATGAAGGACCTGAGGAAGGATCCCGATGGTCTATGCACTTTGACGGAGCCTCAAACGCTTTGGGTAATGGTATCGGTGCTGTGATCATATCCCCTAAAGGCACTCATACTCCACTCACTGCCCGATTATGTTTTAACTGCACCAACAACATGGCGGAGTATGAGGCATGTATCATGGGTCTTCAAGCTGCAATCGACTTAAGGATCAAGTTTCTGAGTATATTCGGAGATTCCGCTCTCGTGATCAATCAGGTCAAAGGCGAGTGGGATACGAAACACCCAAATCTTATTCCTTACAAGGAGTATGTGCTGACATTGCTTCCCCACTTCGAAGAGATAACTTTTGTACACTTCCCAAGAGAAGAGAATCAGTTGGCGGACGCGCTGGCTACAATGTCTTCTATGTTCAAAGTCAAGTGGGACAACGAAGCACCCCGGATCATTATCTGGAAATTGGACGAACCTGCATATTGCTGTGATCTTGAGGTCGAAGAGGTAACAGAGAAACCCTGGTATCATGAAGTAAAGAGGTACTTGGAAGCTCAAGAATACCCCGAAGGTGCATCTGTTAATGACAAGAAATTCTTGAGAAGGTTTGTGGCAAAATTCTTTCTCAGTAATGGCATTCTCTACAAGCGAAACCATGATTCAACTTTACTGCGTTGTGTGGACAAGACTGAAGCAGAAAAGATCATGGCAGAACTACATGAAGGTACATTTGGAACACATTCCAGTGGACATACCATGGCGAAGAAAATCCTTCGGGCGGGGTATTTCTGGTCCACAATGGAAGCCGACTGTTATCAGCATTCGCGAACTTGTCATAAGTGCCAGATCTATGCGGATAAGGTGCATATTCCTCTGGTACCTCTGAACATCTTGACAGCACCTTGGCCTTTTGCAATGTGGGGCATCGATATGATCGGCGAGATCCTACCTACGGCATCCAACGGGCACCATTTCATCTTGGTAGTGATTGATTACTTCACAAAGTGGGTTGAAGCAGCTTCCTACGCCACTGTAACCAAGAGCGTCGTGGCACGATTCATTCGACACAACCTGATCTGTCGATACGGTGTACCTGAAAGGATCATTACGGACAATGGTACCAATCTTAACAATAAAATGATCACTGAGCTCTGCGAGCAATTCAAGATACAGCACCACAACTCTTCACCTTACCGACCGAAGATGAATGGGGCTGTAGAAGCAGCAAATAAGAATATTAAGAAGATTGTGTAGAAGATGACGGTGACCTATAAAGATTGGCAGGAGATGTTACCGTTTTCTCTTCATGGGTACCGTACCTCAGCGAGAACGTCAACCGGGGAAACTCCATTCTCCTTGGTCTATGGCATGGAGGCAGTCTTGCCGATTGAAGTCCAGATACCCTCTCTCCGGATAATGAAGGATGCAGGTTTGAGCGAAGATGACTGGATCCAGACTCGACTTGATCAATTAAACCTGATAGACGAAAAGAGACTCATTGCCATCTGTCATGGTCAAACGTATCAGAAACGGATGATCAGGGCATTTAACAAGAAAGTCAGGCCACAAGAGTATCAAGTTGGGGACCTGGTAATCAAGCGCATCATTCTTCCTCAAAGTGATCCCAGGGGCAAATGGACCCCTACGTACGAAGGGCCATTTGTGGTTAAACATGTGTTCTCAGGAGGAGCCATGATCCTAACCACCATGGATGGTGACGACCTTCCTCACCCCGCTAATGCAGACATAGTAAAAAGATACTACGCGTGAACTAAGGACCCGCTAGGTTGACACACCTAGGCAAAAATAAGGGCTTCCCGGCGAACTAAAAGGGTTCGGGCAAAAATAAGGGATGAAATGAAAAAAAAATCTGTACACCCGGCAAGTCGAAAATCTGAAAAGGCGGCTTGGGCAAAAATGGGTATCCCGGTGGACTGAAAACCCGAAAGGGCAGTCCAGGCAAAAGTTAAGGATGAAGCGTAATACTATGTCTCATTAGATCACCTTGCATCCAGAATTCGGCATCAACTATTAGGGCTTAGACTTCGGCCTCGATCAATCAGCCTCACCTTCAACTAAGCGGCAAAATGATGAGACGCTTGAAGGCATAACAGCGATAGCAGAGTCATTACCCAGTGGGATTAGTTTTTCACATAGCTGTTTTGTTTCCTTTTCAAAATTGTATAAACTCTATGTTGTTCGACGGCGTTCTCTTACTAGGACGTCAGCCTCCTGTACATAAACGCCTATTTACAGGCAAATTTCAAAATCAATATGTTGTACCCCAAAATTTGCCCTCCCTTTCTTCAGGAAACCATCCTGGATTTTTTCAAAGTTCCCCTAAAGCAAATCCAAGTCCTGAGTTATCCTTTGGCCCAAGCAAGCCGCTTACAAGAGCAATATGATCTCACGAACTCCAGAAGCAGCGCTTTTATCTTGAGAAAGAAAATCAAATTCCAAGTACTTAGAATGCTTCTCTAAAATAAGTTTTTTTTAGAAAAATCAGCGCTTCAGAACTTCTGGACCCATTCCAGATGAAGACGGTCAGAAGTTGCAAGCTTGGCTCAGCGTGGTCAGAAGTTGGCTCTTCGGCAGCTACACCAGTTCAATCAGAAGTTGTAAATGTGGTTCAGAATGTAAGCCTCAAACAGAATATGCCCCTTCAGCAGTTACACAAGCTCAGTCAGAATTTGTTAAAGGAATGCAAGAGAAACAGGAAAGTCTGAAGGCTCCTTCAGAACAGGTTGAAATCAGAAGATGAAAGGTCAGAAGAAGGGGTGTCACACTGATACAGAATCTCTAAGTCCAGATTGTCCAGAAGTAGATCCAAGGAACGCATCAGAAAATCAGGAGAATCTCCAGAGCTTACTAAGACAACAGGTAGCCAAGGCCAGAGCATGGTTTACGCTGCTGATTCAACGCTGGTTTCCATTACCAGAATATTGGTATTGACAGGTCTTGTCACCATTTAATGCCCATTAATGCTTCCAACCACTCCTGAGCATTCACGTGTGGCTTGGAAAATGCTTTTGCACAGATTCTGGCATGGGTCTTCACGCCACCGCCCACTTCAGAGGTCACTTCTCCCCAATCTACGCCTGCTGCTGCAACCTAGGCTGAAAGCTAGCTGTTATCACAACTTCCCAGGAATTTCTGTCAAAGAACAAGTTCAAACTCTGTTGGCGCCTTAAATGTTCAAGGCATCCACAAGGATTTTGCCTATAAATAGAGAGTTTTCACCACTGCCAACGGGGGGGGGGGGGGGGGGGGGTTCAAAAGAAGAAACAGAAAAATTGCTAAGAGAGAAATATAATTCCTAACAAGACAGCATTCTGAAACTCTGCCAAAATCTTCAGCTTTGTTTCATAACTTTGAGTTCCTCACCTTCATCTTCATCAAATATCCAGTTCTTTTCTGTAAACCAAAAACACTCTTTCCAAACTTCTGACCCTACACACGTATACACCTTTACTTCCCCTTTTTCAAATCTGTCCAGAACACCACCAGAACCAGAACCAAAAGCTAAACTTTCACTCACCCACTTTTCCAAACAGTCAGGTAAGCACCTGCTGACCCTCACCACACTGTTAAGCATCATCAGCTGTGCATATTCAAGTAACATAATGTAAATATTCATGTTATTGCTGTTTATGTTCTGAGGACTTTCATACCTCAGAACGTCCCGAGCCAATATAAGATTGCCTGTGACCTTGGTGATTCTGACCTCTGAAACATTTTTGCTATTTTGCTGGATCTGTTCCAAATATGTTTCCTGTTTTGTGGAGTAACAACAGGATTGCAGATGTTCTGATTAGTACAGGAAAAAGCCAAGTGCTGACTTTGACGTTAGCACATCTGAAGCTTGTTCTGCTGTCAATAATATCAGAAGCTCTGAGAATTATTGCCTTTTCAGCAGAATCAGAACTTCTGGTTTCTCCACTAACAAACTTTTGTCTTGCAGCGCAGGGAAATCAGAACTTCTGATTTCCCCACTAACAAGGTTCTGTTTTGCAGGTGCTAGAGTCAGAAGTTCTGACTCATCCAGTTTCACCAACAGGTTGATCATCTGGCAGCGGATCTGGGTCAGAACTTCTGATGGCCTCCCAACAGCGCGCGGGCTCCCTCTCTCTCTCTATATATCTTGTTTTTTGCTATTTTCTTTTTCGTCTATTTTTCTCGTTGAACCCCCCATGTACAAATGTGTATCCCCCTCCCCTAATTGTTGTAATAGCGTAGGATTTTATATTTCCGCTTCTTATTTGCTAGTAATTAGGACGTGTATGGCAAGATAAAATCAATGAAATAGAAAAACCTAATTCAAAGAGAAAAAAAAAACTCTTGTATGCAATAAAACACACTTGCACACTAACACCCCTAGGGTATTCCACTTTGTTGCCTTCAAATAATTGGGCCATATTGCATGTTGAACTTCTTTGGGTAAAACAAACAATCAAAATGATCATAGTCCCACAAAATGTTGCTTAAATAAAATGATCAAGTCCCTTTTAAAGAAAATTGCCCAAAGACATTTAACACTATTGCAACTATGGTCTAAACGACGACCCGCGCCCGTCCCTTTCATCTCCTAATACAAGATTGTCCACCAAATGCAATGGTGGAACAAAATTGTCAAAAGGGTTAAAACATAGCATAAATCTTTGAGAACTTTAGAGTAGATAGCTCTTAAGTACTTGTCAATTCGCCAAGAAAACACTTGCCTAAATTCAAAACCCACTTCACAAGCACTTTCAAAATCAACTTTTCAAACCCTTGAAACATCTTTTTAAAAGATAAAACACCTTTTGTAAAACATTCGAGTAAAGAATTGTTACAAGGTTAGCCTAGCACAAGGCATCTTTTCAAAACATCTTCAAAACCACACACAAAGCACCATTTCAAACAATTGAAAACCAAGGCAAGTTGATCTAAGCAAGTACCTAAGAGCCCATGGATAACCATGGATAGAAGGGGTGCTAATACCTTCCCCTTCTATAATCTACTCCCCGAACCCAAGAAAAATCTCAAAGGTTTTTGATGTGCTTTTTAAACCTTTCCTTAGGATAAAATAAAAAGTCGGTGGCGACTCTTGCTCAACCGAAACATTTGCGAAAACAAACGCAAAACCATAGTCAGTTCTCCCACCGTATCACAGAACTGGCGACTCTGCTGGGGATTGTACTGATTCTAAAAGTGGGGTTACCTTAGGGTTTAGATCACCTTTACTTTCAATTGATTGCTTTGTTTGCTTTACATTTGTGGGCCTTGTATCGGAGTTTTATAGATCCTAACCCGGATCTGGGGGGAACCTTTTTAGGTAGCATAATCTGCGAGGGACCTGTCCGGGGTATACCGACATGGGTGAAGCAGTGGCTACGTTGGTGTGGCGTCTTGGTCTGTACCGATATCCCTCGCGTAAGACGGGGAGAATATGGGTCTTCCAAGGAGTTATTAAGCACCAACCGACCTTAGAACCATAATTGACCAACTTGGCCATTAGAACAGTAGCAGTATGCTACACTCATTGAGGCTAAACTCACGAGATGGTTCCGGCCGCGAGAAAAGGTTGCGATGCTGGAGTTATGACCGATTGAGGGTAGCCAATGATATGAGATTCTCTAGAACCCAGTTACTTTTGATAAGACAGGTTTTAACCAACAAACTGAAAGAGGGTAGTACCTGAACCTCATGCAAGCCTAAACCTAAGGACTTGTTTGCTTTGTGTGAATATTGTTTGCCTGTATATACACTCACTTGCTTGTGCATACATGTACATAACATCATGACATCATACCATAGCATTCTAGCATTTTCAATAACCATTTCAAGGATCTCGAGGGTTCTGTTGATGCAGGATTACGTTGAGCCAGACGTCTATCAAGGGGCAAGAGGTTTCTCCTCTAGCCAATCCAGTCAAAGTTCAAGTGCAACAACTTGAATCGGTGGCTATGACCCACTCGACATGGTGAGCTTGATTCTCGTGGAAGGACGTCCATCGGTGCAGAGATCTCCAATCCAAGAGCAAAGTTCAACCTCTAACATTTTCTTGTGTTTACCCCAAGAGATCCTTGAAAGCATGCATCCACATATCATGCATTGCATTTTGACAATCTTTCCTTTTTCAGGTTTCCTTACCCTCCTGTTGTTTATTTCAGCAAGAGATGGCTCTAGAAAGGTCTGTCAAAGACATCCAAGACCAGACTGCTCAGCTGCAGGAGATGTTCCTGAACTTGTCTCTGGGGCAAGAAGAGATGAAAGCTCTCCTCACCAAAGGCCTGGGGAATTCCAACAATGCCAGGAGTGATCAGATTGCGGAGCTGCAGTTTGATCTGACAACACTGAGGACTCAAATGATGGGACAGTTGGTGGGCCAAATGGCTCTCATCCAAGACCTATCCCAAAGATAAGAGGAACTCAGAGTTCTTGTCCGCCAACTGCTTCCAAACAACCAACTGGGGCAAACATCTGAGGTTGAGGAGCAAGTCACCGCTCAGCCTCCATCAATTCAAGAAGACAAGGGGAAAGCTCCTTTACTTGCTTCAGGGTCACAAACCCATCAACAACCTCGCCAGCGTCAACGTGGCAATCGGCGTAAGCAAGAAAAGTCGGGAAGACAGTTTACGGAGACTGAAATACCATCATTCTTCATACTGAAGCGCCTGTTGGAGGTCGATTTGCTCACCTTAAAGGACCCTCCTCAGAAGCTCAATATCTCCTCTCCTCACTTTAATCCCGACGCATTCTGTGTTTACCACTCATACAGCCCGGGACACAGCACCAACGACTGTTGGGCCTTGAAGAACAAGATTCAAGATCTGATCGACATTGGGGTGCTGGAATTCATGCCGGACGGCGAGATGAAAATCTTCCGTTAAAGGGTTCTCCTCTTGAAGTGACAAAGCTCGAACTGAAAGACTTTTGCTTCCTTTTGAATTTTCAAAGTTGTAATTTCTTTTGCTGTCAAACAATTATCTGTTGATGTTAAACTCTGTTTTCATTAATGCATTGCATATGTTTGTCTTGAATTCATCCATTCGTTTCACTACTCTTATGCTTTTCTTTATGATATTTGACTCTTGATAAAAAGCTGCGAGCCTTTAGAGGGAGGATGACGAAACAATACCGTGACCTTATACAGTATGCTTTTGAACAGACCTTGCTGATGATGTACAGGCATTTCTTTCAATTCCCAAACACTGGAGTTATAAGGAAGTTAATCCCTAGTCAACCCCTTTCGAGCCAAAGAAGTAGGAGTTTTCTGTTCTGAACAATCGAAACCTTTGATATAAACCTGGGGCAGGGTAGTGTCTCAGTTAATTCAAGAGAAAATGCGCATTGAAGTCGCAAACTCTCAGTTTATAATACAACGAACAACATCGAAAAAGAAAGCGTTCCTTTGGAATCAAAAGACAAGGGTGGTTCCCTATCACATAGACAGTCAATCTCTCAAAAGAGAAAAGCCCACCAAGCCAAAACCTATCAAGGAGGCTTAAGAAAGCTGGGGCATCCCGCTGACAGTAATCCCGAAAAACGATAACAGTCAGGCAAAAGTTAGGGATAACAAATCAAAATCAAAATAGTGAGGTCATTACAAAGCCCTCAACAACATGAAAAGTGTTGAAAAAGAAAAAAGAGATGATGACTGTCTCCCAAAATTCAAATTGGTGAACCATCGCCCAAAAGTCGTTCTGAACTCAAAACAGAGTGTGACGCACAGTTAACTGAGCTTAGGTTGAAGAACATCACGAAGAGCGGGTGGGTACAAATATACTTTGAGCCTTTATCCTTTGTTTCTTAAACCGTGAACCAGGCCACGTTACAACCCTCCAAAAGTCCTAATTGAAGCATGGGTTAGTTCGAAAGCATACTGTTACAAAAGGTATCCTGACTCCTGTAGGGCTTTGCTCTAAATCTTGTGTTAACTTGTCTTGTGAAAAGTTTTCTGCTAAAAACGCATTTTTCAAAAAAAAAACTTCGAGACAAACATAAACTTTGCATTATTCGAATATCACTGTCTGCATTTGACCCTTTTGTGTGACAGTGAAGAAATTCATACAGCGAATGATCGGAGGAACGAAAACTCTCTCAGTAAGTCAAAATCACTTCAAGAGGATAACACTTCCATCAAATCCCTTATCGACAAGGGGCATGACATGTCACAATTCAATTAACCTGGGGCAGTCCAGTCAAGGTCCAACAGATCTTTCAAAGTTCAGTTAACCTGGGGAAGTCCAGTCAAGATTTCAAGAAATCTCTCAATACGCAGAGTAATCTGATTCAAGACTCCTTCACAACCACTTGGGACATTCGAATGTCAAAAGTGTTCAACAAATCAACTACAACATTTCCAAATTCGACTCCTGTATCCAGCCAGGGCATATCTGTCGACCACATTTCCAGATTCGATTCCTGTATCTAGCCAGGGCACGTCTGAAGAGTTTGAAGATTCGATTCCTGTATCCAGCCAGGGCATATCTACCAACTATTACATTTCCAGACTCGATTCCTGTATCCAGCCAGGGCATGTCTGAAGAATTCCAGATCAACACCTGTAACAATCCAGGAAACATCTGTGAATGACCGATTGTAGACCAACACCTGTAATAAGCCAGGAATTTATCTACATCACCACTTGGGGCATTCGAATGTCAAAAGTGTTCAAAACCCGATGCAGTTTTACACAAGCTCATCATCAGGAAGCCCTACACCGGTTCCTCTTCAAGACTTCTGAAACAAGTTTACGGATTCTTCCCAACAACGGATGTTAATCTACCAACTTGTTCAGACTCTTCGCAACCTTTGAATTAGTTTACGGACGCTTCCCAACAACGGATGCGGCTCTATTGCTGATTCAACTTCAAGACTTCTGAAAACAGTTCACGGGTTCTCCAGGTAAACGGATGTTAACCCATCACTTGTTCAGATTCTTCTCAAGACTTCTGAAAACGGTTTATAGATTCTTCCCAAGTAACGGATGTTAATCTATCAGCTTGTTCAGATGCAACCTTTGAATTAGTTTACGGACGCTTCCCAACAACGGATGCGGCTCTATTGCTGATTCAACTTCAAGACTTCTGAAAACAGTTCACGGGTTCTCCAAGTAAACGGATGTTAACCCATCACTTGTTCAGATTCTTCTCAAGACTTCTGAAAACAGTTTATAGATTCTTCCCAAGTAACGGATGTTAATCTATCAGCTTGTTCAGATGCAACCTTTGAAATTAGTTTACGGACGCTTCCCAACAACGGATGCGGCTCTATTGCTGATTCAACTTCAAGATTTCTGAAAATAGTTCACGGGTTCTCCAAGTAAACGGATGTTAACCTATCGCTTGTTCAGATTCTTCTCAAGCTAACCACCACGGAAGATCGCGCTCGCCAAAGTTCTCCCTATCCCCAGCGGAGTTCATCAAAATCCCCAGCGGAGTTCATCAAAATCCCCAGCCAAAGAATCCTCCGGAGTTCAATCCCCCTCAGAGTTTAAGCTTCAGTATCCCCAGCGGAGCCAGACCATTGAACCTTCGCCCCACAGAGTTTTAGGAAGACAAATCTTGAGTTCCCCAGTGAAGTCACCAGAGTTACTTCCCATCAAGCTGAAGATTCTCAATCTGGCCTCCCCAGCATAAGTCTACTGGTTTGGAGCTCCCTAGTAGAGGTCATCAGGAATTCTCTTCCCCAGCGACAGCCAAGGATTTATTTTCCCCGGCAGCAGTCAAAACGCTTTTATCTTCAGCCATCTCGGATTCATGTATCCTCGGCAAGATTAGCTCATCAGCTTACATGCGCATTCATTACATTCATTCATAAATATTGATGTCACGTACATTGCGTCATGCATCATAACATTGCATACAACTAACCCTTTGCCTTTTCAGGTAAGATCAGTCGACAGACACAGATCATCTCCCGAGATTCATCCAGAAATGGTTCAGATGTGACCCAGACACGGCGACATTCTGATACTTATTCCAGATTCATTCAGACGCATTATCAGGAAACCCTACACCGGTTCCTCTTCAACTTCACAACTTCTGAAACAGTTTACGGATTCTTCCCTACAACGGATGTCAATCTACCAACTTGTTCAGACACTTCAAGACTTCTGAAACAGTTTACGGATTCTTCCCTACAACGGATGCCAATCTACCAACTGATTCAGACTCTTCTCAACTTTTGAAGACAGTTTACGGATTCTTCCCAACAACGGATGTCAATCTACCGACTTGTTCAGACTCTTCACAATTTCTGAAAATAGTTTACGGACACGTCCCAACAACGGATGCTGCTCTATTGCTTATTCAATATCAGATAACTTACAGATTCTCCAGATATGGACGTCAATCTGTTTCTTGTTCAGACCCCAATTCAGAGATGTCCCAAAACATGGAGGCCTTTCTGACACTTATCCACTCACCATTGACATACAGTTCAACATGTCCAGATGGCATCTATAAGCCCATCCTCCTACCAGCAGTCGCCGAATGGCATCTGTAAGCCCATTCCTAGATGGCATCTCTAAGCCCATCCCCCGACAAAATTCTCTCGCACCAGATGGCATCTTTAAGCCCATCACCAAATGGCATCTTTAAGCCCATTCACATTTACCGTCACATCGACGAGTGCAAATTTTCTGGGCACTGTAGTGTCCAATCTCCTTTTACCTTCAAGTCGCGAAAGGCAAACTTGCCAATCTAACTCTTCAGGTCAAAGAAGATTGAACAGGGGCAACTGTTATACCCCAAAATTTGCCCTCCCTTTCTTCAGGAAACCATCCTGGATTTTTTCAAAGTTCCCCTAAAGCAAATCCAAGTCCTGAGTTATCCTTTGGCCCAAGCAAGCCGCTTACAAGAGCAATATGATCTCATGAACTCCAGAAGCAGCGCTTTTATCTTGAGAAATAAAATAAAATTCCAAGTACTTAGAATGCTTCTCTAAAATAAGTTTTTTTTAGAAAAATCAGCGCTTCAGAACTTCTGGACCCATTCCAGATGAAGACGGTCAGAAGTTGCAAGCTTGGCTCAGCGTGGTCAGAAGTTGGCTCTTCGGCAGCTACACCAGTTCAATCAGAAGTTGTAAATGTGGTTCAGAATGTAAGCCTCAAACAGAATATGCCCCTTCAGCAGTTACACAAGCTCAGTCAGAATTTGTTAAAGGAATGCAAGAGAAACAGGAAAGTCTGAAGGCTCCTTCAGAACAGGTTGAAATCAGAAGATGAAAGGTCAGAAGAAGGGGTGTCACACTGATACAGAATCTCTAAGTCCAGATTGTCCAGAAGTAGATCCAAGGAACGCATCAGAAAATCAGGAGAATCTCCAGAGCTTACTAAGACAACAGGTAGCCAAGGCCAGAGCATGGTTTACGCTGCTGATTCAACGCTGGTTTCCATTACCAGAATATTGGTATTGACAGGTCTTGTCACCATTTAATGCCCATTAATGCTTCCAACCACTCCTGAGCATTCACGTGTGGCTTGGAAAATGCTTTTGCACAGATTCTGGCATGGGTCTTCACGCCACCGCCCACTTCAGAGGTCACTTCTCCCCAATCTACGCCTGCTGCTGCAACCTAGGCTGAAAGCTAGCTGTTATCACAACTTCCCAGGAATTTCTGTCAAAGAACAAGTTCAAACTCTGTTGGCGCCTTAAATGTTCAAGGCATCCACAAGGATTTTGCCTATAAATAGAGAGTTTTCACCATTGCCAACGGGGGGGGGGGGGGGGGGGGGGTTCAAAAGAAGAAACAGAAAAATTGCTAAGAGAGAAATATATTTCCTAACAAGACAGCATTCTGAAACTCAGCCAAAATCTTCAGCTTTGTTTCATAACTTTGAGTTCCTCACCTTCATCTTCATCAAATATCCAGTTCTTTTCTGTAAACCAAAAACACTCTTTCCAAACTTCTGACCCTACACACGTATACACCTTTACTTCCCCTTTTTCAAATCTGTCCAGAACACCACCAGAACCAGAACCAAAAGCTAAACTTTCACTCACCCACTTTTCCAAACAGTCAGGTAAGCACCTGCTGACCCTCACCACACTGTTAAGCATCATCAGCTGTGCATATTCAAGTAACATAATGTAAATATTCATGTTATTGCTGTTTATGTTCTGAGGACTTTCATACCTTAGAACGTCCCGAGCCAATATAAGATTGCCTGTGACCTTGGTGATTCTGACCTCTGAAACATTTTTGCTATTTTGCTGGATCTGTTCCAAATATGTTTCCTGTTTTGTGGAGTAACAACAGGATTGCAGATGTTCTGATTAGTACAGGAAAAAGCCAAGTGCTGACTTTGACGTTAGCACATCTGAAGCCTGTTCTACTGTCAATAATATCAGAACCTCTGAGAATTATTGCCTTTTCAGCAGAATCAGAACTTCTGGTTTCTCCACTAACAAACTTTTGTCTTGCAGCGCAGGGAAATCAGAACTTCTGATTTCCCCACTAACAAGGTTCTGTTTTGCAGGTGCTAGAGTCAGAAGTTCTGACTCATCCAGTTTCACCAACAGGTTGATCATCTGGCAGCGGATCTGGGTCAGAACTTCTGATGGCCTCCCAACAGCGCGCGGGCTCCATCTCTCTCTCTCTATATATCTTGTTTTTTGCTATTTTCTTTTTCGTCTATTTTTCTCGTTGAACCCCCCATGTACAAATGTGTATCCCCCTCCCCTAATTGTTGTAATAGCGTAGGATTTTATATTTCCGCTTCTTATTTGCTAGTAATTAGGACGTGTATGGCAAGATAAAATCAATGAAATAGAAAAACCTAATTCAAAGAGAAAAAAAAAACTCTTGTATGCAATAAAACACACTTGCACACTAACACCCCTAGGGTATTCCACTTTGTTGCCTTCAAATAATTGGGCCATATTGCATGTTGAACTTCTTTGGGTAAAACAAACAATCAAAATGATCATAGTCCCACAAAATGTTGCTTAAATAAAATGATCAAGTCCCTTTTAAAGAAAATTGCCCAAAGACATTTAACACTATTGCAACTATGGTCTAAACGACGACCCGCGCCCGTCCCTTTCATCTCCTAATACAAGATTGTCCACCAAATGCAATGGTGGAATAAAATTGTCAAAAGGGTTAAAACATAGCATAAATCTTTGAGAACTTTAGAGTAGATAGCTCTTAAGTACTTGTCAATTCGCCAAGAAAACACTTGCCTAAATTCAAAACCCACTTCACAAGCACTTTCAAAATCAACTTTTCAAACCCTTGAAACATCTTTTTAAAAGATAAAACACCTTTTGTAAAACATTCGAGTAAAGAATTGTTACAAGGTTAGCCTAGCACAAGGCATCTTTTCAAAACATCTTCAAAACCACACACAAAGCACCATTTCAAACAATTGAAAACCAAGGCAAGTTGATCTAAGCAAGTACCTAAGAGCCCATGGATAACCATGGATAGAAGGGGTGCTAATACCTTCCCCTTCTATAATCTACTCCCCGAACCCAAGAAAAATCTCAAAGGTTTTTGCTGTGCTTTTTAAACCTTTCCTTAGGATAAAATAAAAAGTCGGTGGCGACTCTTGCTCAACCGAAACATTTGCGAAAACAAACGCAAAACCATAGTCAGTTCTCCCACCGTATCACACAATACAAGTTCGATTTTTCAGACAAACTATCCATTGCTTTTCCTTTTTTGTTTTGTTTTGCAAAGAACGTCCAACGTTCATTTTTTATATATGCATTTGACGTTAAATTGCTAGATCATAAATGTTTACATACGAGACAAAAGGTTAATGACAGGTGACATCAGAAACATGGGGAAATTTTGAAGTGACCAAGCGGTCTAGTTGCTTTGTCCGCCAAGGTACCAAGGTAGGTTCAACTGAAGAACATGACCAAGCTACCTCAACAATCCCCAGCGGAGTTCATCAAATTCTCCGACTTAATTTATCAGCAGAATCCCCAGCGGAGCTCTCATCAAAGCCTCAGCAAACTATCTCTTCCCACGGAGTACTTCCCCTCAGAGTGATCTCCCCAACAAGTTTATTCCCCCAACGGAGTCATCTTCTCTTATCGGTTTATCTTGCAACCATAATCCCCAGCGGAAATGAAGAACTCTTCTCTTCAATGTCAGCCCAGGATTTGATTCCCCGGCCGGTCATCAAGGATTTATTTTCCTAGATGAAAATACATTCATAGACGTTTCATATTTCATACATCCTATTCATATACATGACAAAGTGCATACAACACTAACTCATTTTGAGCATCATGACGTCATGCATCTCATACATCATTGCATACCATTGATATTTTGTCTTTTCAGGAAAAAGATCAATCCAAAAGATGATTACTATCAAATATCACGAATCCATATTCGATTCCTGTATCTAGCCAGGGCACATCTGTGAGTGAATGATTATAGATTCGATACCTGTATCCAGCCAGGAAAGCCATCTCCATCAACCTTTTACAATTCCAGATTCGATACCTGTATCCAGCCAGGGCACATCTGTGAGTAACATTTTCCAGATTCGATTCCTGTATCCAGCCAGGGCACATCTGTCGACATCATCTTCCGGATTCGATTCCTGTATCCAGCCAGGGCACATCTGTGAGTAACATTTTCTAGATTCGATTCCTGTATCCAGCCAGGGCACATCTGTGAGTAACATTTTCCAGATTCGATTCCTGTATCCAGCCAGGGCACATCTGTCGACAGCATCTTCCGGATTCGATTCCTGTATCCAGCCAGGGCACATCTATGAGTAACATTTTCCAGATTCGATTCTTGTATCCAGCCAGGGCACATCTGTGAGTAACATTTTCCAGATTCGATACCTGTATCCAGCCAGGGCACATCTGACGACAACATTTTCCAGATTCGATACCTATATCCAGCCAGGGCACATCTGACGACAACATTTTCCAGATTTGATTCCTGTATCCAGCCAGGGAACATCTGACGACAACATTTTCCATATTTGATTCCTGTATCCAGCCAGGGCATATCTGTATGAAGGGACTAAAGATCAACACCTATAACAAGCCAGGAAACATCTTCCTCTCTCAAAGTATGCAGGTTCTCGCTAAGGAATCTCTTACGCGATCAACACTTCCAAATGGCATCTATAAGCCCATTCCCGACAAGGTTCTGTCACGCTTCCAGATGGCATCTATAATCCCATCCTCCTATCCATCCTATCTCCAAATGGCATCTATAAGCCCATTCCCGCCGTCACATTGCTAATACTCCAGCATGCGAGTGCAAATTTCCGGGCACTCTAGTGTCCAATCTCCTTTTACCCTCGAGTCGCGAAAGGAAAACTTGCCATTCTAACTCTTCAGGTCCAAGAAGATTGAACAGGGGCAACTGTTGTACCCCAAAATTTGCCCTCACATTTTTCCTCAATAAATCACAGCTTCAGGTGTTTCCTGATTTTTCAAATTGGCTCAAGAATCAGTCAAACAGACGTTTCTCGTCAGTCAGACAGAATTAGGGTTTTCATTGGTTTTTCATGGCTCTAGAACAGTTCATACAGTTTGCTTAGGGTTTTGGTTGATTTTGGCTCAACTTTGATCAGACGAACGTTTCTTTGATATTTGGTCAGGAATTAGGGTTTTTTTAGGCGCGGTTCCTCAGAAAGATTTAATTCTACAGTGCTTTTCAAGTTATGCTGGGATGTGGATTGAAACATTTAGATTGAGTTCGCATTGTGTGATCGAATCAGTGAAAGGGTACCTTTGGATTGAATTTGCATGGTTTGACTAAATCAATGAAAAGAGACATTGGGTTTGAATTTGCGTTTGCTGGATTTAATCAGTGAAAAGATGCAGTTGGATTGGATTTGCAATGTTTGGCTAAAATCAGTAAAAGGAAAACACGTCTGGGCAATTGTTGTGATTGACTGTTGCTTTGCTTTGGATGTTGGAAGTGCCAAGTTTATTAATTGATCAATGCTGAGACAATATTTATTTAATTATTTATTATTCTAAGATTAAATAGTTGGAATTTATTTTCAATTATTTTAATTTAAAGAATTATAAATAATAAAGTAAACAATTGAAAAGAGGATAAAAAGAATTAATTGGATAAAAGGAATTTTTATTTCATCTTTAAATATTTGTTACAATTGTTATTTAAATACGAGTATTCATTTACAAAGTATTTATAATAATGATATTACATTTATTCAAATTTAAATAAACTATCCTAATATTTTTCTAAGTCTTCAATTCTTCATCCTCCATCTTTCGCTTTTCCTCTCCATTTTATTTTTTATCTGCAAAGAAAAGAAGAAAAAGTCAATTGAAGCGGATAAATAAAAAAAAGGAAGCAGACAATTAAAGTTTGGGTTCATCATTAAAAGCAAATGGCCGGGATCAGTTAACCCTCTTTGCAAATCACGGGATTTCTCCCGGTTCACAAAGAGGGATGAAAAATATTTGCAAATTAAAAATGAATGCACAAGTTAAAAATTGCACAATTCAAAGTTTGTCAAAAAACTGCACAGTTCAAAGCAAGACAGCATATGCAAGTCAAAGTCACAATTTCAAAACTAAGTCAACAAGCTTCCAAAAGATATCTCAAGATATCAAAATACCCAAGATGCCAAAACTGTAACAAAGATGCAGGAGAGCTGAAGAAGGAAAGTATGCAGGACTAAGCTACTTATGCAAGCAAACTAATTCCAATTTCATCATTTCCAGGCCAATTTGCTTTTTCAGAATTAATACATGTTAAGCAATATAATATGCTTAAGTATTGGAGAGAGAGAAAAAGAGAGAAAGAATGGGCTTACAGGTTTAGGCATGAGACAGTATACATAAAACTGCAATGAAACAGTAAGACAGAAGGCAGAAATATGAAGAAATTGGAATGCAAACAAAACTGTCAATAAAAAGTAACAGAATAATTTTTCCACATTAAAACCTTGCAAGTTTGCCCATCAGTTTGACCAAGGAAAAGATATCAAAAATCAAAAGCATTCAAAAGGCCTCGCGCCCAAGAGCCTATGACACAGTTCAGCACAAGCCCAAACACAAAACCTGATTTAAACCTCCAACAACACAAACTGTCAAAGCTTAAGAACCAAAAAAAAAACAGCCAAGACTATCATCAAGCCCTTAGCCTCAACAACCTGTAGCATAAGCCTGAAACCTGCAAGCTTAAACCAACATAAGCCTGAAACCAACAAGCTTAAACCTGTCAAGACCATTAACAAGCCAGAACCCTCAAAAGACCCGCATCATCATAAGCCATAACCTGTTAAGGCCCTCAAGCGAAAACCGGTTCACAACAACAAACCAGCATATCAAAGCCTTAAACACCCAGTACCCTAACCTGTCAAATAACCAGTTCATCAAACCTTAAACACCCAGTACCCTAACCTGTCAAACAACCAGTTCATCAAACCATAACCACCCAGTACTATAACCTGTCAAACAAAGCCCAAGAGCCTAACTTGTAAAAAGCCAAGCATACTAAACCTTGAAATATCCAAACACGTACAGAACCCACAGAAGCCCTCAGAAAATCTTCATCACTGGGCAAGAAAACATTCAAATCGATCCCAAGCATACAAACGAAGGCAACATATCAACAGGCAACCAAACACAGGGCAGTCATCAAGGAAATCAGAAGAAGAAGAAAGAAAGCATACCCAAAAATCAACAACAAATATTCAGAGGCAACAGAAGCGAGTGAAAGAGAAGAAGATAAAGAAGTTGTTCTCAGATAAGTCATCATCAAATCAACAACAAAGAGGCAAAAATACAAAATACCAGGGTCTCCAAGCAAAGCTAGCTCAGCACCGTCCCTCACCGCCTTGGCCGTCACAGCGCCTCCCAATCCTTTCCTCCTCCGTCTCCAAAGGTAGTATCCCTCCCTCTCTTTCTTTCACGCACCTCAAATAACCATAACAATATGAAATCAGAATCAATAAGGGGCGAAATTATAACATGCAAATAACAAAACCCTAATGAGATTGAGACGAAGATTATTACCTTGAAATCTGTCGCCCTAGCGATTCATTGAAGGAAAGAGGAAGGTTGAGGACGCCGGTGGCCATGGGCAAGAGAAACTCAGAGGCAGAGACATATGACGAACGAAGAAGACGAAGTGATGAAAGAACGACAACGGCGTTGTAACTTGCCAAACCCTAGAATCCCCAAATGAACAAACGTTAGAACAGTTTGTCACAAACCTCCTGGGCCTTGTCCCACTCCCAAACGCTTAAGCCCATACCACGCATACCCCCCTTTCTTCTAATGTTTCTGAATAATTTTTTCACTTGGGCCAAAACAAACCCCCCTTAGCCCATTTTCTTTTGTTTTAACATAAACTAATCTTTTATCATTTTATAATTTAACATTTCTTTTATTTATCTCTTATTAATCTAGTTTATACTAATATCTAATATTTCTTTTATGTTAAATAAAATAACACTTTTCCCTTTTTTCTCAAAATATTATTAATTGTTGTGTTTTAGAAAATATACAAGCATTAACTACTTAAAACATTTTCCCTTATTAAAATTTTCTTGTTTATACATACATTAATCAAATACATTAATTTCTTTTTATAAAACTTAAAAACATTTTCCTTTCTTTTAATTAAAATACTTTTTATAACATAATTATAATCTTGAACACAATATGTTCTTTTAATTAAAACTCTTTTTTTTATTTATTTAACTTAAAACATTTTTTAGTTAATAATTTGTACATAAATCATAATTACATAATTTTTCTCCTTAAGTTAATACATTTCCTTTTCTTAGAAATAATTTGTACATAGTCAATTAAAATATATCTTTTTAACATACATATATAATTTAAAACATTTTTCTTTCTTTTAAGTAAAATGCTCTTTTGTACATATTAATCAAAAATATAAAAATACAAATTTAAATCAAAAGCGGATAACAATACTTGATAAATAAACGATATTTAATTTTCTTATTAAATTCACATTTCGCAACTTGTAAACAATTCTCATACACGTACACTTACACAATACATTTTACATTTAATGCATTATACATTTGCTATACTTTGCTATACATTGATTACAGTTGATCGCGATTCAATTTGGTTGTAATTATTTAAGTCTCATCCCCATTTCTGAATTTGTACCCCCACTCTCGGATGCCATTTGTAATAGCGTAGACTTTAAAATTCCCGCAATTTACCGCTTTCGAATTATACCATGGTTAGACCTAGGGTTTGTATATACATAAAATCGAACGCTAGATAACCTAATACAAAAACAAATACATGAAATCAATACACATTCACACTTGCACCCCCTAGGGTAATCCCACATGTTGCCTTCCAAAATGGGCCATGCTTGCACGTCGAGTTTCTTTGGCAAAACAAATTCAAATGATCATAAGTCCCTCGATGACGCTTTCGAAAGTTGCCTATCAAAATGATCAAGTCCCTTCAAAGCAAAATTGCCAAAGACACTTGGCACCATTGCATTCATGGTCTATACGATGACCCGCGCCTGTCCCGATCACATCCTAAACGCAAGATTGTCCACCAAATTCAATGGTGGAACAAAATTGTTAAAAAAGGGTTGAAAACATAGAGAAAACCTTTGAGTACAATAGGGGTAGACAAAACTCTTAGTTACTTGAGATCAACTTGCAAAAACACTTGCCTTCTTTTCAAAAATCACACTTCATACACACTTTCAAAACAAACTCTCAAAATAATTTGAAACATCTTTTCGAAAAGATACACACTTTTGTAAAACACTCAAACACGAGTCAATTACAACGGTTGCCGAAACAAAGGCGTCTATTTCAAAAAACATTTTCAAAAAAACACACACATACACCACAATTTCAAGCAATCAAAAATCAAGGCAAGTGATCTAAAAACCAAGTAACTAAGAGCCCATGGATAACCATGGATGAAAAGGGTGCTAATACCTTCCCTTTTCATAATCTACCCCCCGAACCCACGAAACATCTCAAAAGGTTTTTCCTGTGCTTTTTAACCTTTCCTTTAGGATAAAATAAAAAGTCGGTGGCGACTCTTGCTAAACCGAACAAGTGCGAATACAAACGCAAAACTCAAGTCAGTTCTCCCACCGTATCACAGGAAGGATTGTAAAAATGACTTCCTGGGGAAAGAAATATGGCTCCCTAGGGAAAGAAATATGGCTTCCTTGGGAAATGCCAACATACTCCTGTTGAGGAGGTAAAAGTATTCTCGTGCCAAAATAAATGCACATTCTCAAACCAGGGCTCAAAGCTTACAGAAATCCAAAGTAATAATATTGTTGGGGATCATAGATTCAAACCAGAAATAAACTGGAATGAAGCAGTCAACAAAATAACTCCTCATGAGAAATAAACTCAAATGGGAACCCAAATCATCCAGAAAAGAGTTGTACAGGAAGGCTAAAGCAAAAATCTTCCACGAGGGATAATTAAGTGGGGAAATTGAAAGAATATACACTACACTGAAAAAGACTTACAAAAGCGCTTTTTTTGGCCTTTAAAAGCGCTTTTGTAGGTGGCGCTGCTATAGGTTTTAGCAGCGCTTTTTGTTTAATGAAAAGCGCTTTCGTAGGTCAACATAATACAACACTTTTTCTAAAAAGCGCTCTTTTAAGTAAGCTTTTGGTAGCGCTTTTTTATGAAGAAGCGCTTTCATAGGTCTACCTAAGGCAGCGCTTTTTTCTGGAAAAGCGCTCTCATAAGTTTTCTTTTAGCAGCGCTTTTTTCTGGAAAAGCGCTGTCTTAGGTAGGCTTTTAGCAACGCTTTTTTCTGGAAAAGCGCTTTCATAAGTGGTCTTTTAGCAACGCTTTTTCCTGGAAAAGCGTTGTCATATGTTTACCTTAGACAGCGCTTTTTGTGAAAAAGCGCTTTCATAGGTTACCTAAGGTAGCGCTTTTCTTGAAAAAGCGCTTTCATAGGGTGTTTTTTTTAGAGGTATAATTTATATAATTCATATACCTGCATTGTTTGCAGCATATTATTTATATAAACCAGTTGCCATAACCTGTAATTCATAAATCGCGGTAATGCATTGTATACCATTGTAATCCAAAATATATATACACCATTTTTGTACCTCAAAATATATAAAAACCATTGTTATCAGCATTGTAACTCAAAATCAGTCTTATAAAATCAACCCTAACAACAACTAAACCAGTCCTATGTATGAAAGAAACACGGTCAATTATGTATTAAGGTCCTGGTCCTGTGAGGTTTTAACATAATAACACGGTCAATATGGTATTCCATGTACACATGTAACGTATTCATAACACTTTTCACATAATAATGTATTCATACCTTATATGATTCTCTACTCAATAAAATATTGACACAATTCCTCTTTAATTTCTTCCAACTGAAGTTTCGTGTAATATGCACATTTGTATTCATCGAAGTACTACATAACAAAACATAATATGCATGATTTAGTTAAAAGTAAAAAATTATATGAAATATCCGAGAAATAATAAAACAAATCCTAAGTTATAAATCCATACCGTGACTGGAATCTCTATTTGATTCAGTTGAAGGATTTCTTTGATAAACCGTATAATGAAGTATCTGCAATCTATACCGTTTTGTTGTTGAGGACACTACATAGAAAAATAAATAAGAATATATAGTTGTATTGTTTTATCAAATAGCATAAATATTATAAGCAAAATAGTGGAAATTAATATACCTGCACTTTGATCCAATTAATGTTGTTTGATTTAGACTGTCGTACCCGAGCTTCTCTTTGACACCGGAATACTTGTATCGCTCTAACAAAATAAAAATATATATTTAGAACAATGTCATAGAAATAATTAAATATATAAATACGCACAAATATTTAGAATAATCTCACTTATGTATCAATCATTAACTTCATATCCGGATAATTTGTCCAATCACCGTCAACCGAATTCAGATAATAGACCACTTCTTTTATAGGATCAATAACAACCAACAACCAGTGACGTCTATAAATTAAAACAACAGTTTAGAAGAAAATTTTCTACGCAAAAATTATAAATATTAAAATGAACTTAGAATTAAAATCTAACCCTGTAGGAATAGTATTATACGCCCAAAGATATAAGCTTTCTGTACTACCAGTTGCCATGAATCTTTCGACTAAGTGCTCTCTTACTGAATCTGGTTCCCTACCAATTGTTGCTCCGTTGACACGGGAGGAAGACACGAAATGGAATCTGTTTGACAATTGATTCCCGTGCATCAATTTGTCATATAACAACCTTAAATAAAAACATAATTAATATTAGACTATATTCATTGAAATGTTTAAAAAAAATCTCAGCTAATTACATAATATAAAGATGGGGTTACCGGATGTATGCGTGCATAATACTGACGCCTAATTCTTTATGCGTGCATAATACATTTTTTTCAATATGCATAACATCAAGAAAATGTCTTACGTACAAAGATTTCCAATATGGCAATTCAAAAAAAATTGACCTCTTCTTCCACCCACCTGTGACAACTTTATGTGCAAAAGGCTTGCCAAACTGAATACTCACATCTTTCACCTTTTCAAATATTTGATCACCTGTCAATCCAAGCGGAGCTCTACGTTGTTCGGTATCTCCGTTGAACGCTTTTCTCCATCCACGATATTGATGTTTAGAATTTAAGAATCTACGATGACCGAGAAAGACATTCTTCAGACAAAGTTTCAATCGCATCGTATCGGTTCCATCTTCACAGATAGGACACGCTTTTTCACCTTTAATGCTATACCCGGATAGATTCCCGTAGGCTGGAAAATCGTTAATTGTTCCAAACAACATCGCCCTCAAGTTGAAACTTTCTTTCCTATACCCATCATAAACCTCCACACCTTTCTCCCACAAAATCTTCAAATCTTTGATTAAAGGTTCCAAATATACGTCTATGTCATTTCCTGGTTGTTTAGGCCCAGAAATTAACATAAATAACATCATGTACTTACACTTCATACATATCCACGGAGGTAGGTTATAAATCATACGAATCACATGCCATGTGTTATGCGAGATACTTTGAATACCGTGTGGGTTCATTCCATCAGTAGACAATGCCAAGCGAAGGTTTCTTGCTTCTTTTCCAAATTTAGGATAATCATTATCAAATTTCACCCACTGTGGTGAATATGCCGGATGTCGAAACTTTCCATCAACAATTCTTTCATCTGCATGCCAAGTTAAGTGTCTTGAATCGGTTTCACTATGATACATTCGTCTAAATCTCGGAATTATAGGAAAATACCATAAGACTTTTGTCGGAGACAACTTTTTCTTATATCGAGGGGCACCGCATTTAGGACACTCATTTAATGATGCATACTCGTTTCGAAACAAAACGCAATCTTTTGGACAGGCATGTATCTTGTCATAGCTCATGCCAATAGAGTACAACATCTTTTTGGCCTCATACGTTCGATTGGGGAGAACATTATCCTCTGGTAGCATATCTTTCATAAGGGCTAATAACTCTGTGAAACTTTTATCCGACCATCCATTGCCTGCCTTTAAGTTGTACAACTTTAATACCGCAGACAATCTTGTGAATTTTGTACAACCATTATACAACGGTTTCTCTGCATCGCCTACCAACCTCTCGAACATTTTGGGACAATCATTAAGATCTTCTTCAAGCGCTTCTGCAATCTCTTCAACTCGATCATAGTCGTATGTATCTGTGCCATTGTCGTTTGAAGCATAGGTCCTATTATCCCCCGATTCATCATTCCCATCACTTTTCTCACGATGCATATTCCAACATGTATAACTTCTATCAATTCCATACCATATTAAATGCGATGCCAACTGAACCGCGTCAACCTGATTCCCATAACAGCAACACAAACAAGGACATGTCATTCGACTGGGGTCTTCAGCGTGCGCAACAACAAACTTAACGAATTCTGATACCCCATTCTCGTACTCTTTCGACAATCGATTGGAATACATCCATGTCTTATCCATGGTTTACGGTTTCTGAGTCAATCTGAGCTAAATGATAAATTTGAAAACAAAACCAATACTCAAAACTTGCACTTGCTCTTGCACAACCATATAACAAAACCAATACTCAAAACTTTTCACTAAATTCATTTTATTCTATCAACTACTTTAGTACACAAGTATAATACATTCCTACCAAGAAAAGAGACGAGTAGAACACATAAACAAGAAACCATCATTGCTCAAAATCAATCATAAAAAGCACACGAAAAAAACAATATATTAATAGAGTTAACAATATGGCTACCTTTATTAAATATTTTGTTACGCTCTCTATTATTTCTCTCTTAGCTTATTTTACCAATGTAAAACTTGTTAATGTAAGTCTATATAATTAATTAAGCATTTTTTTCTGGTTCACAATAATATCATAGTATTATTTCAATGCCTCTAAAGAAGTCATGTTCTTTGTACATGAAAGAACCAATAAAACACAACAAACCAAACACCCATGACATAATTAAACATGAACAAAGAAACTCTCCATTATGTGTGACACTCTCCATTATTTCTCTCTTAGCATGTTACTCTCCATTATTTCTCTCTTAGCATGTTACTTCTATGCACAACTTCTTAATAACTTCTATGACAGTAGAAACCATGCTTGCTCAAAATCATTAACCAAACAAAAGCACACGAAAACCAGACAAACACATACGAGATAAGGAAAAAAATGAAACCTGATACGAATTGCAGTTGGCCGGAGAAGTGGAGCACCGTTGACCCCCGTAGAAGCTCTGGTTTAGGGATTTTTCGTGAAGAAAATCTGACTGAGAATAGAAAAGTGATACGAATTGTGTTTTGATATTTATTATAAAACTACCTACGAAAACGCTTTTAAAAGCGCTTTCTAAAGGTCATCTATAACGGCGCTTTTACATCAAAAAGCGCTTTCGTAGCATATCCTATAGCAGCGCTTTTAAAAGCTCTTTCCAAAGGCCAGCTTTAGCAGCGCTTTGGAAAAGCACTTTCTAAGGCTGACCTTTAGCAGCGCTTTTGAAAAGCGCTTTCTTAAGGTACCCTCTGAAAGGCCAGCTTTAGCAGCGCTTCCCAAAAAGCGCTTTCTAAGGGTGACCTTTAGCAGCGCTTCCCAAAAAGCGCTTTCTAAGGGTGACCTTTAGAAGCGCTTTTTTAAGCGAATTTTTTTTAAAACCTACAGCAGTGCTTTTTTCCAAAAGCGCTTTCTTTTATGTGCTGCTAAAACTTATTTTTGGTGTAGTGATACACTTTTTGCTTAAGGTTGACACTCTATTGGAGATAGGATATCACAACTTTGCAAAATAGGGTAATATGCCAACAAGATATTAATGAATGCAAATGAGTAATAATTTGCTAAATTCAACTATGCATGATGTGTGTATGAATGTATAAGTTTTATTATGTATATGCTGATAAAACAGACATATAAAACTTGGGATAACCAGACAAAACCAACTTGGGTACAATCAATACTCGGCTAAATCACATCCAAGATGAAAATTCCATAAGAAATTAAGCACCAACTGAGGAGACAGATTCCTATTTTATGGCTTAACTTCACTAGGAAGGAACATAGATCCGAAAATAATCACATCATAGCAATAAATCAGTACATATACATGGATATAACATCCTCCTCCCTTCTTCACCGAGATATATCACACAAACTTCAATGGGGAAAACAAATATTTCACGGTTTGTACTTCTACCGGGAACTGCAATACTGATTTCAAATAAGGCATATGAAAACCATATCGTCAAAACACCACTTGAGGATCTCGTGCTGACTTCATTGGGGAAATATCATACCGACTTCACTAAGGGAGATAGTGCCTCATCGTCGAGATATCAACTGGAGATCTCGTACTGACTTCATTGGGGAGGGCAACACCACATCGTTGAGGGGACACCAAGATACATTCTTCAATATTTAGATTAAGTATTGCACCAACTTCTCTGGTGAGAAAGTATGAAACCTCATGGGGGTAACATCTTGGGGAGTTAAGAAGTTAAACAAAACATCAAGAAATAAAAATTATGGGGATTTTAATTCATACCCAGCACTTGGCGAGAGAAAACCCAAAAAGTTGATAACCATTTCAACACTTCTTAAATAAAACATTACCCTTGCCTGACTATCGGGCAATCAAACAAAGTGTAAGTACTGCCGAAAGGAGATACTTCACAAATAAGTCCAACTCAGCATGCACGGGGAGAAGAGACTTTTATTAAATGAGTGAAGCCTTCACTGGGGAATCTTTGATAGATACTTCATATCATGCAAACCTGAGGTTCAAATGAAACAAGACTTGGTTGGGAAAACAGGATCATAAACCCAACACTGAGCCATACATCAATTGACATCATCTTCAATTATCTGAGAAACACAAGAAGATCATACTTATTCCAACAACAGTTCCCTGGGATAGCCTTCCTGGGGAATCAAGAAGTTAACAATATAGCAAGAGGTCAAACTTATGGGGATTTTAAATCAAACCCAGCTCTTGGCAAGTAAAAACCCAAAAAGTTAACAAATTTCTCAACACTTCTTAGAAAAGATATTGCCCTAGTCTAGTTTCCTGGGAAAAAAACAACAAACAATAATGCCAAATGTAATACGGCGGGAGAACTGACTTGGTTGTTTTGCATTTGACCGCAAATGTTGCGGTTAGCAAGAGTCGCCACCGACTTTTCTTTTATCCAATAAGAAAAGGGTGAAAAGAACAGGAAAGACCTTTAGAGATGTTTTCTTGAGTTCAGGGGGTAGGTTATAAAAAGGGAAGATATTAGCACCCTTTTCATCTGTAGTTTTCTACGGGCTCTTAGTTCCTTGCTAGATCACTTGCTTTGTTTGAAAATATGCTTTGTGGTGTGGGTTTGAGAATATTTTGAAAAAATGTCTTTGTAATGATTCTCGTCTCTATAAGAATGCGTACAAAGTGTTGGTTTTTGATAATATTTCAAAGGGATGTTTGTTATGGAAGATGTTTTTGAAAGTGATTTTGAAAAGTGCCTTTGTAATGATTCTCGTCTCTATAAGAATGCGTAAAAAGAGTTTTGACTTTTGAAAATGTTTAAATTGAAAATGTTGGTGTGGAAATGGTTTTTTAGTTGTGAGCAAGCAAGCAACTATGAGCATCCTACCTACTCAAAAGGTCTTTGTTCTTTTACTCCTCCTTTAAATGTTGCTATCTTACCATTGATTTGGTAAGAACCCCATCGTTGGATGTGAAGGGA
Source organism: Vicia faba (assembly GCA_948472305.1). Lineage (NCBI taxonomy): Eukaryota > Viridiplantae > Streptophyta > Magnoliopsida > Fabales > Fabaceae > Vicia > Vicia faba. Next base: position 64,668,200 of record OX451737.1, read on the forward strand.
AGGGCGTGGGTCATTTGTATAGTCATAGAAGGCAACCTATGAGACGTTTTAGCAATTTCGTATAGGGACTAGGTCATTTACCGAAGGCAACATTGAGGGACATCGAGGGACTATGACATTTTATCGAAGGTCTTTGCTAAAATACCCATATTCGAGGGACATGACTATTTTCTGAGGCAACAAGTGAGATTACCCTAGAGGTGCATGTGTGTGAATGATGTGTTTGATTGCATACATTTTTGTATTTGATTAGGGTGGTCTACTTGTTGGTTTTATATTACCATACACCCTAATTACTAACATTTATGAAAGCAATAAAAACACAAAATAAAGGTCATACGCTATTACAACCATATTGACCAACAAGAAAATGTAAAAGCAAAACAAAATAAAAGAAGGAAAAACAAGTTCTTCAATCCAGGAAGTATGCACCCTTCAATTCAGCCCTTTCTTGCCTCTTTCGATTTGGGCCTGGAAGTCAGTGTGAGATGCACCCTTTGATTCACCCTTTTTCTGCTTCTTTCGGTTGGGCTTGGAAGTTAGTGTGAGCAAGCACCCTTCGATTCACCTTTCTTTACCTTCGTTTGGATCTGTAACCAATGTTGCATCCTTCGATTCATATTCCTTTCTTTGTTCTGTTTTCCATTGTGAAGCAGTAAGGGTCGAACCTTAAGGCTTCGATTCATAGGAAACTCTTTCTTTCATTTGAGTATGTACAGGTTAGTTCTAACATATACTTGGATAAGAAAATCATACAATCGAAAGGACATAAATAAAAAGTGAACAAATGTTATTTACATGCTTGAAACGAAAGGGTTAAGGCCATAGTGACTTACCTTGCTTGAAGCTGGAATGTGCGTGATGGACCTTAAGTTGCTCCCCTGGATGCTTTTGGATTCGAGAGAAAGAAACAAGTGTTATGTTTCTAATGCTGGATTTGAAAGAAGGAATTCGGCGTTGGGTTGCTTTTGGATTCGAAAGAGAAAAGAAACAATTGTTGTGTTTCTAGTGTTGGATTCGAAAGGAACATAAACAAGTGTATGGTCTTTTGATTCTGGGTTTGAGAGTGTGTTAAGTGTTTGATGATTTTTCACACAACCAAAATTTCTCCAGCTACCAAAAGCCCCCCGGATGTGTTGTCCAACCCCCCAAGTGTGTTGTGGAACATTATATTTATAGATGAAGTTGGCTGAGATTTGAGAGGGAAAATAAAAGAATTTGAACAAATTGAGTATGCTATTTTTTTAGCTTTCGAGGTACATCTCTGTGTATGCCAATTTGGTGCAAGCATGGGAGCAACGTAGCAGGACTGCTGCGCAGCAGTTTTGGAGTGTTGTGGCCAGTGCAGCAGGCTTGGACATGGCAACACATAGGACTTTGGCCAGCAAGCATCTTTAAATATTTCAAACTTTCGTTTTGACTTCATAAGTCCAAAGTTCGACCAGAACCTCTCTTCAGACAACAATATTTCTTTTCCAAACAGTATTTGTCTTTCGAATGGATCATATGTGTATCATTTTGAAGGGGCCAAATGCATATCCTTCGATTGGACTATATGTGTGTCCTTCGAAGGGATCACATGCAATTCTTCGAATGTTATAGTAAGGTATATCCTTCGAATGGGACACCTATGTATGCCCTTCAAATCCACTAATACATGTCCTTTGAAGGGGCTACCAATTATGTGTGTTGAAGGTTTTCAAGAGTGAATCAAAGCAAGCTTATTTCAAAGGGAGATATTGTCCAATCGAAGCTAGTGTGACCATAGCCAATTCCCTGTCGAAGCCTGCATGCAGGAGGTCACTACTTTATGACTCCAACCAAGCATACAAGAGGCTATTGCTCAAATGAAGGTTTGCATGAAGAGGAAAATGTCCAATCGAAAGCTGCATGCAAGAGGTCATTGCTTTATGACTCCAAGTAACATATAAGAGGCCATTACTCAAACGAAGGTTTCCATGAAGAGCCAATGTCTAATCAAAAACTCCATTCAGGAGGTCACTGATTTGTGACTCCAAAGGCAAACATGTAAGGCTAATGGTGTAATCGAAGCTTGCAAGTAAGAGGCCTAAATGCTCAAACGAGGCTTGCATGAAAGAGGTCCCTGCTTTTTGGAATGAAGGAAATTTTCAGAAGGTCATTGCCTTCTTAATCGAAAGAAGCCAGTAGGAAGCCACTAACTTCTGAATCGAAGGATACTAACAAGAGGTCCTTCCCTTTTGAATCGAAGGAGGTTGTTTCAAAGGGAAACAAATGCCCAGTCGAAGCTTGTATAAAGCAAGCAAGCAAAAGGCCAACTCTTCAATTGAAGCTTGGGAATTTGAAGCAAGTTTGAAGGAGGCAAGGTGCTCAATTGAAACCCCTTAATCATGCCCGCTCGAAGGAAGCTAGATGCCTAATTGAATCAAATTTGTGCAGTCTTGACGTAGTAGAAATTTTGTGAGAAAAATATTTGAGAAATGAGATGGAAAATTTTGGGGTACAATAGCTGCCCCTGTTCAATCTTCTTAAACCTGAAGAGTTAGATTGGCGAGTCCGCCATTCGTGACTTGAAGGTGGAAGATGATTGAACACGAGAGTGCCCCGAAATTTGCACTCAATGATGTGGTTGTTGATTGAGTAGGGAATGGGCTTAAAGATTCTATGATGGAGAGTTGTCAGAGACGGGCTTATAGTTTCCACCCAAAAGTGATTGTTGACAAAAATTAGGCTCAGTCTAAACTTGACTTCAACTGGAAAAGAACCAAAATAAATATTTGGTTGATTTAAATTGAACCAGAAGAAGTGTCTACCGGAACAGAATCAGGATAAATAGTTGATCGATTCAAACTGAACCAGTAGAGGTCTTGAATAATCTTTAATTGGAAAATAATCAGAATAAATCTTTGGAGCGATTTAACTGAACTTGAGAAAGTGTCTACCGAAACGGAATCAGGATAAACCATTGATCGATTTAAACTGAACCAGCAGAAGTCTTGAATAACCTTTAACTGGAAAAGAATTAGAATAAATATTTGGAGCGATTTAACTGAACCAGAGAAAGTGTCTACTGGAACGGAACCAGGATAAACCATTGATCGATTTAAACTGAACCAGCAGAAGTCTTGAATAATCTTTAAAAGGAAAAGAATCAAAATAAATCTTTGGAGCGATTTAACTGAACCAGAGAAAGTGTCTACCGAAACGGAACCAGGATAAACCATTGATCAATTTAAACTGAACTAGCAAAGGTCTTGAATAATATTTAACTGGAAAAGAATCCAAATAAATCTTTGGAGCAATTTAATTCATCCAGAGAAAGTGTCTATCGGAACGGAATCAGGATAAACCATTAATTAATTTAAACTGAACCATTAGAGGTATTGAATAATCTTTAACTGGAAAAGAATCTGAATAAATCTTTGGAGAGATTTAAATAAACCAGAGAAAGTGTCTACCGTAACGGAATCAAGATAAACCATTGATTAATTTAAACTAAACTAGCATAGGTCTTGAATAATCTTTATCTGGAAAAGAATCAGAATAAATCTTTTGAGCAATTTAACTGAACCAGAGAAAGTGTCTACCAGAATGGAATCAGGATAAACCATTGATTAATTTAAACTGAACCAGCAGAGGTCTTGAATAATCTTTAACTGGAAAAGAATCAGAATAAATCTTTGGAGCGATTTAATTGAACCAGAGAAAGTGTCTACCGGAACAGAATCAGAATAAACCATTGATTGGTTTAAACTGAACCAGAAGAGGTCTTGAATAAAGTATTTTTCATGTAGATAGTCACCCCGTCCTGTTTCGGGAATTAATCTACAATCAATTTATTTACAGATAGTTATCCTGTCTTGTTTCAGGTATTAATCTACAGTCACTCGTTCACATATAGTTTTCCTATCTTGTTTCAGGTATTAATCTGGAACTTTCTTTTGTTGGTCATAGAGATAGTTGCCCTGTCTTGTTTCAGGAATTAATCTCTGACCTTTTGAAAATGTTTGTGGTATTTTCCAAAGAGGACTTTTGTTGATTGAATTTTCCCTGCAAGGAAGAGGGTTAGTTGCATGCAGGTGTATGCATGGCTTGATGATGTTCTCAAAATAAATGAGATTATACTGTATGCATTTATCATGTATGTAATATGATGCATGAAATGTGAAATGTTGTTAGAATGTATCTTTGTCTTGGAAAATAAATCCTTGACAAATGCTGGGGAGTTTTGGGAAGTTAAATCCCAGACTGCCGTTGGGGATGAAGAGTTGCACACATTCAGACCTTGTTTTGGAATGTTTCCACCGGGGACTCCTGTTTTGTTATTTGAGGAGAAACTCTGCTGGGGAGTATTGACTTCGTTTAAGGGAAAACTCTGTGGAGAGTGTTTATTTCTTCTTGGGGGAATAGATTTCAGGAGTTTTAGTTGTCCGTTGCTTTAGTGGGGAGTTATCTCTTGATTGGAGAGAATAGAAGTTAACAACGTGTTAAGGATAAAGGAGTTAATTGTTATCCGGTTGGCTTCCAGGATTTGCAGCAACTCACTGGGGATTTGTAGAAAAGTCTACTAGGGAAGAGGGGTTGTGGTCCCTTGATTTGTAGTAGTCAGAGAGGTAAACTCAAGCTGGGGAATATGTAGTTTGTTGGGGAAATAAACCCTGTTTTAAGAGAATATTTGACAAACTGCTGGGGAGGTGTTTTCTCTTGGCAGAACTCTTTGAGGATTATTCGTAAGACCAACTCAGCTGGGAAGAAGGTTTTCCGGAAATTGGAACTCTTGCTGGGAATTACCTGGATCCAACTATGTCGGAATGTCCATGAATTTGGCCTTGAGGGTTTTGGACCCTCGTCCGTGAAGATTATTCTGTGGGGATAACCTTATAGAGATGACTCCATGGGGACTTGACTAGGGACCCACCTATGAAAAGAACTTTGTGGGAAATTTGTCACTGCCCCTAGTATTAAGTGTTGTAGTACTTCCAGAAAATGGTTGCTTGGCCGTACGTAACCCTTTTTGGAATTCATGTTTAATTCCCCAAGTGATTCAGATACAGACCTTCCCCTGGTTATTCAGCATTTATTGAGGGATTTCTTAGAATCTCAACCTGACTGCCCCCAGACGAGTTGGACAGTGACATGTCATGCCCCCTTGCTTATAGGAGATTTGTCATTGGAAGTGTCATCCCATTTTGAGTGATTTTGTTTTTTGAGAGAATTTTCGTTCATGGGATGTTCGTCATGCGAATTTCTCTGTTGTCAAACAAATAGCTATATGCAAACAGCGATATTCGAAATAATGCAAAGCTTATGTTTGTCTTGAAGTTTTGAAAATTCATTTTAGCAAATAAAGAGTTTTGTAAGAATGTGAATTCAACTCAAGATTTACAGTAAGCCTTAAAGGGGTCAGGATACCCTTGGTAACAATATGATTTCGAACTAACACATGCTTCAATTAGGACTTTTGAAGGGTTGTAGTGTGGCTTGGTTCACGGTTTAAGAAACAAAGGATAAGGCTCAAAGTGTATTTGTACCCGCCCGTTCTTCGTGATGTTCTTCAGTCCTAAACTCAGTTAATTGCACGTTTGAACTCCAATTGAGTCTGGAATGGCGTTTTGGTGATGATTCGGATAAGTTAAGTTTGTCGGAAGGCAGTCATTTTTGCAACATTTTTCATGTTGTCGAGGATTTGTAGCGTCCTCTTTTTTTATTTACTATCCCTAATTTTTTGCCTGGATGTTTTAAGTTTACAGTCAGCGGGATGCCCCAGTTTCTTAAGTCTCCTTCGTAGGTTTTGAATTAGTGGGCTTTTCCTTTTGAGAGATAATGCCTTCCTATTTGATAGGGAACCATCACCGTATTTTGATTCAGAAGGATGTTCTTGATGTCATTCATTATTTAGGAAGTGAAAGCTTACGACTGAACGCACACTTGAATTAACTGAGAGACTACCCTGCCCCAGGTTTTGATTAAAGGTTTCAATTTGTGTGAAAAATAAAACTCCTACTTCTTTGGATCAAAGGGGTTGACTATGGATTATCTTTCTTATAACTCCAGTGTTTAGGGTTGAAAGAAACGCCTATACATTGTCAGCAAGGTCTGTCGAAAAGCATACTGTATGAGATTATGACATTATTTTCGTCATCCTCCCTCTAAAAGCTTGTAACTTTTAAAACAAGAGTTGAATATCATAAGGGGAGTTAAAAGAACAGTTTTAAGTATAATGAAAACGAATGGATTAATTCAAGACAAACATATGCAATGCATTAATGAAACAAAGTTTAACATTAATAGATAAGTTTTTGAACAACACAAGAGGTTACAATTGAAAATTCAAAATGAAAAGGACTCTCTCTCAATTATTTGGCATAGGAACAGTGATTACGTTGGGAACCTATGAAGGGTCAAACTCAATCTCCTTGGCGTCAATCATATTTTGAATCTTGTATTTCAGCGCCCAACATCGTTAGTATCATGCCCAGGACTGCCAAAATGATAAGCACATATCGCATCTGGATTGTAGTTAGGAGAAGAAGTTTTAGGGTTTGGATGAGGTCCTATCAACGAAATCAAATTCATCCTCAATATGTGTTACAACGCTTGAGACAGTGGCATGTTGATGTTGGTAAAATGTATTTTTGGCTCGTCTTGCATTTGCTGATTTCCTCGTTGTTGTTATCATCGCGATGTAGGACCGGAGATCAGGATTGCCCCCACAGGTTGATTGTGGGTGCTCTTGTTATGACCCTTTTGGCCATACACAACATTTGACTCTTTCTTCCCCATGAAATGATGCTTCCCTGCACTTGAAGAAGCACCCCTTTGGATTTTACCTATTTTGATGCCAGCTTCTACTCTTTCGTCTGTCAGTATTAGCTCGGTGAACCCAGCTGAAGAGCTCCCGATCAGATGGTTGAAGAATGGTCATGTCAAAGGTCCCATAAAGATATCAATCATCTCCCTGTAAGTTAGGGGTGGCTGCACCCTGCCGACCAGGTCTCTCCACTTTTGGGCATATTCTTTGAAGCCCTCATGGGAACCCATGGTCATATTCTACAACTTCACGTGAGTTAGTGCAAGATCAACGTTATATTGGTACTACTTGTAGAAAGCAGTAGCTAAATCCTCCCAGGTATGGATGCGAGAACCTTCCAATTGATAGAACCATTCAAGTTGAGTCCCACCTACACTCTGTATTAAGAAATGGACCCAGAGCTTCTGATCAGTGGTGTATGTATGAATCTTGCAAACATAAGATATTGGATGCATCTTAGGACAAGAGACCCCATCATACTTGGCAAAAGCAGAGATCTTGAATTTGTAGGAAATAACCACCCCAAGAACCAAACCCAAGTCTCCAAGGTCCAATCCAGGCACAATTTGGATCTCTACAGCCTTTAATCTGTCTTCAAGCTGTTTGTATCTTTCATCCACCGGTGGATACTGTTCTTCAGCATAGTCAGCCTCTTCTTCGTTATAATCCAGACTGTGGTCCCCTTATTTTGTTTGGTTGTCTCCATCAGTTAACGGAGTTGCGAATTCTAGAGCTCGCTCTGTTGGTCCTCTGAACCTCCTTCCCAAATTCAAGACGCCCACTGACTTCTTTGTCTTTTTCTTCTTGTCTTTGAGAATGAGGGTCTTCAGGTCCTCTTGCCCTTTAGCCAAAGTCAGGAACATCTGTTAGAACTGAGCATTTTGTGCTTGAGGATCCTTCACTGTTTGTTCCATATCCATCTTACTGAAATAAACAGTAGGAAGATAAGGAAACCTGTGTGGGAGAAATCTATCATGATATGATGCATGGTATGCGGATGCAAGTTTTCAAGGATCTCGCAGGGTAAACATAAGAACATGTTAGAAGTTGAGCTTTGATCACAACTTTGATTGGAGAACTTCGTATCGGTGGATGTCCTTCCATGAGAATCAAGCTCACCATGTCAAGTGGGTCATCGCCCTTGACTTTGGTCTTTGATGGTGTTTGATTAGAGGAGAATGAATCCTTTTGCCCCTAGACATCTGGTTCAACATGAACCTACACCATAGGCCCTTGAGATCCTTGAAATGGTTATTGAAAAATGCTATGGTATGATGTTATGATGTTATGTACAAGTATGTAAAGCAAGCAAGTCGTTATGTACAAATAATCATATACGCACAAATCAAATAAGTCCTTAGGTTTAGGCTTGCATGGAGTTTGTAGGTAAGTACCCTCTTGAAGTTTATTTGGCTCAACCTGTCCTATTAATAGTAACCGGGTTCTAAGGGATCTCAATATCACTGATCTTTCTTCATCGGGCATTGTTTCAGCGCAAGCCTCTTTATTAGCGACTGAAATATCCCAAAAGTCTGATCTCAATGAGCGTAGCATCGAGTATCAACCAATCTTCAGTCGGAACCAAAGCCGACTATCTCACTACCTAATGGCCAAGTTGTTCAATTAAGGTTCTAAGGTCAGTTAGTGCTTCATGACACCACACAGCGGCCCCGTATTCTCCTTGACTGACTCAAGGGTTATTGGTACCAACAAATGTGTCACACTAACGTAGCTATCTCTTCAACCATGTCGATATACGCCACACATCCCCCACGATTTATTGTTACTTACCTAAAAGGTTCCCATAAATCCGGGTGGAGGATCAAAACAAACCCAAACAAATAACCATAAGCGTAAAGCAAGCAAGTCAAACAAAGAAATCAGGTAAATATGATCGAGCCCTAAGGTAACCCCACTTTTAAGTAAATCCCCATCAGAGTTTCCAATTCTATAATACGGTGGGAGAACTGACTTGGTTATTTTGCATTTGATAGCAATTGTTGAGGTTAGCAAGAGTCGCCACCAACTTTTCTTTTATCCAATAAGGAAAGGGTGAAAAGAACAGGAAATACCTTTAGAGATGTTTTCTTGAGTTCGGGGGGTAGGTTATGAAAAGGGAAGGTATTATCACCCTTTCATCCGTAGTTTTCTAAGGGCTCTTAGTTACTTTCTAGATCACTTGCTTTATTTTAAAATGTGCTTTGTGGTGTGGGTTTGAGAATATTTTGAAAAAACGTCTTTGTAATGATTCTCGTCTCTATAAGAATGCGTACAAAGTGTTGGTTTTTGAAAATAGTTCAAAGGGATGTTTGTTGTGGAAGATGTTTTTGAAAGTGATTTTGAAAAGTGCCTTTCTAATGATTCTTGTCTCTATAAGAATACGTACAAAGAGTTTTGAATTTTGAAAATGTTTCAATTGAAAGTGTTAGTGTGGAAATGGTTTTTTAGTTGTGAGCAAGCAAGCAACTATGAGTATCCTACCTACTCAAAAGGTCTTTGTTCTTTTCCTCCTCCTTTAGATGTTGCTATCTTACCATTGATTTGGTAAGAAGCCCCATCGTTGGATGTGAAGGGACGGGTGTGGGTCGTTTGTGTAGTCATAGAAGTAAACCTATGAGACGTTTTAGCAATTTCATATAGGGACTAGATCGTTTACCGAGGGTAACATCGAGGGACTACGATCTTTTATCGAGGGTCTTTGCTAAAATGCCCATATTCGAGGGACATGACTATTTTCTGAGGCAACAAGTGAGATTACCCTAGAGGTGCATGTGTGTGAATGGTGTGTTTGATTGCATGAATTTTTGTCTTTGATTAGGGTGGTTTACTTGTTGATTTTATCTTGCCATACACCCTAATTACTAACATTTATGAAAGCAATAAAAATGCAGAAAATAAAGGTCCTATGCTATTACAACCATATTGAACAACAAGAAAATGTAAAAATAAAACAAAATAAAAGAAGGAAAAACAAGTTCTTTGATCCAGGAAGTATGCACCCTTCGATTCATCCCTTTCTTGCATCTTTCGATTTGGGCCTGGAAGTCAGTGTGAGATGCACCCTTCGATTCACCATTTTTCCACTTCTTTTGATTGGGATTGGAAGTTAGTGTGATCAAGCACCTTTCTAGTCACCCTTTTTGCCCTTCGTTTGGATCTGCAACCAGTGTTGCATCCTTCGATTCATATTCCTTTCTTTGTTCTGTTTGCCATTGTGAAGCAGTAAGGGGCAAAGCCCAAGGCTTCGATTCACAGGAAACTCTTTATTTTATTTGAGTTTGTACAGGTTAGTTCTAAATATACTTGGACAAGAAAAACATACAATCGAAAAGACAGAAATAAAAAGTGAACAAATGTTATTTACATGCTTGAAACGAAAGGGTTAAGGTCAGAGTGACTTACCTTGCTTGAAGCTGGAATGTGTGTGCTAGGCCTTGAGTTTTTCCCCTGGATGCTTTTGGATTCGAAAGAAAGAAACAAGTGTTATGTTTCTAATGCTGGATTCGAAAGAAGGAATCAGGCGTTAGGTTGCTTCTGGATTCGAAAGAGAAAAGAAACAAGTGTGGTGTTTCTAGTGTTGGATTCAAAAGGAACAAAAATAAGTGTGTGGTCTTTTGATTCTGGGTTTGAGAGTGTGTTAAGTGTTTGCTGATTTTTCACACAACCAAAGATTCTCCAGCTACCAAAAGCCCCCCAGATGTGTTGTCCAGCCCCACAAGATGTGTTGTGGAACATCTTATTTATAGATGAAGTTGTATGAGATTTGAGAGAGAAAACAATAGAATTTGAACAAATTCAGTATGCTATTTTTGTAGCTTTCGAGGTACAACTCTATGTATGCCAATTTGGTGCAAGTATGGGAGCAGCGTAGCAGGACTGCTGTGCAACAGTTTTGGAGTGTTATGGTCAGTGCAGCAGGCTTGGACTTGGCAGCACATAGGACTCTGGCCAGCAAGCATCTTTGAATATTTAAAACTTTCGTTTGGACTTTATAAGTCCAACCTTCGACCAAAACCTCTCTTCAGACAACAATATTTGTTTTCCAAACATTATGTGTCTTTCGAATGGATCATATGTGTATCCTTTTCAAGGGGCCAAATGTGTATCCTTCGATTGGACTATATGTGTGTCCTTAGAATGGATCACATGCAATTCTTTGAATTGGCTAGTAAGGTATATCCTTCGAATGGGACACCTATGTATGCCATTCAAATCCACCAATACATGTCCTTTGAAGGGGCCACCAATTATGTGTGTTGAAGGTTTTCAAGGGTAGAGTCGAAGCAAGCTTATTTCAAAGGGAGATATTGTCCAATCGAAGCTAGTGTGACCATATCCAATGCCCTGTCGAAGCCTGCATGCAGGAGGTCACTTCTTTGTGACTCCAAGCAAGCATACAAGAGGCCATTTCTAAAATGAAGGTTTGCATGAAGAGGCAAATGTCCAATCGAAAGCTGCATGCAGGAGGTCACTGCTTTTTGACTCCAAGCAACATACAAGAGGCCATTGCTCAAATGAAGGTTTGCATGAAGAGACAATTTCCAATCGAAAGCTGCATGCAGGAGGTCAATGCTTTGTGACTCCAAAGGTAAACATGTAAGGCCAAAGGTGAAATCGAAGCTTGCACGCAGGAGGCCTAAATTCTCAAATGAGGCTTGCATGCAGGAGGTCTCTACTTTGTGGAATGAAGGAAATTTTCAGAATTTCATTTCCTTCTTAATCAAAAGAAGCCATTAGGAAGCCACTAACTTCTGAATCGAAGGACAACAACAGGAGGCCCTTCCCTTTTGAATCGAAGGAGGCTGTTTCAAAGGGAAACAAATGCCCAGTCGAAGCTTGTATAAATCAAGCAAGCAAAAGGCTAATGCTTTAATCGAAGCTTGGGAATTTGAAGCAAGTTTGAAGGACGCCAGGTGCTCAATCTAAATGCCTGAATCAAGCCCACTCGAAGGAAGATAGATGCCTGTGATACGGTGGCAGAACCGACTGTTATACTGGTTTGCGTTTTTTGTTCGCAAATGTCGCGGTAAGCAAGAGTTGCCACCAACTTTTATTTCATCCAATCATGGAAAAGGAAAAAGAACAGAAAAAACCTTTTTTCAAGATATTCTGAGTACGGGGGGTTGATTATAGAAAGGGAAGGTGTTAGCATTCTTTCTATCCGTAGTTATCTACGGGCTCTTAGGTACTTTCTCATTTTTTTCAAATTGCTTGTGTGTGTTTGTCTTGAAAATGTTTTTACTTCGTGATAACCCTTGTATCAGTCCTCAAGGATGTGACGAAGTTTGTTTTGAAAATTTGTTTTGAAAGGTGTTTGTGTGAAAAAAGTTTCCATTGAGCAAGTACTTAAGATTCTACCTACTCGAAAAAAGGATTATTCGTTCTATTTCCTTTAGACAACGCTATCCTACTATTAAGGAGTAGGTAGCATCGTCATTGGAGTTATAAGGGACATTCAAAAGGGACAAGTATAATCACTAAAACAATAGTTAGAAAACTTTAGTAGCAACCCTAGAGTCTTAAGATCTTTCTGAGGCAACATTTCTGAGGCAACATTCGAATGAGACACTTTGATCTCTTTAGACTGGAGGGCAACCACTAAAATCTCCTATGCTTAATGATTTTTTACCGAAGGCAACCGAAGTGAGGTAAACCCTAGGAGTGAATATGTGCATATGATTTGTTTCAGTTATTTAATCTTTGCACATTGGGTGATCTACCGTTTTAATTTTCCAGACATTCTTGCCATACAATCCTATTAGCCATACATCAAGACAGTTAAAGATTGTGGAAATTAAAAGCGGAAAAGTAAATCTAATTATTACAAGGCTTCGAGGAATGGGGATTACATAACCAAAACTTGGGGGGGGGGGGGGGGGGGGGGGGAATTAAACAGTAAATAAAACCCTAGTTTAAAAGACTATTACAACCTCGGAGCAATTACAAAAATATAATGAATAGTACGTACGACAAACGTAAATGCGAGAAATTAGGGTTTTGACCCTTGAAAACCAAATTGAAAAAAAATCATTTTTTGTCATTTTTATTTAAGGAAATAAAGAATAAATTGCAAAATATCCTAATCACTAATTAAGTTTTAATTATGAAAAATCATTAAATTAATGGAAAAAAAACAATTAACCTATTTTTGTATTTTTATTTTGAGAAGGAATTAAAATTAAGAATTAAACCTAATTTCTATTTGATTTTAATTATGAAAAAAAGATTTAAGTTAACCTAATTAAACTAATTAATGCAATTAAATATTTTATGAAAAAAAAGACTAAACCTAGTATTGTTTGTGATTTTCTGATTTTTTATGTTTTGATTAAAAATGATTTTTGGAAAATAAATAAAATAAATAAATTAAAACAATAAAAAGAATTGAAATAAAATAAAAAAGAAAAGATTGGGCCTGTGTGGTAGAATGCAGACTGGGGGGTGCATTGCCAAATTGTTAGGCCCAAATACGTTGGCCCATGTTCCTTGCGTGTGATCCCATGTGGATTAGCTTCAGAGAGTGCACCATGGGCTGTTGTGTTTAGACGTTGGATCTGGACCAAGGGATGATCCAAAGGGTAGGATTTATGAGCGTATGATAGACGCATGGAATGGTGATGTACTAAATCCTTAGATACCCCAGGAATGATTTGTAATTGGTGGCTTGGACTGAAAGTGGTTGGATCTTCGGTTTTGACTTTGCACTAGTTTTGATAGAATTTGAGGTTTTTAGAGAGCGTTCTTGGGCAGCCAATTTTGTGCTCCCTAGTGTATGAGGGTGTTGTGTTTATATAGAGGAGGAATTTATGTCAAAAATAATGGAAGAAATCTCATGGTATCTTGAGGAATTATGAAGATTTGATTTAATTTTGGCCTTGTATGATTTCTTTCTAAAATAACTCCAATCATGACTTTTTCAATCTAAATCATCCTTGCACGAATTACATGTCATGCTAGCTGTATATGGACTCATAATGTGCACAAAATCCCAAGATTTGATTTGCTTTTACTATTTTACCATTTAATTTGATTTATTTTGGTTTAAATGAATAAAAAATCAAAATAAATGATAAAAATAATAAAATAATAGGTGGAAAAGCTAAGGGGTCGTGGGTCCTATTAGAAACATGTTTCAAACAAGAAAACATGGGCCCATTTGGAAAAAATGCAAATTTGATCAATGTTGACTTTTGACAATTTTCCAAAAATTGCCAACTTTGACAATGTACAACTCTCTCAATTATGACCCTAGGAGGGTGTTCTTGGACTTTTTAGAAATATTAGGATGTCCTCTAAACAAACCTTTTGGTTTCATCTCAATTGGATCTTCCATGTTCATGTATGAAGCTTTGACCCAAAAGGTGTTTTTGTTGACTTTTCAAAAGGACCTATAATGTCAAAAATCATATCTTTTTATGAGTGCATATTTTGAACTTGAGTGCTGAAGATGAATTGTAGGGAATTGCATCCTCTTCAAAATGAGCCTTGGATGGAAAATTTCTGATAAAGTATGAAGAAGTTATGCTTGGTCAAAGTTGGGTTGACTTTTACTAAGAAACCCTAATTTAGCAACTTTTGGGTTTTGATGAATTTGGAGCATTCCTTGAGGAATCATGATCAGCCCTTGATCAAATGATGCAATTCACTTCAAAATGTTGATGTTGACCCAAAATCTTGAGGTTTGACTATATGTGGGCCACAATTGACTTTTGACCTAATACAGTCGATTTCCCAAGCATCTGAGCAGTTGACTGAGCAAACTTCTTATACAAGGCATGAAACTTGACATGTAGAGTCTTGAGAACATATTAAGACCATGGAGAGAATATGAGATCTTTATGGTTCACCCATCTTGATGAAAATAGAAACCCTAATTTGGGGTATACTGCCTTAGGAGAGAGTTTGTCTGGTCAACTCTTGGGCAACCTTGAGCAAATTGGGGACCTCACTTGACATTTGTTGAGTAAAATGAGAGGGAAAATTTTGGGGTACAACAGCTGCCCCTGTTCAATCTTCTTAAACCCGCAGATGTAGATTGGCTTGTCTGCCTTTCGTAATCTGAAGGTGGAAGATGATTGAACACTAAAGTGCCTAGAAATTTGCACTCACATGAAGTGGCACTCGACTTGTGACATTGCGAATGGGCTTACAAATGCCATTTGGAGGTTGATGATAGAAGATTTGTCGGAGATGAGCTTAAAGATACCATCCTGGATGTGACAAATAATTGTCTGAGATGGCCTTAAAGATGCCATCTAGAGAATGTGGATTTCCTGAGATATTCCTTTGACGAGAGTCCCTGTTGCTGTTGTTGAGGAGGAATCTGCTGAGGAATGTTGGTATCTGTCTCGGGAGATATAGAATTTTAGGAGCTTCAGATGTCTTTTACTCTATTAGGGAATTAACTCCGGAGGTGAACTGCATATCTGGTCAGTGTACAGGCTGCACCACGACTTACTGGGGAAAGGTGAAACCGATCGTGTTTGATCAGGTCCAGGTCTTGCAGTGTTATGGACTGCCGTTTGGAGATAAGAGAAAAGAAACTTGGATGGTAAGGTTATGAGAAGAAACCTGGATAGTAAGACTTATGGGAAGGAACCTGGGTAAGGTTTCTTTGTGAGGAGTTTGGGTAAAACTGCATCTGAACTGAGAAGGAACTTGGGTAAGGTTTCTTTGTGAGGGGTCTGTGTAGGGCTTTAGGAGGAACCTGGGTAGGGTTACTTCGGGATAAGTCCATGTAAAACTTCGGCAGGAACCTGGGTAAGGTTACTTTGGGCTAAGTCTATGTAAAAATTCAAGAGGAACCTGGGTAAGGTTACTTTGTGATAAGTTCGTGTAAAACTTCAGAATGAACCGGGGTAAGGTTACTTTGACATAAGTTTGTGTAAAACTTCAGGAGGAACCGGGGTAAGGCTACTTTGTGATAATTTCGTGTAAAACTTCAGAAGGAACCTGGGTGAGGTTACTTTAGGATAAGTTCGTGTAAAACTTCAGGAGGAACCTGGGTAAGGTTACTTTGGGATGAGTTCGTGTAAAACTTCAAAAGGAACCTGGGTAAGGTTACTTTGTGATAAGTTTGTGTAAAACTTCAAAAGGAACCTGGGTAAGGTTACTTTGTGATAAGTTCGTGTAAAACATCAGAAGGAACCTGGGTGAGGTTACTTTGGGATAAGTTCGTGTAAAACTTCAAGAGGAACCTGGGTAAGGTTACTTTGGGATGAGTTCGTGTAAAACTTCAAATGGAACCTGGGTAAGGTTACTTTGTAATAAGTTCGTGTAAAACTTACAAAGGAACTTGTGTAAGGTTACTTTGTGATAAGTTCGTGTGAAACTTCAGAAGGAAATGTATGAGAAAGGACCCGTGTAATATTTTTCAGGATAAACCCGTGTGAAGTTGCATTTAGGAGAAACCCGTGTAAGATTGCTTCGTGACAAACCCGTGTAAAGATGCATTTGATCATGCAGATAATTACTCTGTTTAGTTTCAGGAGCTAATATTGAACTTGCTGGAAGTTGTTGATGATAACCATCTTTCCTGAAAAGGTACATGATTAATCGTATATGATGCATGAAATGCATTGTATGATGATGTTCTCAAAATAAATGAGACTATGTTGTATGTAATGTGTATGCGCACGTCATGATATATGAACATGAAATGCTATTGTGACATATCCGAGTGGGAAAATAAATCCCTGACCGCTGCTGGAGAGTAACGGAAATCGAGTTCCTGACCGTCATAGAAAAAGTGGTTCTTCTACTTCCGCTGGGGATGGTGAACCAGAGATGACTATGTTGGGGATTTGCCCCTTGTTTACAGCTACTCTACCGGGGGAGATAATCTGTTTGAGAATAACTCTGCGGGAGAATAACTCCGTTGGGGATGAGTTTCCGTATTCAGAGAAATAAACTCTGCTCGGGAGAAAACTATATGAACCGCTTGCGATTACAAAATTCGGCTGGGGAATATAGCCGTCGGCTCTCCGAAAGAGCTTGGCTGGGGAAAGTAACTCCTGTTTGGGGAATCAGAGATCAAAACTTTGGTTGCTTCTACTCTGTGGGGAGTGTAAATGTTACTGAGACACATGCTGAGGATATGACAATGACTTCGCATCAAGTCAGTAGCTTCAGCCAATTCAGAAAGGTACAATTTACTACACGAACCTCCAGCGAGTGTCCGATTCGCTAAGCGAACTAGTAGCGAGTAATTTATTTAATTCTTTCCTTTAGTCCCAGATCGTCGCTTTGCAAGATCAGTAGCGAAGGCTACTTCTCTAAGAGAACACAATTTTCTAAGCAAACATAGAAAAACAAACCTTCTTGTTAACCAAACAGTTCTCTACGCGAACACAAAGTTCATTAAGAGAACTTCACAGAGCAGAGAAAGCTCAGAAAAACAACAATACGATTTTGGGTCCTATACCCCAAAATCTTCACATGCAAATGACATTTAGTAACATAAAAGTTAGAGGAAGCATACATGTATACAAAATTTCGGTTTTCATGCCACAATCATGCATAGATCACTCAAAAACCCCTTAACCTATTTTTCCCCAAAACATAGTTTCCCCAAGTCTCTAAACTATGAGACTCACCTTGCTCAATAGGAGATTAAGATGATATAGTTGCTGAATTTAAACTCTTTTCTTGATCAAAGTTCTACCTCTATCATCATCAATCCCGTATGTATGCATTTCACCAAAATCAGCATCATAGCCTCAATTTCAAAATTCTTTTTCTCCTTTATTACAAAACTTATGAATACAAAATCATATATTAAATTGAAGAGATTTTTGTGTAGATTCCATAAATTTAAACATTTCTTAAAACAGAGTTACCAGTAAGAAGTTATGACATGTTATATAGAGGTTGTATCATAGTTACTAAAATGGAGTTGATGATGGTGAATTTATGTTTCTCCTCTCTTCTCTTTACTCTTCCTTCTTACAAAAACCTGATTTGAAATGACACAAATATGTGTTATCTACCAAACAAGACCTTATGTCAAATTATACTTTCTCTTTAACCCCAAAATACCCCTTAACTAAAAGATATTTACAAGTGTTCCATCTAGTTGGTTTCCAACCAATCTCTTTCTATCCCAACTACTCCGCTGATTTACTTTTGATTATTCTTGGTATATAATATACATGCTACTCATTAATTGGAACAAGACCAAAATGTCCTTTATCACCTTTTTTTTTTCCAATTTAATTGATACTTACCTGTGTCAGAGAATCGGGATATTACAATATAATACTATTAAATAATAGTTTTTATTTATTAAGTTAATTTTAATGGTTAACTAAAAATTATGTTCGAAGAAGTTATACTAAGTACATCGAAGTTACAAGACAAAGATATTACAACTAAAGTAACACTTTGACAAAGACTTGTCCTTTATTTTAGTTTATATATATATATATATATATATATATATATATATATATATATATATATATATATATATATATATATATATATATATATATATATATATATATATATATATATATATATATATATTATTTTGAGTAAAGTCTCATATATTGAAAAACGAATAATTACAAAAGAAAGAAGACAGAGCCTAAATTTTGTCAATCGAAATAAAGAAAATATAAAAGATGGCATTCATAATCTATTTTATACCTAATCATTCCTAATGTAATTTAAAATTGAGTAAAGGGTACTTTCAAAATCATTATTTTTAATAAAAATAATAATATGCTTTTTTAGTATATGATAAGAAAATTTATGTTTGAAAACCTTTTCTTTTCTTATTTGTTAATTTCATCTTTTTTTCTTTACATTGTATTTATTTCGACATTCAATCTTATTTTTAATTCCATTATTTACACCCATATACGTACATACATGACTTCAATTAAAAAGTTAATAACATGAATTTAACTATTTTAAAATTTCAAATGAAATAAAAAATATGAAGATAGTGTGGAAAAAGAAAAAAAAATATTTGAAAGGTTGTATTTGATGTTTATCAAGGATGTGGCAACTGGGAAAAGTTAAAAAGATCCAACTAACACCCTCACATTCACCTTTGATTTAACAATTACTACATTGTTTCTACTTAATAATAATAATAATAATGACAACCATAACACCGACGAGTAAAATTATAAGTAATTTAAAATTTCTTCAGATATACTCTTATGCTTTTCAGTTTTACACGTCTCATATTTTTGGAGTTACTCCTTAGCATAAAAATGGGGAATGTCAAAGTAACTTTAAAAGTGCAGGAGCCTATGTCCTAATCTTAGATTCCACACCTTTATTCTAGAGCCCAAGCCCGTAAACATAAATAACCCTAATATCATAACCATAACACAGAAAAGTAATCAGCTTTCTCTTTCACATTTTTCCCTTTTACGGAAGAAAGTGATATGAATACTATATGTATTTACATGCCACTTTAGACTCCCTAACAAGGTTTGAGGTAGGTACCATACCTATAAAAATAAGAGGATCAACACTACAAACTTAATAAAAATCGTAAAACACATAGAGTTTTGATCATAAAACAGTAGTTTGGAAGAATTCCCCCATCACATGCCTAAGTATTAAACGGTCTTGGTCATTGTATACTTCTAGAAAGGTCCATCCCATCTCGTTAAGTAATAAAAATATGAGAATTGATTATAGCCTCTTTATATACTAGTTATAAGTTTATTCATAAACAATTTTAAAGAAAGTACAATTGAAGAATATGTTATTCTACCATTATATTCATTAACATTATTTTTTATCAATGGTACAATTATTCTTCTTTTAGATAATATTTGTTCCAATAAAACATTCAAGATAACAAAAATAAAAATGCACAAATGAATATATTGGTTAAAGTAGAGAAAACACTAAATAACCGGGTGTTAAAACAAGAGTTTAATGGTTTCATTTAACTACTAGCATGTAAGAGAGAAAAAGACGGTAATAGAGAATTCAGGTAAGTACTAGCATAAATTGAGCCTAAAGGGTTAATTAGATAAAACTTATTGAATATGAAATATCAGGATCTATGAGACCTATACAAAATATCAATTAAATTTTACACGACGAACTCTAAAACATATGATAAGTGGATCTTCTTATAATATGTTGTTAACGACGTAAATGTAAAAAATTGATTTCTTACAAAAGTAGTAAACTTGCGTACCCTAAATATTTATAAACATATATGAGTTCTTAGTTAGTGTTAAAAGTGTTGATCATATTATAAAAATGAACTCAAACTTATTTTTAAGATCGACTGTTTTACAGTTCATGTATAACATACCTTACCTCATTCTTGAATCATATCAAAGATATAGTTGTCCGAATATAAAAGTCAATGAAAAAAATAAATCTAAATTTCTAGATGATCTCTATTGTCACCTTAAAAATTAAAATCTAGGAAAATATGAAAAATCCAAGTCAAATACTAATTAATTAAAAAAATTTCGTTAAATGTACATATCACATTTTACTAGTATATTAAATCATCATACTTGGTTATTTTATAAGTCTTTTAGTCTTGAAAATGAAGTAGTCGACTTATCTATAGGTCTTTTGCATATTGTGCTGATTTCCTAGGATACATGTCATATTATTTATATTCAAATTTTAAATATTATACACATTATTATTAATATATAATAAATTGTTAAAATTTATAGGTTAATAATAATAATTATTATTATTATAATAGAAAAATCATATAAATTAAAATTATAATTTTTTTTATAGTGATAGAAGTATGTCTCAAGATAGATAAAATATAAGAATTTAGCTTGAACTTTCATTTAAAAAGGTTTTAACGTATATCCATTTATATTATAAATTTTATTTTTTAATATTATTTTTATTCAAACACGATAATTGTATTACAATACTATTTATTCGGTTTGCAATTGAAGGTATTAATCCTAAAGTAATATCATCTAAAGATTTTGAACCAATACACCAACACCTTTCGCGAATACATTGCCCTTGTTTTCCAGGACATCCAGTTTGACAATCTATATCTTCAATACAAGTTGCTTCTGATTTTATGTGCGCGCGCGCGCGCACATATATATATATATATATATATATATATATATATATATATATATATATATATATATATATATATATATATATATATATATATATATATATATATATATATATATATATATATATATATATATATATATATATATATATATATATATATATATATATATATAATATAAACAATGTTTGAAAACATTTTATCAATTTTGTATGTAAAAATTACAACATATAGAAAAGACAACTTTTAAATAAATTTCTCATAGGTTTTCAACCTGATGTGAAGATGCAGAAAGCGAGCAAGTATATTATTATGAGAGCATAAATCTTTGTAGTAGCCATCTTGTATAAATAACATATTAAAATTTACACATGTCTATTATTTATAGATACATAAGATGAGACTCAATCTTGATCATATTAACTAATTAAATTTGATATATTAGAAAAAAATAAAATAAAATTTATATAGAAAAATCACAATAATAAGTTTTTCGACGAGTATGCAATAATAAATTTAAAACAATCAGACTAAATACATTCAACAAATATAATTTAAATTATAAATTATTAGTTATTTAATTATTATTTAGATATAATTTCATATTAAATATAAATTTTTTCTAATAATATAATACTATTAAAAAATAGTATTTATTTATTAAATTATTTTTAATGATTAATTTAAAATTATGTTGAAAGAAATTAATTTTCATACCTCAAAGTTACAAGACAAAGATCTTACAACTAAAATAACACAGTGACAAAGACTTGTCCTTTATTATAGTTATATATTTTATTTTGAGTAAAGTCTCATATTAGAAAATGAAGCATTACAAAAAAAAATCAGAGTCTAAGGTTGGTCCATCGAAATAAAGAAAATATAAAAGAAGGTATTCCTACTCTATACTCAATTTTAAATTATATATATATATATATATATATATATATATATATATATATATATATATATATATATATATATATATATATATATATATATATATATATATATATATATATATATATATATATATATATATATATATATATATATATATATATATATATATATATATATATATATATATATATATAATTTAAAATTGAGTATAGAGTACTTTCAAAACCATTAGTTTTTTTATAAAAAAAAATAGTATTCTTTTTTAGTATATGATAGAAAATATATGTTTGAAAACCTTTTCTTTTCTTTTTTGTTATTTTCATATTTTTTCTTTACACCGTAGTTGTTTCGATATTCAATCTTATTTTTAAATCCATTATTTACACCCACACACATACATACATACTTTAATTAAAAAATTAATAACAAAAATCTAACTATTTTAAATATCAATTGAAATAAATAATATGAAGGTAAAGTGTAGAAAAGGAAAAAATATATAATTGAAAGGTTGTATTTGATGTTTATCAAGGATGTGGCAACAGACAAAAGTTAAAAATGATCCATCTAACACCCTCACCTTCACCCTTGATTTAACGATTAATATATTGTTTCTACTTAATAATAATAGTGACAACCATGACACGACCAGTAAAATCATAAGTAATTTAATATTTCTTCTAATGTACTCTTATGCTTCTCACTTTTAAACGTTTCATATTTGGAGTTGTGCCTTGTCATACTTCAAATTTTCCCTATTAATCTCTAATTAATTTATTCTTTATTGTTATTAATTTCTAACGTTATCATAGTCTTTATAATATAATGTTTATATTATTGTTGACTATTTCAGAATTGTTTATAATGGAGATATAATTACAAAAGGGGAATATCTTTAGTGAATAGAAAAGCCCATCAAGATCTGATGGCTCTTTAAGTTTTTAGGTCCATATTAAAATTTAGGTCCTAATTTGTACTAATTCCTAACCTATATAAACCCAATGAATTAAGACTAGAGGAAAAAGAAATTGGAGGAGAAGAAAATTATAACGGAAAAAGGAAAGAAAGAGAAGAAGTAGAAGTTGCAAGCTTACACCCATCATTCACGTTGATCATTTGAGATATGGGTTTCTACTCTGAAACCCTAGATCTGCTGCTACGCCGCTGTTGTGCCTCCATTGTCATCACCATCACCTGAAAGAAGATAGAGGAAGGGATTAGAAGTCAGTATCAAGGAGAAAGCACAAATAAATACTACAAGTGAGGTAAACTGAGCCCCATTAGCTTTCGATAATTGTTGTTAATTTTGTTGATTTTAATTTCTGGAAGGTATTTAGAGTTAGGGTTCTTAACTTAGGGTTAGGGTTTATCGCTTAGGGTTAGGGTTCATCCACATGGGCTTAGGGTTCTAAGGGTTTGCACTTCTGGGTTGGATAAAGGGTTAGGGTTCTTGGTGTTTGGTTGAAGATTGGGGTTAGGGTTTTTAGGGTTCTAGGGTTCTGGGTTTTGGCACAGTGGTGGGGCATTAATGTTTGAAGTTTCCGGTTGAATGTTAACTGGAAAATTGGATAGAAAGGGTGGTTTTTGGTGGCTCACAGTGGTGACCCCCGACGTAAGCGATTTCCGGCCAGCGGGGTGATTTTTGATCGCCTAGAGAGAAGCCAGAGCTTCTCTCTCTAAAATATAATATGTTTGTGTTTTGGGTGTAGACAGAGGGAGAGAAAAGAAAAATGGGCCTTCAACCCAGGGTTTTGTTAATATAACACCCCTTAATCTGGTGCGCCCCCCTTACCATGCCCTTCCCATCATAACGCTTGGTTTATCATCAGACGTCTCTGAAACGCATGTCCACCATAATTCTGTGATCTCTCAGACACCTTGCCCATTGGATCAAATATCTGTTTGGGGCTTAGCCCATTACATAACTCACCCTCTGTTTATTTCACCCATAATAATCCTCACCCCCTCTACGCTACTGGGCCCAGTTCAATATCTGAACTTGGGCCCTTGCTGAATGTACTCCCATTTTTACTTCTTTGTTCAATGGTGCACCTCCCTCCTGCATTTGGGCCTGAATCCAATATCTGGATTCAGGGCCCTACTTTCTGCACCCCCAGAATTACTAAGCCCAAATAAAATACCCTCTTGCATTTTTAATTATTTTTTATTCTACTTTATATTTTATATTTTCATTTATTTATTTTATTTGTTATTATTAAACTGTTTAATATTTTTTATTATTAAATTCAAAATTCTTTTTTTTCACTAACTCATTATTAATTAATTTCAATTTGCATTAAAATTCTTTTTATCATGCATTAAAAATATATTTCTTATATAATATAATATATTTGAAAACATATAACCGACATCAAATCAATTTTTTTTAATAACTTAATAAACTCAAGATTATTTTCAAAAATAGGATTATGAAAATACTCTTAATCGACTACGAACTTCGTCTACAACTTCACTGTTCACACACCTAGACAAGGTTCAAGGAGAATTTAAAATATCTTCGTAATCCATAAAAAACAACAACCAACTGCGAACTACGAATTGGGACTCTGATTCCTCATAAGAGGATACGTTAGCATACGACTAAAATTGTGGCGAGTTCCTCTAATAAAAATAAAAACCCTATTTCCTAAAAATTGCAATTCTAAACCCTAGTATCCTTGTGAACAAGGTAGGTGAGGGGTGCCTAACACCTTCACTTTGTTTAAAAATGATTCAACAACTTAGAATCTCTGACCAAATTAGGATTATCCGTTATATTCCCTTCCCTAGGATAAAAATTAATGGTGGCGACTCTCATTTTCAAGTCGGTTACAACAGCTGACGAATCTGATGAGGACTCAACCCTATGGTTTAGAAGCTTTTCCTTTTAGTTTTATGGTTTTTAGGATTTTTCTTATTTTTAGGTTTTTATACTTGCTTATTTAATCATTTATTTATTTTTGCTTATTATATTATTTGTCATCTTTATTCATCTGCTGGAGGGATTTTATTATTTCAATTTTTTTTTAAAACCCTTAGAAAGAAGGTTCGTCTATTGGCCAAGGGGATACATCATCCCTATGAGTTTTTGTGACGACTTCGCCTAGAGTCGTTGGAATTCCAAAAAAGAAATATGTCTCAAGAGATATCTTCTTGGGGGTAGGACTTTGGAACGAAACCTATGACTTTTTGTATAACCCTTAAACCAAAAACTCATGGTGAGAACTTTCACGACCTTAGAGACGGAAGTTTCGGTCTGCAAAGAAGCTCCACTTAAGGGAGGCCGTTGTGCCTTTCCCTCTAGTGTCATCCATGATACCCTTAAGTAAACCACCTTATGGGGAGGGTAAAATATTAGTAGGCCAAAACTAGGAGCCTACCATCTATGGATACCTTTCATGTAATTCCATCACTAAGCCACACAACCATACATTTATGCATCTTACATTTCACATATTCATTATTCTACATTATTTTTTGTCTGTATTATTCACAATATTAAAAAAAAAAAGTCAAAGATTTTGGTGAGTGTCTTAAAAATGAATGCCATGGGGAAACAACTTGTCTGTGTTAGTGCTGTCAAGTTAGATATGAAAAAGATAATAATCATCAAGGAGAAACTGCCTAAAGAGACATGAAGATGTTAACGCTTCCAATAATTGCTTTTTTGTTTCTAATACTTTTCAATATCTGAATCATATTCCCTTTTAAGGATGATTATTATTAATGAAAGTACTTTTGTTTCCATATTCAAATTGCGTATTCATTTCAAGATACTCACCAATAAAAATCAAAACCTAGAAAAAATATATAAAGGAATCCAACGTGAATAAGACAAAGGTAAGAAACTCTCAGCATATTCATACGTGTAGCGGTAGAAATGTTTAAGACTAAGCTATTGGATTGACTAGACTTTAATATAGATCAAAATAAAAATCGCAACCGCACTTTATTATTTCCAAAGGAATAGGAAAAGAGCGAATAACCCAAAAAGAAGGGGAAAGATTCAAGGTAAGGGGGTTAGTTATACAAAGGGAAGGTATTAGCACCCTAAACATCTACGGTACTCCGCAGGAGCCTCTTTGTAAAATCTGTATATTTTGGCTATAAAAAATGTTGCATAAAAATGGATGGTGGAGGTGAGGAAAGAAATATATTTATTTTATAATTTTTGCACCCTCCGCGGTTGCGAACATTTAGTACCTACGTACCACCTTTCGTGCAATAGGGGATCAGGGTACACATAGTTCACCTTTTAAAAATTTAAAACAAAAATGTGTTGGTTAATTTTATGAGGTAAAACATCATCGTCACTGTCCGTGTGGAAAACATACCTACTACCCACAATTATGAGAAAGGAGAATTTGCATCATCTCAAAGTGGAGGATATGGCCAGGATCTTAAAATCAACAATGCCTCACTCAACACCCAAGGGGAAAATATCTCTCTTCACTACATATTGTATAAGTATAGTTGTTTGCATCATTACAAGGATTGACAAGAGTTCAATCTTTTGAGAAAAGTTTAAAGATAAAAGCCAAAGTGGCAAAATGGTTTGAAATGAGATTGATTGACTTTTAGTCTTCTCACAAAAAATGTCAAGGTATTATTAAGTTTATTGGAGTTTATTTATGAAAATATTTTGAAAATGCATGGACATAAGTCCAAGTTTATTATGAAAGTGGTTCAAGTTTAAAAACAAGAAGATTTTTCAAAAGGAGGAAGAAGATTTTTGAAATTAAAGAAGATGGGAGGAGAAGAAGGGACTATCCTAAAGCATAAGGTAAAAGCTATGGATAAGAACCATCTAACTAACAAGAAGCCAATACTTGACGTTATGAGCCAAGATAGAATTCCAATTCCTTGGATTGAAACCAATCAAGCAAAAAAATACTAGACCTATTGAGAGAACCAAACTTCATGTGTATTATGTCTTCACAAAAATTGGGCAGAGTAACGACTGTATACGGGTGAATTCCAGATTACAAACAAAGGGTGTAATCACAAAAACCTGCACACAAAAATAAACAAGCAACCGAATGTCTTAAGGTAAACCTGAAGAACTCCAGATAAAATAATTAGATAAGATCATAAGGTCTCCAAGATAGGACAAGGTTTCTAATCCTAAATCCAAAAAAAAGGTCTCATGCTCCATAATGCCAAGGATAGTAACCAAATAGTCCAAGTACCATTAAATATTTTTTATGATTTATGTTGATTATTAAGTATCTTAAAAAAGAGAAAAGAAAAAGCTTAAGTGAGCAAAGTAAAAATGACAAGAAAGTAAATGCTCAAATGAGCAAAGATGAAAATGGCATGAAATGTAAATGCTATAAGTAAATGTTACATAAAGCATAAAAAAAAATAAAAGCATAAATTAAAATAAGTAAATAATTAATGGTTAGTTGGATGACCATCTTGAAGCTTGCATTTGGAACTCATTAGAGGATTGGTAGAACCAAAGCCTCCACACAACAAGTTGCATTTGCTTTTTGTCAAGTATATCAGCCATTTGGAATTATCACAAGTTCCATTTAATGATCAACGATGTTTAAGTGATCCGCATTGACCAAAGGTGTTGTAGATCCATTAGAGGATTGGTAGAACCAAAGCCTCCACACAATGAATCTCAAGGTTATTGGATCAAAGAGATCAAATTAACATACTTGGGCTTGCAAACATAAGTTTGGGCCACGAATAATCATTTTTTCGAATCGGGACAAAATTTAGCGTTATGTTAAGCAATCGTAAGTGGACTTATATAGAAGTCGCACCTATTTTGAGGCCGGTCAACAACAATCTATGCACCATTTGTTCTGAGACACGATATAGAGATCATGCTCCAACATTATTTAGTGCAATAAGAAGGGGATGAGATGAAGAGGGATGGGAGAGAATATACATACCACTTTTGAATTAAATTTAATCAAACTATTAATAAAATCATTAATCCATTTTTGTGGAGTTAAACTCAACACCATGGATCCAATGATGTTAATAAAGTTCAAGATCCAAAATTTAACCAAAGATCAGCCAGAAAATAAGTCACAATAATATTACATTTTAATATATAGAAAAGGGTTTAAAAATAATGTTTAAAAATAGAAAATAAAGAGAAAAATATCAACTATGTTCAAATTAATCAAGAAATAAAAAGTAAGACCATAGAAAAATCAGAAAAAGGCTCAAATAATTTTACAAAATTTTTGGTAATTTTTTTAAGGTCAGAAACTATTTTTAATATTAAAATAAATGGTTAAAATAAACCAAAAATGATAAAAAAAAATAGTAAAGTTAGAAATAAAAATAAAATAAGGTCACCAATATTTGTCACAATATCATTGGATCACTCTATAATTTTTTCAGAATTTAAAAATGTATAAAAATATTTTTAAACATTTAAAACAATTCAAATAAAGTGTAAATTTATAAAGAAAAAATACCAAAACACAAAATTAAATTGTGAAAAAATAAAAATCAGAAAGAGAATAATCAAAATATTTTTTTATAATTTTTTTCAGATTTTTTAGACTTAAAATGAATTTTCTATGATTTTTGAAATTTAAAACAATTAAAATATAAAAATCAGAAAAAGAAAATAAAAGTAAAAATATGTGGACCATTGGATGAGAGTCAAAACACGTTAGTAATCAAATCCAAGGGATCTGGCGCGCTGTGCATATCATGGTCATTAGTGAATAAAGCATAGAATCATTAATTAAATCAGATTTTCAAAAAAACTGATGGCGCGCCTTCCTTGGTTGGAAGATGACAAGTTGGTCAACTTCAACCTCCATACAACGTGAATTATAGGTCTCTCAAACTATAAAATCAGAAGCTCAGACCTATGTCATTCGCTTCGTCTCTTCAAGACGAAGACAACCACACCCTCGCGCCAAATTTATATAAACTGTAGCTCAAGCAATTTGGAAGGAATGTTTTGAAAAGGGATTTAAAATTTCATGATGAAAACGTGTTTCCAGTAAGAAGTAAGTGTTGCGACTAGAACCAGGGCAATGAGAGCAACACAATGATATCAGAGTTTTGAAGAATTGATGAAGGAATCTACCTATTGAAGTTGAGTTGTAGAGCTCTGAAACTGGACTTCTATGGAGCAGTATAGGGCACGATTCTTGAATGTAATTATATGGTTAGCTTCAGGGAAGTTCAAGGAAGGTGAATTGATGGAAAAATTGGATTGAAAAAGGCTTGAGAATGGATTTTGAAGTTACTGAATTTTGAGTTGTGGAACAAGTTTGACAGGGTGATTCTGGCTATCCAAGCTTGAGAAAATGAATGGGGAATGACCCTCTATTTATAGGGAATCAAATGGAATGTTCAAGCGTGTGAAATGATGAAGTTTGGAGGGAAATCGTGTGAAGTTGCAAACAAGAAAAGTGTGACTTCAAACTTGATCAAAACTCATCCAAAATGCGCGTTTTGTTGTGCTAATCTATTCTAGAAGTTCACTAAACATGTTTAGAGGCAAAACCGCGTGGAAAACTTGTGATTAGAAGCCAAAACAAAGATTTCAAAATCTGACTTGTGAGGAAACTTCAGTTTCAAGTTACCAATTTCAAAATTATTGCATTCTCAACTAAAGGGGTCTTAGGGCATGATTCTTGTTGCTTTAGAAAGATGAGGTTACAAACTTTGCAATGGAAAAAGAGCGGAATCAAATGGATGCTTGAGTTGAAAGTTGTGTTGAGTCAAAGTTGGAGAAAAATAGTTGACTTTCCATACTTAGAAATATTTCAAGTTCTTCTTCAAAAATGACCTATAATGTCTTGCATCCAAACATGGCCTTCCACTTGGAATTTTCTCTTGACCAAAAAAAATGGAACGAAATAGATATCTTGAATGACATTTTGAAACTTGAACCATTCAAAATCACCAAAAATTGAGAGAGTTATGAATTGTTGAAGTTGGCAAAAAATCATGAAATGACCTATAATCTTTTGCATCCTTAAGGCAAATTCCATCCATTTTCCCACTCTGCACATAAAATAAGGCATAAAGTTCACCCCTTGAAGATCATTATGTAAAAATAATTGGCTCAAGGTGATAAAAATTGACAAAGTTATGATCATTTGAAGTCACACATGGAAAATTGGGGATTCATCTGGAGGACTTGTAATCTCTCTTCCTCATTAAGTCTCTTCCTCATGACAACTCCTTGAAACTTTTAAAGTGATTTGTTGATAACCCTTTGAAGAGAAATATGTCTTTGGAATCACTCAAAAATACCAAGAGATGAGCAAGATATATTCCTTTGAAGTTCAAAACCCTAGCTCCTTAGATCAAGAGAATGCTTTGAGGAACTTTGACAATTTTGTACAAAATTCTTGTACCAACACACATGATTTGTGAATAGAAGTTATTGAGGATGATAATGAGAACTCATAGCCACCAAAACCACTTCAATATCTTGAACATTGAGATAAATATGCACTTGTGACCAAATGGAATGAAATCTTGTCTAACCATGACAACTTCTCCAATCAATCCCTTGTGCTTTTCAACCAAATTTGATAACCTTAAAATGTGATGAACCAAAACAACCTTGCCATGCCAATTCTTCCAAAACCAATCCAATGGTGAGGTTTGAACTTCTCAAGCTTTATTGACTAGGGCATGGAAATAAACTCATGAACCCATGGGGTAACTTGTTAAATCAATTGCATTTACCTACATGGATAACAAGCAAGACAAACCAACATTGCATTTTATTTATTTAAAATAAGAAATCAAGACAAAAACAATATTCATGATCATAAAAGAACATAAGTCAAGATGCTTGGTGATTTCTCAAAAAGGGCAAAGCTAAATATAGGGAGGGGAACCAAGAATCCTAGTGTGATCTTGTTGTGAATGAATCAACATGGCATGATGAAGGGATATTAGGGCCAAAAATTGGGGTACAACAGCTGCCCTTATTTAAGTTTCTTCTATCCGAAGATACGAAGGTTAAAAATCTTCGTGTCGACGCGATCGAAGATACTTAAATATAAAACAATCCCTATTTTTGGCCATAAGATTCCATGTAAATGTTTATGATCATGAATGCACATGGACAATTCCAAAGGGACGCAAATCACCACTGGGGATGTAACAAAATAAAGAAATAAGGGAGCAATCCCACCAGGAAAATAAATCACTGGTGGATCAAAAGACCTTAATCAAAGAGGATGGTAGAATGGTCAAAGAATACACCAACTTATACCGAAGACAAAGCTACCAATGTTTACTGAAGCTAGAGAGAAAGATAACAAACATCGACGTTCACTACCGATGTCCTACCGACTTTCACTGAAGGTAGAGAGAAAAGAAATATCATAGCACCTACGTTCACTAACGATGAACTACCAACATTCACTGAGGGTAGAAAAAAGATAACAAACATCGATGTTCACTGCCGATGTCCTACCAACTTTCATTGAAGGTAGAAAGAGAATATATCGTAGCATGGTCGTTCACTGACGACGAACTACCAACGTTCACTGAGGGTAGCAAAAAGATAACAAACATTGATGTTCACTGTTGATATCCTACCAACTTTCACTGAAGGTAGAAAGAGAATATATCAAAGCACCTCCGTTCACTAACGATGAACTACCAACATTCATTGAGGGTAGAAAAAAGATAACAAACATCAATGTTCACTGTCGATGTCCTACCAACTTTCACTGAAGGTAGAAAGAGAATATATCATAGCATCGCCGTTCACTGACGATGAACTACCAACGTTCACTGAGGGTAGCAAAAAGATAACAAACATCGATGTTCACTGCCGATGTCCTACCAAATTTCACTGAAGGTAGAAATAGAATATATCGTAGCATGGTCGTTCACTGACGACGAACTACCAACGTTCACTGAGGGTAGCAAAAAGATAACAAACATCGACGTTCACTTCCGATGTCCTACCAACTTTCACTGAAGGTAGAAAGAGAATATATCATAGGGTCACCGTTCACTGACGATGAACTATCAACGTTTACTGAAGGTAGAAAAAAGATAAAAAACATCGATGTTTACTGCCGATGTCCTACCAACTTTCACTGAAGGTAGAAAGAGAATATATCATAGCATCGCCGTTCAGTGACGATGAACTACCAACGTTCATTGAAGGTAGCAAAAAGATAACAAACACCAACTTTCACTGAAGGTGATCTACCAACTTTCACTGAAGTTAGAAAGAGAATATATCATTGCATCGCCGTTCACTGACGATGAACTACCAACGTTCACTGAAGATAGCAAAAATATAATAAGTTTCCCCAAGGTTCTGGCGTTTCACCTAGAATGGGTCTCAACTTCTTCTTTAACCAAGGCACTCCGCCTGGAAAGGATAATATATAAGTTGTCTCAAATAAAGAGACTTCCACTTGAAAATATTTCACAACGAGTTGTTTCTTGTGATATTGAAAGTCTTGCCATCCATTGGCGTAATCTGACAACAAACTGCGAACTATTCACTCATAGAGGAGATAGCAAAAAAAAGTTACGTCGACTATTACAGGGAAGCACAAGTAACTCAAATAAAGAGACCTGCTACTTGCTGTCAATGAGGATTGTAAAAATAAATGACTTTCTGGGAAGGGAAATATGACTTCCTGGAGAAATAAATATGACTTCCTGGGGGAACAAATATGACTTCCTGGAGAGATGCCACGATATTCCTGCTGAGGAGATAAAGTCTTCTCGTGCAAAATAAATGCACCAACCAAAACTTGAAGTTTTCAGAAATCTAAAGTAAATAATATTATTGTGGAACCACATATTCAAACCAGAAATAAACTAGAACAAAACGGTCAACCAGAATACCTCCTTCGAGAAATAAACTCAAGAGGGAAAACTAAATCCATCCAAACCAGGAGCTGCACGGGAAGGCTAAAGCAAAAATCTTCCACTAGGGACAACTCAGTGGGATAATTGAAAGAATATATGCTTTCTGCTTAGGGCCAACACTCTATTAAAGAGAGGACAACGTAACTCTGCAAAACAAGATGATATATCAACAAAAATATTAACAAATGTCAATGAAAAATGATTTGCCAATTTTAGCTATGCATGATGTATGTATGAATGTATGAGTGTTATCATGCATATGCTAACAAAACAGATATACAATATTGGGAATAACTAGGCAAAACCACCTCGGGCACTAATAACACCCGACTAAACTTCATCCAAGATGATCATTCCAAGAAAAAGTAAATGCCAACTAAGGAAACAAAACCTACTGGTTGCTTTAGCTTTACTGGGGAGCAACATAATCTAGAAGTAAGCAAAATGAAGTGACAAAATAGTACAAATACAGGGACAGAACATCCTTCTTCAGGCTTCACCGGGGAAACAAGTGTTTTTAAAAGTAACATTCATACTGGAGATTGCAAAACCAGTCTCAAGTAAAGCAGACTGACACCAAAACATTAAAACATTCAGTGGGGGAATTCAGGCCTACTTCATTGGGGAGGTTAACACCACATCCACAAAGAGAAAACCACAATACGTCCTTCACGTAGAGAAACTAGGGACCTGCATTCTTCAAGAGTTGTTATGATACCAACTTCTCTGGAAAAAGAACTTCTATTAAACCAAACGAAAACTTCACTGAAGAACACGCGTCTTGAAACTTGACATCATGAAAACTCAAGAAAGGAGGAGAAATGAATCCATACTTGACCGAGGATACCGAAATCACAAACCCAATATGGCGAAATCATCCCGAGTAAACCTTCCCGAGGGGAACAAAAACTTCTCAAAACAACTGGAGTTTGTCCATTCCTGGGATCACCATTTTTGTTGTCATTGTTTCATCACAAATCTCAAAGTAAAAACAGATTGTAAAATCTTTTTTTGAAAAATCAATTTTTTTTATTTAATCTTTTTTGCTTTGAAAGTTATTATCAATAATAAATGGAGTCTTTGCAAGCTAAATAAAATAAGAAATATAAAGAATTAGGTAAAAGCTCAAATTTCATTAATAGAATGGTAGTCTGCAAATGGAGAGACTCCATAGATGATTACAAATTTTGAAAAATGGTAATATATAATGGAAAAGATCCATTGAGATACAATGACCACTATCCCCTTTAACAACTTTTGAAATCCTGAGCAGCAGCTTTTGTTGAAGTATGGTGAGGATCCGAGAAGATTGTTGCTTCAATGATCAAGTCTTGTCTGACGTAGTTACTTGCCAAGAAAATCCCTAACTTTTGCCTAAGCTACCCTTGCGGGTTTTCAACTTAGAGGGAAATTTATTTTGTTTAGGTCTCTAATTTTTTCCTATACCGCCCTTTCGGGTTTTCGGCCCACCGAGACGCTCCTTTTTTGCCTAAGCCGCCCTTTTGAGTTTTCAACTTAGTGAGCTGTTCTTTTATTTCTTTAGGTGAAGTATTTCTTGACTGTGTCAGCATTCATGGGACGTGGGAACTCCTCGCCATCCATAGTTTCAAGAATTAATACACCACCAGAGAAGGATTTCTTGACAACATATGGGCCTTCAAAATTGGGAGTCCACTTGCCCCTAGAATCAGCGTTGAAAGACACGATCTTCCTGAGCACAAGGTCGTCTTCTCTGAATTCACGAGGTTTGACCTTTTTATCAAAAGCTTTCTTCATTCTTTTATGATATAACTGTCCATGACATAAATTTGTCATCCTCTTCTCCTCAATCAAATTCAATTGGTCAAACCTGTTCTAGACCCATTCAGCCTCTGTCAATTTGGTTTCCATTATCACACGCAAAGAGGGAATCTTAACCTCGATAGGGAGTACAACCTCCATTCCATACACCAGGAAGAATGGGGTTGCTCCTGTTGAAGTGATGACAGATGTTCGATATCCATGTAGAGCAAAAGGGAGCATTTCATGTTAATCCTTATAAGTAACAACCATTTTCTGGATAATTCTCTTGATATTCTTATTAGCAGCTTCGACAGCCCCATTCATCTTTGGCCTGTATGGATATGAATTGTGATGGAAAATATTGAATTCTTCGCACAGTTTTGTCATCATCTTGTTGTTCAAATTCGAGCCATTATAAGTGATTATTCTGCTCGGCACACCATACCGACATATAAGGTTATTCTTAATGAAGTGCACAACCACCTGCTTAGTAACATTGGCATATGAAGCAGCCTCCACCCACTTGGTGAAGTAATCAATTGCTACCAAGATAAAATGGTGTCCGTTTGAAGTTTTGGATTCTATCATCCCAATCATGTCAATACCCCACATAGAGAAAGGCCACGGGGAGGAAATCACATTGAGAAGTGTCGGAGGCACATGGACCTTGTCTGCATAAATCTGGCATGTATGGCACTTCTTTGCAAGTTTATAACAGTCGGACTCCATTGTCAACCAATAATAACCTGCCCTTAGCATCTTTTTAGCCATCGAATGTCCATTGGCATGAGTGCCAAATGAACCTTCATGAATCTCATGCATCAACATGTCTGCTTCGTGTCTATCCACGCATCTGAGCAAGACCACATCATAATTTCTCTTGTACAACACATTTTCACTGAGGAAGAAACTGCTTGCCAATCTTCTCAATGTCTTTCTATCTTTCTTTGATGCATCAATCGGGTATTCCTGAGTCTGAAGAAAATGCTTAATATCATAATACCAATGTTTTTCATCTGCTACCTCCTCTGCTGTAAACACATGAGCGGGCCTATCCAGTCGTCGATCCGTAATTCAGGGTATATCATTCCAAGTATTCACTTGGTACATAGAAGCCAGAGTTTCTAGATCATCCGCCATTTTATTTTCATCTCTAGGAATGTGATGGAATTCAACTTTATTGAAGAAGGATAATAATCTTCTAGATAATCTTTGTAAGGGATCAAGCCGGGGTGACGAGTATCCCATTCTCCTTTAATCGGATTTATTACCAAACCTGAATCACCATACACATCTAGAATTTTAATTCTGAGATCAATAGCTTCTTCGAGACCCATGATGCAAGCCTCGTATTCGGCCATATTATTAGTACAGTCAAATGTTAACCTTGTGGTAAAAAGAAAGTGCGATCCATGAGGAGTGACAATCACAACACCAATTCCTTTACCATAAGCATTCACAGTCCATTAAATATCATACTCCAATGAGATTCAGGGTCAGGACCTTCCTTTGGCAATGGTTCATCATAATCTTTCACTTTCAGGAACATCACATCCTCATCGGGGAGTTCATATTCTACAGACTGGTGATCCTCCACTGGTTGGTGAGCAAGATAATCTTCCAACACACTGGTTTTAATAGCTTTTTGAGTGCGGTATTCGATATCATATTCAGATAACAACATCTGCCAGCGGGTAATTCTCCCAGTAAGAGCAAGCTTTTCAAAAATGTACTTGATTGGATCCATTTTGGAGATCAACCAAGTAGTGTGATTCAACATATACTGCCGCAAACGCTTTTCCTCCCACACCAAAGCATAATATGTTTTTTCCAGCATGGAATACCGCGACTCACAATCAGTGAATTTTTTACTGAGATAATAAATGGAGAACTCCTTCTTCCCTGTTTCATCCTGTTGTCCCATAATACATCCCATGGATTTATCTAACAATGTTAGATACATAATCAACGGTCTTCCTTCTACAGGAGGGAGCAAGATAGGAGGTTCAAACATATATTCTTTAATACTTTCAAATGCCCTTTGGCAATCATCCATCCATACACAACCTTGATATTTCTTTAACAACTTAAAGATCGGTTCACATGTTGCAGTCATGTGGGAAATGAATCTAGAAATATAATTCAAACGCCCGAGGAAACCTCTAACTTACTTTTCAGTTCTTGGCGCTGACATCTCTTGAATTGCCTTGACTTTATCAGGGTCAACTTCAATTCCTTTCTGGCTAACAATGAAACCCAACAATTTTCCTGATCAAACACCGAAGGTGCATTTA
This sequence comes from Vicia faba, assembly GCA_948472305.1. NCBI lineage: Eukaryota > Viridiplantae > Streptophyta > Magnoliopsida > Fabales > Fabaceae > Vicia > Vicia faba. The sequence continues at coordinate 64,704,870 of OX451737.1, forward strand.
TTTGGATTCAAGCGGAGACGATACTTCCTCAAACGCTGAAACAACTTTAACAAATCTTCTACATGCCCTTATTCAGTCTGAGATTTGGCAATCATATCATCAACATATACTTTGATTTCCTTGTGCATTAGATCATGTAATAGGGTTGTCATAGCCAACAACGTTTAGTGCAATAAGAAGGGGATGAGATGAAGAGGGACGTGAGAGAATATACAAACCACTTTTGAATTAAATTTAATCAAACTATTATTAAAATCATTCATCCATTTTTGTGGAGTTAAACACAACACCATGGATCCAATGATGTTAATAAAGTTCATGATCCAAAATTTAACCCAAGATCAGCCAGAAAATAAGTCACAAAATAATATTACATTTTAATATATACAAAAGAGTTTAAAAATAATGTTTAAAAATAGAAAATAAAGATAAAAATATCAACTATGTTCAAATTAATCAAGAAATAAAAAGTAAGACCATAGAAAAATCAGAAAAATGCTCAAATAATTTTACAAATTTTTTGGTAATTTTTTAAGGTCAGAAACTATTTTTAAAATTAAAATAAATGGTTAAAATAAACCAAAAATGATTAAAAAAATAGTAAAGTCAGAAATAAAAATAAATAAGGTCACCAACATTTGTCACAATATCATTGGATCATTCCATAATTTTTTCAGAATTTAAAAATGTATAAAAATATTTTTAAACATTTAAAACAATTCAAATAAAGTGTAAATTTATAAAACAAATACCAAAACACAAAATTAGATTGTGAAAAAATAAAAATCAAAAATAGAATAATCAAAATATTTTTTCATAATTTTTTTAGATTTTTTGGACTTAAAATGACTTTTCTATAATTTTTTGAAATTTAAAATAATTAAAATATAAAAATCAGAAAAAGAAAATAAAAGTAAAAATATGTGGACCATTGGATGAGAGTTAAAATGCATTAGTAGTTAAATCCAAGGAATCTGGCGCGATGTGCATATCATGGTCATTAGTGAATAAAGCATATAATCATTAATTAAATCAGATTTTAAAAAAAAAAACAGATGGCGCGCCTTCATTGGTTGGAAGATGACACGTTGGTCATCTTCAACCTCCAGCCAACGTGAATTGCAGGTCTCTCAAACTGTAAAATCCGAAGCTCAGACCTATGCCATTCGCTTCGTCTCTTCAAGACGAAGACAACCACACCCTCGCGCCAAATTTATATAAACGATAGCTCAAGCAATTTGGAAGGAAACTTTTGAAAAGGGATTTAAAATTTCATGATCAAAACGTGTTTCCAGTAAGAAGTGTTGCGACTAGAACCAGGGAAATGAGAGCAACCCAATGATATCAGAGTTTTGAAGAATTGATGAAGAAATCTACCTATTGAAGTTAAGTTGCAGAGCTCTGAAACTGGACTTCTATGGAGCAGTATAGGGCATGATTCTTGAATGTAATTATATGGTTAGCTTCAGGAAAGATCAAGGAAGGTGAATTGATGGAAAAATTGGATTGAAAAAGGATTGAGAATGGATTTTGAAGTTACTAAATTCTGAGTTGTGGAACAAGTTTGTCAGGGTGATTCTGGCTATCCAAGGTTGAGAAAATTAATGGGGAATGACCCTCTATTTATAGGGAATCAAATGGAATGTTCAAGCGTGTGAAATGATGAAGTTTGGAGGGAAATCGTGTGAAGCTGCAAACAAGAAAAGTGTGACTTCACACTTGATCAAAACTCATCCAAAACACGCGTTTTGTTGTGCTAATCCATTCTGGAAGTTCACTAAACATGTTTAGAGGAAAAAACGCGTGGAAAACTTGTGATTAGAAGCCAAAACAATGATTTCAAAATCTGACTTGTGAGGAAACTTCAGTTTCAAGTTACCAATTTCAAAATCATGGCATTCTCAACTCAAGGGGTATTAGGGCATGATTCTTGATGCTTTGGAAAGATGAGGTTACAAGCTTTTCAATAGAAAAAGAGTGGAATCAAATGGATGCTTGAGTTTAAAGTTGTGTTGAGTCAAAGTTGGAGAAAAAGAGTTGACTTTCCATGCTTTGAAATATTTCAAGTTCTTCTTCAAAAATGACCTATAATGTCTTGCATCCAAACATGGCCTTCCACTTGGAATTTTCTCTTGACCAAAAAATATGGAATGAAAAAGATCTCTTTAATGACATTTTGAAACTTGAACCATTCAAAATCTCCAAAAATTGAGAGAGTTATGAATTGTTGAAGTTGGCAAAAAATCATGAAATGACCTATAATCTTTTGCATCCTTAAGGAAAATTCCATCCATTTTCTCACTTTTCAGATAAAAGAAGGCATGGAGTTCACACCTTCAAGATCATTATGGAAAAAGAATAGGCTCAAGGTGATAAAAAGTGACCAAGTTATGATCATTTGAAGTCACACATGGAGAATTGGGGATTCATCTAGAGGACTTGTAATCTCTCTTCCTCATTAAGTCTCTTCCTCATGACAACTCCTTGAAAATTTTAAAGTGATTTGTTGATAACCATTTGAAGAGAAATATGTCTTTGGAATCACTCAAAAATACCAAGATATGAGCAAGATATATTCCTTTGAAGTTCAAAACCCTAGCTCCTTAGATCAAGAGAATGCTTTGAGGAACTTTGACAATTTTGAACAAACTTCTTGTACCAACACACATGATTTGTAAATAGAAGTTGTTGAGGATGATAATGAGAACTCATAGCCTCCAAAACCACTTCCATATCTTGAACATTGAGAGAAATATTCACTTGTGACCAAATGGAATAAAATCTTGTCTAACCATGACAACTTCTCCAATCAATCCCTTGTGCTTTTCAATTTGATAACCTTAAAATGTGATGAACCAAAACAACATTGCCATGCCAATTCTGCCAAAACCAATCCAATGGTGAGGTTTGAACTTCTTAAGCCTTATTGAATAGGGCATGGAAATAAACTCATGAACCCATGGGGTAACTTGTTAAATCCTGTTGTACCCCAAAATTTTCCCTCCCATATTTCTCAATACATTTCAAGTGAGATCCTCAAATTTCTCAAGGAAGTCCAAGGGTTGACCAGACAAACCCTCTCCTAAAGGCAGTCTACCTCAAATTAGGGTTTCATGTTGCATCAAGATAATTGAGTCCAAGTGGTCCCAAATTCTCACCATTGTCCTAATATGTTCTCAAGATTATCCATGTCAAATTTCAAACCTTGTAGAGGAAGTTTTCTCAGTCAATTGCTGAAAGGCCTGAAAATCGACTATGCTAGGGCAAAAGTCAACTGTGGCCCACATACAGTCAAACTTAAATATTTTTGGTCAACATCCTCATTTTGAAGTATTATTCATCATTTGATCAAGGGTTGATCATGATTCCTCAAGGATTGCTCACAATTCATCAAAACTCAAAAGTTGCTAAATTAGGATTTTGTAGGAAAAGTCAACTCAACTTTGACCAAACATAACTTTCTCATACTTTATTAGAAATTACCCATCCAAAGATAATTTTGAATAGGATTCAATTCCCTACAATTCATCCTCATCTCCCAAGTTCAAAATATGCATTCACAAGAAGTTATGAATTTGGACATTATAGGTCATTTTGAAAAGTCAACAAAAACACCTTTTTTGTCAAAGCTTCATACATGAACATGGAAGACTCAATTGAGATGAGACCAAAAGGGTTGCTTAGAGGACATCTTGATCTTTCTAAAAAGTCAAAGAACACCTTCATAGAGTCAAAATTGAAGGAATTTATGCATTGGTGAAGTTGACCTTTTTTGCAAAATTGCCAAAAGTAAAAAATGCCTCAAATTGCAATTTTTGTCAAATGGGCCCAACCTTTTGTGCTTATTTTGAGTTTGTAACATGGTCCACGACCCATGATCCTTCCCTCTTGCCTTTATTTTATTTTTGTCATTTATTTTGATTTTTATTTCAATTAAATCAAATTAAATCATAATAAAATCATGGAAATATCAAAATCATTTAAACCTTGAGATTTTATGCATATTTTAGGTCCATGGACAGCTAGCAATGAAATCAAATCGTGCAAGGCTTGTTTGTACACAAAAAGATTGGTTTTTGGCTTGTTTTGGAAAGATTTACATGAGAATCAAATCTTGATCAATAATCATTATTGGAGAAGATTGGATGCAAACTTGTAAACCTAATTCACTAAATGATATATATTGAACAAATGCAGACCAAAAGAACAAGGGTTGGAGGCGTGTAGAGTGAAGAACCACTTTCAAAAATCAAGAAAAAATGGTAATTGATTTCATAGTTCCAGGCATTCTCAAGCCTTCCAAGCTATCTCATCCGCTTCCTGGGTGTTCAAGGAGTCTATACCAATCACCAACAAGTGTTTTCATGCCCAGAAACGCAATGTAAGTGCCTCACGACATCCCTCCCTTCTTGAAATCGAATCTTATGAATTTGGCATATGTAGCATGAATTATTTATATATTCTTGTTCATTGAAACATTTGCAAACTAATGGTAACAATTAATTGCGTTTTCGCTAACCATACAGAGATCCACCGTTGTTAGGTTTTCTTGGTTCGTTTTAGGGTTTTCTTATTCAGGTGAAAATGGCCCAAAATAGAGGTACCATGATGTTCACAAGGCCAAGACGAATTGGTCTGTAGCATTAGTTTCATTTATGGTGCGTTATGAGATTTTGGAAACACGCAGGGCTATAGCTACAGACTTTTGTCTGTAGGTAAAAGTCTGGGACTTTTACCAACGAAGAGAGGAAGAAGAAGGGTGGCGTGGCACCCCCTGGTTGGTCCGTTTAAACTGCCGCGCGCTTTTTGCTTCTTTCCTCCACTAACTCACGTTATCACATATTATTAGTTATTGTTATTTCATATACAAACAAGCGCGCTAGCAGAGTTGGTAAGGAGGTGTGTGGAAAAGGCCAAAGGGCCTGAGTTCGAATCCCAGGTCCCCCATATTATTTCACAATATTTTTTCTTGTATAATCAGGCATGTGCACAGGTATGAAGCTTACCATACGCCTCAATGTTCAGCCAACCAGATGTCCAACAAGCTGAATCCAAAGGCCATTCCTTGGGGTTCATGATGCACCCTAGTCAACTTACAACATTGGATCATGAGAGTCAACGTTGGACCAAGGTTTTTGGGCTCAAGAATTTCTATGGACACCCCTCAAATTGCTAGCATAACCAGGCCCACATTCTTATTCTTTTTCCTTTATATTTTTTTTTATTTATTTTATTTTGATAAATTATTTTCTAACACACAAATTAATTCTTTTTTTTTTATAAAAACTCATAAAAATCAATTTCATCAAATTTAGGGTTTTTATATATTTTGTCAAAATTAATTTAATTAGTTTAATTTAATTTTAGGATAACTTTAATTCTTTTGTAAATAAATTAAAATCAATTAGAAAATTAGGGTTTTTGTTTAATTTAATTTTTATTTTCTTTTCTTAAAAAAAAACCAAAATATAAAAATAGGTCAAAATTAATTATTTTTATTAATTTAAGTTAATTTGTAACTAGGTTTGTATTTATTCATAAAAACCTTATTTTCTTAAAATAATCAAAACAATAAAAAAAAAGACTTTTCTTTTAATTAGGTTAGACGGGGTCAAAACCCTAATTTTTTCCTTGTTCTCGTTTCATCACGCGCGTTTATTTATTTTTATAATATTAATGTAACTTCTCATGGGATGTAATAGTTTAATTAGGATTTTCCTTTCAATTATCGTTTTACGGGTTTTTGGCTATGTAATTAATCCCCCTCCCCGAAGCCTTGTAATAGCGTAGTTTTATTTCTCGCATTTTAATTTTCGCAAATATTAACTGTTAGATGTATGATAATAGGATTGCATGACAAGACTGTATGTTAATTTTAAAATGGTTAGCAAACCCTAAATGTGAAAAGATAATAACTTGAAAATCAAAACACTCGCACATGCGCACTCCTAGGGTATACTCTCATTTCGGTTGCCTTCGGTAAACGGTCATTAAGTATAGGGTATTTTAGTGGTCACCCTCTTGTCCAAACAAAAGATCAAAGTCCCGTTCAGAAATGTTGCCTCGGAAAGGTTGCCTCGGAAATGTTGCCTCGAATATGATCTTAAGACATTAGGGTTATTACTAAGACGTCCTAACATTGCTTTAGTGATTGTACGTCCCTTTCGAATTGACCCTTACAATTCCAACGACGGTGCTACCTACTCACTAATAGTGGGATAGCGTTGTCTAAAGGAAACAAAAACATAAACATTCTTTTTTCGAGTAGGTAGATGCTAGTAGGTACTTGCTCAAATCAAACGTTTTTCACACCAAACACTTTTCAAACCAAGTTTTAAAAAAACAACTTCGTAACACTCTTGAAGACTGATACAAGGGTTAAAACAAAGTAAAACAAAAACTTTTCAAAACACACAAACACGGAAGCAATTTTTTTAAATGATGAGCAAGTACCTAAGAGCCCGTGGAAAATCACGGATAGAAAGGGTTCTAATACCTTCCCTTTCTATAATCTACCCCCCGTACTCAAAATCTCGAAAAAGGAATTTTTCTGTTCTTTTTTCCTTTCCGGTTGGATAAAATAAATGTCGGTGGCGACTCTTGCTTACCGCGACATTTTGCAAACACAAACGCAAAACGCAAAACGCAAACCAGCATTTTCCTAAAAATAGTTCGGTTCTGCCACCGTATCACAGAACTGGCGACTCTCCTGGGGAATTAATAAGTGGGGTATACCTTAGGATTAGTTCATCATAAATTGCTTCTCTTGTTTGATTTGATTGCTTTAATTTTGAGGGATTTTGTATTGGGAGTTACTATAGATCCTAACCCGGATCTGAGGGACACCTTTTAGGTAAGTAGCAATAAACTGTGAGGGAACTGTACGAGATAGACCGATACAGTTGAAGCAGTAGCTACGTTGATGTGGCACATTGGTTGGTATCGATATCCCTTGTGGAGAAACGAGGAGAATACGGGGCTGCTATGTGTGTCGTTAAGCATCAACTGACCTTAGAACCTATAATTGACCAACTTGGACATAGGAAGTAGTGAGATAGCCGGCCTCAGTGTAAAGTTGAGAACTGGTTGATACTCGATACTACACTCATTGAGACCATACTCTCGAGATAGTTTCGGCCACAAGAAAAGATTGCGTGAGCTGAAACCATGACCGATGGAGGATGGTCAGTGATATTGAGAACCTCTAGAACCCGGTTACTATTATTAGGACAGGTTGAAACCAACTGAACTTCAAGAGGGTATTACCTAGGCCCCTTGCAAGCCTAAAACTTAAGGGCTCTTGTGTGACTTGTTTTCCTTTACCATGTATGTTATCTACTATACCTGTTGTGTGTTTTACCATGACATCATGCATCATAACATAGCATGCATACTTCATTATACTAACCATTTCAAAGACCGAGGGGATTTATCTTTGTTCTGTTTTGTAGATTATGGCTTCCATGCGCAGAAACACCATTCGAGTTAACTTTGTGCAAATACCTGCTCAACTCAAAGATTTATCCTCGAGAGTTTCTGATACTTCTTCATTCATTAGGAGACATGGCCAGCTTCTTAGTTTGGTTACCTCAAAGTTTGATGAGCAGATGATGAGTGTGCTTTTCCAGTTCTTCGATCCGGTGCATCATTGCTTCATATTCCCGGATTATCAGCTAGTTCCCACTATGGAAGAGTTTTCTCACTTACTAGGCATATCCATCCTTGAGCAGATGCCCTTCACAGGTTTAGAAAAGACTCCTAGACCAGAAGACATTGCTTCAGCTTTACATCTGAAACGGGCTGATGTAGTATCTATCTGGGAGACACGAAGCGGGGTTGAAGGTTTCTTAGCTAAGTTTCTGATAGATCAAGCTAACTATTCTGGGATAATTTGGACTTTCAGGCTTTCAAAGACATCTTGGCTCTCCTTATCTACGGTTTGGTTCTTTTCTCGAACCCAGATTCCTTCATAGATGTGAATGCGGTTAAAATCTTCCTGTCCCACAATCCTGTGCCTACTCTTCTGGGTGATATCTTGCATGCCCTCTACACTCGTACCGTGCGTAGAAGAGGGACCCTCATGTGTTGTATGCCGTTGCTGGAGAGGTGGTTTATTTCGCACCTCCCCAAGTATGTATTGAAGAATGAGGAAGGTTTAGGATGGTCTTACAGGATAATGTCCCTTGCCCATACAGACATTCTTTGGAGTTCTAAGGCTATGGAAAGTGTTGTTGTCATTGATCGATGTGGGGGATACCCTAATGTCCCGTTGCTTGGAATTAGAGGGGGAATAACCTACAGTACTAGCTTGGCTTTACGACAGTTTGGTCGTGCTCGGAGAGACGGTCCTCATGAGCTACTTCTTACAGATATTGCATTTGACTATAAGGGGGCATTGACGAGCATCGCCGAAGGTTTATATAAGCTTGGGGCATGGTGAACAGGTCTGACCCTCAAGAGCTAGGACCAAAGACTTCTCTCCCTATGCAACCTTATCTCCAGTGGGTCCGAGCTCGAGCCCAGAAGCTTGGGATGCCTTATGAAGCTGTGTTGCCAGTGATTGTGGAGCCTACCAATGAAGAGGGTGTTCCTTATACAATCCTTTATCCATACATGCCCACTGATCTTGGGGCATTGAAGAGATCCTGGATTCAGTTAAAAGAGGAAAGGGATACCTACCGGGAAAAGTATCATGAGCAAGAGAGGAAGATCTTGAAGCTCATGAGGCAACTTGAGAATGAAAGAACGATCAATGACTACGTCAACACGAAGGGGAAGCGTCCATGGGATTTCTGATTTTGCTTTCTTTAGTTTAGATTTGTTTTCCATTTATTTATTTTGTAACGCCTCAAAGGCATTGTTAAAATTTTTTACAAGGTTAATCTAATAAAGTTTGTTTTATTTTTGGTTTGCAAATTTAAATCTCCCAAAGTCTCTGAAATCATTACATACGCATCCCATTATCATGCACACCATTACAGGTACCATTACAGGTTTCTCATCTTCTTCGTTGTTTATTTCAGCACGAAATGTCTTCTGAAATACCTACGGATCAAGCAATCAAAGCTCTTCAGGCACAGAATGTCCAATTCCAAGAGATGTTCTTGAACTTGGCTAAATGGAAAGAGGATTTGAAGACTCTCATCCTGAAGGAGAAGAAGAAGAAGAATAAAAAGAAGGTGGTTCTGCTGAATATGGGTAACATATTTGGGAATAGGCTGCGACAGGAAGCTGATCTGTATCTTTCATCTAAAGGAGAGGAAAACCAAGAAGAAGAAAAGGGTCCCAGCCTTGTGGTCTCTGATAATGATACTGATTTTGATGATGAACAGTACCCTCCTGCTGAGGATAGGTACAAACAACTTGAAGACCATCTGAGTGCTATGGAGATTCAGAAGATCCTTGGTTTGGACTTCGGAGATTTAGGACTAGCATCTGGAGTGGTGATCCCTCATAAGTTTAAAGCTCCGGTTTTTGCTAAATATGATGGAGTATCCTGTCCAAAACTCCATCTCCGCTCGTACGTCAGAAAAATCCAACCTTACACTGCTGATAGAAATTTGTGGGTACATTTCTTTCAAGATAGTTTGCCAGGGACTCAGCTTGAATGGTTTTATCAATTAGAAGGAGCTAATGTCCGAAACTGGGAGGACCTTGCTGCTGCTTTTTACAAACAGTATCAGTATAACGCCGACCTTGCTCCCACTCGTACTCAGCTTCAGGGTATGTCTATGGGTGTAAGTGAAGGTTTTAAGGACTATGCTCAGAAGTGGAGAGATCTAGCTGGAAGAGTCCAACCACCTTTGTCTGACAGGGAGTTGGTGGACATGTTTCTTGGGACATTGTCTGGTCCATTTTTCAATCATCTAATCGGTAGTTCATCATCTGGGTTTACGAAATTGATTTTGACTGGGGAGAGAGTAGAAGCTGGTATCCGAAGTGGTAAGATACAGAAAGGTACTTCATCAAGTGCAGAAAAGAAGCCTTTCACCAGTAAGAAAGAAGCTAGTGCAGTCTACGGCTCGAGGAGCCAAAACAGACCTGGACGCCGTCAAGCAGTAAATGCGGTAGTAATATCAAGACCCACCGTTGCCCCACAATGCAACAATCAACAAAGAATGGAGAGACCGCAGAGACAATACACTCGACTTAATATGACTTTGTCTCAAATTCTACCATAATTGCTGAAGACCAACTTGGTAACTCTAAGGGAAGCCCCAAAGAATCCCAGCACCACATCTCCACTGTATAACCCGAATGCCCGCTGCGCCTATCACTTCGATAGCCCAGGTCATGATACAAACAACTGTTGGGCCTTGAAGAATAAGGTGCAAGATTTGATTGAAGCTAAAGAGATTGAGTTTGACGCTCTAGAGAAACCCAACGTCATAACTGCTCCTATGCCCAAGCATGGTCATGGAGTAAATGTTGTGGATGATGATTTATTTGTGACCTCCGTGGAAGAAATTTCTACTCCTTTGATGAAAGTTAAGAAGAATCTATTGTTGGCCGGTTTATTTCTGGGCTGTGGTGAAGGTTGCCATTTGTGTTCAATCCTGCCTGCTGGTTGCCAGTTATTGAAATCAGGTGTTCAACGCCTGATGGATAGCAAAGAGATCCTGTTTGAGAAGACTTTGATTCCGTTAATTCCAATTCAAGATGTTGCCATCAAAACCATTTCCGCCAATCCTTCCAAGGTTTCCTCGAGAAAGCCTGTTAGGATTACACCCGTTCCAAGAATCGCTCTGTTAATAATTACTATCCCTGGTCCTATCCCATACACTTCGGATAAGGCCGTCCCTTGGCATTATGGGGCCAATGTATATTACCATGGAGTTAAGCAAAACTTAAATATTGAAGAAGCTGATGCTGATATCAGCAATATTGTCGGGGATAGCAAGGTCACCAGAAGTGGAAGACTCTTCTCTCCTGAGATTTCCCCTTCGACTGTCCACAAACATGTTGTCATTCCATCTGCTAGTACATCAGCTGACGTCCCAGTTCCTGTTCCAGTTATCACCCCTGTCGCTGAGTCATCTGGCACTCGTGGCAAAGAAATCACAGGTGAGCCTGCCCGAATGGAGGTGCCTAAGAAGATCATTGTAGAAACCTCTAAGCAGGAGATAGAGGAAATTTTGAAGATTATCAAGAAGAGTGACTACAACATAGTCGAGCCGCTGGGGCAGACCCCGTCAAAAATCTCCATGTTGTCCTTGTTATTGTGTTCTGAAGCCCATGCAAAAGCTTTGATTGCTTTCCTCAAAACTGCGCATGTGCCGCATGAAACTTCTGTTGATCAATTCAAAGACTGTGTAGCTAGTTTGACTGCCGACAATGGGTTGGGTTTCTTAGACGCAGATCTGACTACTAAAGGAAGAAATCACAATGATGCTCTGCACGTCTCGATCGAGTGCAGAGGCACTACTTTGGCCCACGTACTGGTGGATACTGGGTCCTCATTGAATGTTTTACCCAAGAAAGCATTAGACCGTCTGGACTGTGAGGGTTTGGTTCTGAAGCAAAGTAATATTGTGGTTAGAGCTTTCGATGGGTCAAAAAGGATGGTGCACGGGGAAGTGGACGTCCCTGTTAAAGTTGGCTCTCAGACTTTTGCATCCACTTTCTACGTGATGGATATCCGACCATCTTATTCTTGCTTGCTGGGTCGCCCTTGGATTCATAAGGCTGGGGCAGTGACTTCTATGCTCCATCAGATGTTGAAATATCCAGTGAAGGGGAAGATCGTCACAGTACAAGGTGAGGAGGAGTACATGGTGAGTCATCTTAATTCCTTTTTCTCTGTGGAGATGGATGGGGAGTTCATTGAAACCCCGTGTCAGAACTTTGAAGAGGTCCCCCAGACTTTGGCGTTGACTGAAGTTGCTGCTGACAAACCTCTGATGAAGATGGCTTCCCTCAAGGATGCCAGGGCTGTAATTGAAAAAGGTGGGTGTGCAAATTGGGGTCAGCTCCCCAAATTTGCACACAAAATTGACAGGTTTGGTTTGGGATTTACTGCAGAAGCTCAAAGGGCTGTTCGGCATGCGCGGATTGGAAGACCTCCGTTGCATATTAGTAATAAGGCAGTGAATGCAATTAAGTATGATGAAGAAGTGTCATATATCGATAGCTAGATCTACCCGACTATCAACGGTGGATTGAACAACTGGACGATGAAGGACTTTGTCTTGTTTCTTTTATTACATAGTAATAGACTTTTGTTTTGAGATTTGTAATAGACAATTTTGAAACTTCACGGCCCGGTGCCTTGCCCGAGGCACCTTGGCTTTGTTTGTAAGGGCTTATTATTTATCATTTTCATATATCATCAATAAAGCATTGGACGTTTTCTTGCATTACAAATTTTCCACTCCTTGTTTTTCCCTTTCTATCTCGCACTTTATAAAACAACTATTGTCTTACACACACTCACATATCATAATGCAGATCCACATCCACTCTGGATCCATTGATAACAACTATTCTACTTCCAGTTATGACTTCGAAAATCCGATCAACCAAGCCGAGGACGAAGGTGAGGATGATTGTGAGGTGCCTGTGGAACTTTCTAGATTGTTACTATAGGAAGAGAGGGCCATACAACCCCATGAAGAGCCCGTTGAATCAGTGAATTTGGGTACAGAGGAAGACAGGAAAGAGGTCAAGATAGGTGCGAATCTGGAGCCTAGTGTCAAGCAGCGATGGATACAGATGCTACGCGACTATGTTGAGATCTTCGCTTGGTGTTATGAAGATATGCCTGGTTTGGACACCGATATTGTGGTACACCGCCTGCCAACCGAAGAAGATTGTCCTCCGGTAATGCAGAAGGTTCGCCGTATGCGCCCCGAGATGTCTGATAAAATCAAAGTTGAGGTCATGAAACAGTTTGACTCCGGATTTCTAGATGTTACTTGTTATTCACAATGGGTTGCCAATGTTGTGCCAGTGTCGAAGAAGGATGGTAAGGTACAAATGTGTGTGGACTATAGGGATATGAATAGGGCGAGCCCCAAGGATGATTTCCCACTACCCCACATTGATGTTCTGGTCGACAACACCGCACAACATAAGATCTTCTCTTTTATGGATGGTTTTTCTGGTTACAATCAGATCAAGATGGCTTCTGAAGACATGGAGAAGACAACTTTTGTTACACAGTGGGGCACCTTCTGTTACAAGGTAATGCCTTTCAGTTTGAAGAATGTTGGGGCAACGTATCAACACGCCATGGTCGCTTTGTTCCACGACATGATTCACCATGAGATTGAGGTTTACGTTGATGACATGATTGCAAGGTCCCAGACTGAAGAAGAGCACCTTGACCATCTCCAGAAACTGTTCGACAGGTTGAAGATGTACAAACTGAGGTTAAACCCGAACAAGTGCACCTTCGGGGTAAGGTCTGGTAAGCTGCTGGGTTTCGTCGTTAGTGATAAAGGTATTCAAGTGGATCCTGCAAAGGTGAAGGTTATACAGGAGATGCCAGCTCCCCGAACAGAAAAAGAAGTCAGAGGCTTTTTGGGACGTCTGAATTACATTGCCCGATTCATTTCACATTTGACTGCTACTTGTGAGCCAATCTTCATGCTGCTGAAGAAAGATCAAGTGGTAAAATGGAATGATGAATGTCAGACCACCTTCGAAAGAATCAAGGAATACCTCCAAGAGCCACCTATTATAATGCTTCCAGTTGAAGGAAGACCTTTGATTTTATACTTGACAATACTGGATAATTCAATGGGGTGCATGCTCGGGCAGCATGACGAGTCTGGCCGAAAAGAGCATGATATTTACTACCTTAGCAAAAAGTTTACCGACTGTGAGACCCGATACTCACTGCTCGAGAAAACTCGTTGCGCTTTGGCATGGGCTGCTCGCCGGCTAAGACATTATATGTTGAATCACACTACCCTACTGATATCAAAGATGGATCCAATCAAGTATATCTTCAAAAAGCCTGCCTTGTCCGGAAGAATAGTAAGATGGAAGATGATCTTAACTGAGTACGATATCCAATACACAACCCAAAAAGCAATCAAGGGGAGTGTGTTGGCAGATCATTTGGCGCATCAGGGCGTGGATGATTACCAATCCATGAATTTTAAGTTCCCGGATGAGAACATCATGTTGGTGACCGACTGTGAAGAACCTGGACCGGATGAAGGACCTGAGGAAGGATCCCGATGGTCTATGTATTTTGACGGAGCTTCAAACGCGTTGGGTAATGGCATTGGTGCCGTGATCATATCTTCTGAGGTATGTCATACTCCATTCACCGTCCGATTATGTTTTAACTGCACCAACAATATGGCGGAGTATGAAGCGTGCATCATGGGCCTTCGAGCTGCTATTGACCTAAGGATTAAGTTTTTGAGTGTGTTCGGAGATTCCGCTCTAGTGATCAGTCAAATCAAAGGCAAGTGGGATACGAAACACCCAAATCTTATTCCTTACAAAGATTATGTACTGACGTTGCTCCCACACTTTGAGGAGATAACCTTTGAACACTTTCCAAGAGAGGAGAATCAGCTAGCGGACGCGCTAGCTACCATGTCTTCTATGTTCAAAGTCAGGTGGGACAATGAAGCTCCCGAGATTACTATTGAGAGATTGGACGAACCCGCACATTGCTGTGATATTGAGACTGAAGAAGTAGCAGATAAACCCTGGTTTCATGAGGTAAAGAGGAATCTTGAGGCTCAGGAATACCCCGAGGGTGCATCTGGTAATGATAAGAAGTTCTTGAGAAGGTCACTGCGAAGTTCTTCATTAGTAATGGGATATGTGATACGATGGAAGAACTGACTTGATGTTTTGCGTTTCGATCGCATTTGTGCGGATAGCAAGAGTCACCACCGACTTTTCTTTTATCCAAAAGGAATGGTGAAAAAGAACAGGAAAGACCTTTAGAGATGTTTTTGAGTTCGGGGGGTAGATTATGAAAATGGAAGGTATTAGCACCCTTTTCATCCATGGTTTTCCATGGTCTCTTAGTTACTTGCTAGATCACTTGCTTTTGTTTGAATGTTGTGCTTTGTGTGTGGTTATTTTTGAAAGTATTTTGAAAGTGGAACTTCGTAATGGTTCTTGTTTCTATAAGAACGCCTACAAAGTGTTTGGTTCAAAAATAGTTCAAAAGTGTGTTTGTGAGATGTGTTTTTGAAAGTATTTTGAAAATGGAACTTCGTAATGGTTCTCGTTTCTATAAGAACGCCTACAAAGTGTTTGTTTCCAAGATAGTTCAAAGATGAGAGTGTGGGTGTATAAAAATGTTTTTGTTGTGAGCAAGCGAGTAACCAGGAGCGAACCTACCTACTCAAAAGGTCTTAGATATGCTTTTCCTCCTCCTTTAGATGTGGCTATCTTACCATTGATTTGGTAAGAAGCCCCATCGTTGGATGTGAAGGGACGAACATTGGGACTTTTTTTATAGTCATAGAAGGCAACTTATGGGACATTTTAACAATGTCGTTTCAGGGACTAGATCGTTTACCGAAGGCAACATCGAGGGTCATCGAGGGACTACGATCTTTTATCGAGGGTCTTTGCTAAAACGCCCATGCTCGAGGGACATGACTATTTTTCCGAGGCAACAAGTGAGATTACCCTAAGGGTGTAAGTGTGCAAATGTGTTTTGTTTACATGAATTTAGTCTTGATTTTTAGGTTGTCTACTTGTTGATTTTATCTTGCCATACACGCCTAATTACTAACATTTGTACAAAGTAAATAAAATGCAGAAAGATAAAATCCTAAACTATTACAACCATATCGAAAGGCATAAAAAATATGAAGGAAAAAATAAGATAAAAGTAATAAAAATGAGTGTCTTTCGATTGGGGGGGAAGCAACCTTCTATTTGCATTTTGTTGGCCTCCTTCAATTGGGGCTGGCAACAGAAAAGTCACGTCTTTCGATTGGGCCTTGGCAGGGGCGAGGTCCTGTCCTTCGATTGGGAAATGGCAGCAGCAAGTTATATCCTTCAAATGGGGCCTGGAAGTAGCACGTTGTATCCTTCAACTGGGTTAGAGACAGTGGGGGAGTGCCTTTCGTCTCTGCATGGAAACCAGTGTATGGCGAAGCCTTCTGGTTCTGCCTTGTTGCCTTCTTCGATTGGAGATTGAAAGCAGTGAGGGAATGCCTTTCGACTGAGCCTGGAACCAGTGAAGGCATACTTTTCGTCTGGACCTGAAAGTCAACATGGTTTTCCTCCTGGTTGTCTCTTTCGTTTGACCTGGAGAAAGAGGCTAGAAGCCATAAGCTTCGTTTCCTATTTCATGTTTCCTGTTTCTCTCATTTAAAGCATTAAATGGAAACATGGCCTGAGGCCATGCTAGTATTTGTCTTTCAAACAATTTAATAGTTAAAGCTAGTTCGGGTAAACAGAAAGCAAAATGAAAGGGTTAACTCTAAAAATATGTTAAAAGGGTGGAAACGAAAGGAACAATGGTATATACATGCTTTAAACGAACGAAAAGATTATTTACATGTTATGCCATGAAATGAAAGGTTCAAGGGTAAGAGTGACTTACCTTGATGAAGGCTTTGAATGGGTGTGGGACCTTGAGTGGAGGCCCAAAGTTTTGGATTTGAAAGAGGGGGCCAACAGTTTTGCTTGGAATACTAGATTCGAAGGAAGGAAAGAAACAAGTCTTATGTTTCTTTTCAAACTGGATTCGAAGGATACTGAAGAGTACTTGTTCTTCAGAATCGAAGGAAGTAAGTATGTGATTCTGGGATTTTTGTGATTTCTCAAGTGTTGATGAACTTGAGAGTTTTGATGTGTTTGAGAAAATTTAGGGGATTCGTTCCTCTGGTCCAAAGATCCTCTCTTAGCTTTGTAAAAAATTCCTTTATTTATAGAGAAAGAATGGATATGTTGTCCAAAGCCAGCCTCGCAAAGAAATGATAAAATAATGGGTAACGTGAAAGTACATGTGGGGGCCTGTTGGCAGTTGATTAGACTTGTTACTCTGGCCCTGCTTTTCGTTCAGACGAAATTCAGGTGGAAAGCTGCTTTTGTGATAAAAGTACTTTCTATGAAAAAGGGTATGTAGCCTTTAACCAAGGATAGTATTATCCAAAAGACAACGTTTAAAACCCTTGTACAAGCCTCTGATTATGTAAAGATTCGGAAGCAACATAGCCTGGCAAATGAGATTTGGTCTTGAGTCAAATGCAAGAATGAGATCGAAGCACACTTGTTCGAAGGAAGCCTTTGCCTTAGTCGAAGCTTGTGGTCGAAATAAGCTTACTCGAAGGAAGCTAATGCCCAGTCGAAGCTTGGATCGAAACAAACATATTGCCCAATCGAAAGCCTGTGTTCGAAGGAAGCAAGTTGCCCAATCGAAGCATGTGGATCGGAACAAACATAAAGGGAGTCGTTGCCTTTTAGCATGAGAGAAGTTCCTGGCTTATGATTCCAAGGGTGTTCCTTCAAGGGAAGCAAGAACTTAGTTAAATCTTGTATGAAGATATCTCTTGGCTCGAACGAAACTTGTGAGAGGCAAAGTCTGCAAGAGGCCCTTGGTGCAAGTGAATTCGAAGGAGGTTTCAAATCCAAACAAAGGATGTACCCATGTTGCATTCGAAGGAGGTTTCAAATCCAAACGAAGGATGTACCTAAACTTGCATTCGAAGGAGGTTTTAAGTTCAAAATGAAGGACATGCCCCAGTTTCATTCGAAGGAGGCCAAGAGTCAGTCGAAGGGTGCTGAATCGAAGGAGACCTGTTTTCCTCCAAATTTGTCAAAATGTTATTTTTATGTGTTTTCTCCCTTTTTGACAGTTTCCTTTTAATTTTAGTATTGGTAAATCCCAATGCACTTGTTCAAGCTTAAACCTTGAAAATCCTTGTAAGAAAATCCTTGAGAATTGAGAGAGTAAATTTTGGGGTACAACAGCTGCCCATGTTCAATCTTCTTAAACCTGAAGAGTTAGATTGGCGAGTTTTGTCATTCGTGACTCGAAGGTGGAAGATGATTGGACACTATAGTGCCCAAAAATTTGCACTCGATGATGCGATGATAGGAGGAATGGGCTTAAAGATGCCATTTGGAGAGGTGATAGAATCTTGTTGGAGATGGGCTTGTAGATGCCATCCAAGAATGCTTGTTGAATTGTAATTTATAAGCTGAAAGAATGAGTATCAGAATTGCGTCCATGTTTGGAGTGTATCTGAGTTGTATCTGAAAGCTGAATCTAGATGATTGTCAGAATGGTGTCCGCGTCTGGAGCGCATTTGAACTGTATTGGAAAGTTGGGTTGTTTGATGATGAGTCTGTGTGAAACTTCATCTGAAATTAAGAAGGAACCTGTGTAGGGTTGCTTCATGATGAGTCAGTGTAAAACTTTATTTGAAATTTCCTGAGAAGGAACCGGTGTAGCGTTGCTTCATGATGAGTCAGTGTAAAACTGCATCTGGGAAAGAGAAGGAACCGGTGTAGGGTTTCTTCATGATGATGAGTCAGTGTAAAACTGCATCTTGGAAAGAGAAGGAACCGGTGTAGGGTTGCTTCATGATGATGAGTCCGTGTAAAACTGCATCTTGGAAAGAGATGGAACCTGTGTAGGGTTACCCGATGATGAGTCTGTGTAAAACTGCATCTGGAATTTCCTGAGAAGGAACCTGTGTAGGGTTGCTTCATGATGAGTCCGTGTAAAACTGCATCTGGGAAAGAGAAGGAACCGGTGTAGGGTTGCCTCATGATGAGTCCGTGTAAAACTGCATCTTGGAAATGAAAGGAACCGGTGTAGGGTTTCCTGATGATGAGTCCGTGTAAAACTACATCTTGGAAAGAAGGAACCTGTGTAGGGTTGCTTCATGAGGAGTCAGTGTAAAACTACATCTGGAAGGGAGGAACCGGTGTAGGGTTGCCAGATGATTAGTCCGTGTAAAACTTCATTTTGGAAAAAAGGAACCTGTGTAGGGTTTCTTGATGATGAGTCCGTGTGAAACTTCATCTTGGAAAGAAGGAACCTGTGTAGGGTTTCCTGATGATGAGTCTGTGTGGAACTTCATCTTGGAAAGAAGGAACCTGTGTAGGGTTTCCTGATGATGAGGCCATGTGAAACTTCATCTTGGGAAGAAGGAACCTATGTAGGGTTGCCTCATGATGAGTCCGTATAAAAATGCATCTTGGGAAGAAGGAACCTGTGTAGGGTTGCATCATGATGAGTCCGTGTAAAACTGCATCTTGGAAAGGAGGAACCTGTGTAGGGTTGCCTGAGCTGGTCAAATAGATAGTTGTCCTGTCTGGCTTCAGGTATTAATCTAAAATCAATCGTCCATAGATAGTTTTCCTGGCTTGTTACAAGTATTAAGCTGGAACTTGAAAAGGCTGCTGGTAGCCATCTATTGATTGACCTTTTCCTGAAAAATGTAAAACGTTAGTTGTATGCAATATCATGATGTATGAAATGCACGATGTCATGATGTTCTCAAAATAAATGAGATTGCGTTGTATGCACTTATCATGTATGTAAATAGGAGGTGTGAAATGTTTATGAATGCATTTTCGTCTGGGAAAATAAATCATTGACAAACGTCAGGGAGTCGTTAAATCCTGGACTACTGTTGAAGAGTATGTGTGTCTTCGAGCTTTGCTTAGAATATTTCTACCGGGGATTCCTGTTTTGTTGTTTGAGGAGAACTCCACTGGGGAATATTGAAAACTCTGTGGGGAGAATGTTTATTCCTGCTTGGGAAAAAAGTTCAGGAGTCTCGGTTGTCCGTTGCTCCTACTGGGGAATCGAAGTTGAACTAATATCTGGTTGAGTCCAGGTTTCACAGTAACTTGCTGGGGATTGTAGAGTAGTCTACTGGGGAAGAGGGGTTGTGGTCTTCTGATTTATAGTAGTCGAAGAGGCAAACTCAAGCTGGAGAATCCTGCCGTTTGTTGGGGAAATAAACCCTATTGCTCAGTCTATTGGAGAGACGACGACTTTACTGGAGAAAAATCCTCGATGATTCTTGAGGTCGACTTAGCTGGGAAGAGGTTATCAGAGATTGAAACTCTGACTGGGAGTCATCCTATGAGAAGGATTTTGGGGAGATTTGTCACTGCCCCTAGTAATGAATGTTTGTGGCATTGCCAAAAGGTTTGATTATACGTAACCCTTTGTCGGGATTAACGTTTAATGCCCCGAGTGATGGAGATGAAGACTTGCCCCTGGTTAATTTGCAATTCTTGAGAGATTTCTTATAATCTTGACTGGACTGCCCCGTGTGTGCTGGATAGTGACATGTCATGTCCCCTTGTTGATAGGAGATTTGTCAATGGAAGTATCATCCTTATTGAATTGATTTTGTTTACTGAGAGAGATTTCGTTCACTGGACATTCATTGTGTGAATTTCCCCGCTGTCAAACAATTAGCCATATGAAAGCAGTGATATTCAAGTAATGCAAAGTTTATGCTTGTCTTGAAGTTTTGAAAAATGCATTTTTAGCAAGTAAAGAAGTTTTGTAAGAAAAATTTAACTCAGGATTTTGAGTAAAGCCTTACAAGAGTCAGGATACCTTTTTGTAACAGTGTGCTTTCGAACTAACCCATGCTTCAATTAGGACTTTTGAAGGGTTGTAACATGGCTTGGTTCACGGTTTAAGAAACAAAGGATAAATGCTCAAAGTGTATTTGTACCCACCCAAGCTTCGTGATGTTCTTCAGTCCTAAACTCAGTTAATTGTGCGTTTTAAACTCCAATTGAGTATGGAATGACATTTTAGTGATGGTTCAGACAAGTTAAGTTTGTTGGAAGTCAGTCATTTTTGCAACATTTTTTTTATGTTGTTGAGGATTTGTAGTGACCTATTTCTTTGATTTGTTATCCCTAATTTTTGCCTGACTGTTCTTGTTTACAGTCAGCGGGATGCCCCCGTTTTATTAAGTCTCCTTCGTAGGTTTTGACTTAGTGGGATTTTCTTTTTTCGAGAGATAATGACTGCCTATGTGGTAGGGAACCATCACCGTCTTTTGATTCCAGAGGAATGTTTTTTGATGTCATTCGTTGTATTACGAGATGAGAGTTTGCGGCTTAACGCGCGTTTGAATTAACTGAGAGACTACCCTGCCCCAGGTTTTCATTAAAGGTTTCAATTTGTGTTAAAATAGAAAAATTATACTTCTTTGGCTCGAAGGGGTTGACTAGGGATTATCTTCCTTATAACTCCAGTGTTTAGGATTCAAAAGAATTCATGTACATCGTCAGCAAGGTCTATTCAAAAGCATACTGTATGAGATAAAGGTATTGTTTTCGTCATCCTCCCTCTAAAGGCTTGTAACTTTTAGCAAGAGTTGAATGTCATAAAGAAAGTAGAAAGCATAGTTTAAATGTAATGAGTGGATAAAATCAAGACAAAAATATGCAATGCATTAATGAAACAAAGTTTGACATTAATAGATAATTGTTTGAATAGCAAAAGAAATTACAATTGAAAATTCAAAATGAACAAGTCACTCTCAGTGGTTTGGAAAAGGAGCAGTGATCACATTTGGAGTCTCTGGAGGGTCAAACTCGATCTCCTTGGCGTCGATTAAATTCTGAATCTTGTACTTCAACGCCCAGGAATCGTTTGTATCATGCCCGAGACTGTCAGAATGATAAGCACACGTTGCATTAGGATTGTAGTTAGGAGAAGAAGTTTTGGGGTTTGGATGAGGAGCCTTTAAAGTAATCAGCTATGCCTTCAACATGTGTTGTAGCGCTTGAGCCAGTGACATGTCGATCTTAGTGTATTGTGTTTTATGCGCGACCTCCTTACGCTGGTGCCCCTGCCTTTGTTGAGAAGACGTAGGATTAGAGATCAAGATTGCTCCTACATGTTGGTCATGACGACTCTTTTGACCATACACATCATGGGACTCTTTCTTCACATTGTAAGGCTTTTTCTGAGCATCAGAAGTTGTAGCTTCTTGAATCTTCCCACTTTTGATGCCAGCTTCGACCCTTTCGCCGATCAGTATTAGCTCGGTGAACCCGACTGAAGAGCTTCCGATCAAGTGTTTGAATAAAGGCCCTGTCAAAGTTCCCATGAATATGTCAATCAACTCCTTGTCAGTTAAAGGGGGTTGCACCCTACCAGCCAGATCTCTCCATTTTGGGTGTATCCTTTGAAGCTCTCGTTGGAACCCATGGTCATGTTCTGCAACTGCACACGAGTCGGTGCAAGATCTGCATTGTACTGATACTGCTTATAAAAAGCAGCAGCCAAATCCTCCCATGTGTGGATGCGAGAACTCTCCAATTGATAGAACCATTCGAGTTGAGTCCCTACTAGGCTTTCTTGGAAGAAATGGATCCAAAGCTTTGGATCAGTTGTGTATGGTTGAATTTTACGGACATAAGACTTTAAGTGCATCTTAGGGAAAAAGACTCCATCGTACAAGGCAAAGGTAGGGACTTTGAACTTTGGTGGGATGACCACTCCAGGAACCAAACCCATGTCTCCTAAATCCAAATCGGGTATCTGTTGAATCTCCATAGCACTGAGGCGATCCTCCAACTGTTTGTATTTGTCATCAGCGGGAGGATATTGTTCCTCGGAGTAGTCGGCTTCAACTTCATCAATCTCCAAATTATGGTCTTCTTCAAGACTATCCCCCATGTTGGATGGAGTTGAAAGATATAGAGCTTTAGGTCTTCTTCTGAAGTTCAGGATGCCTACTGACTTCTTGGACTTTTTCTTCTTTTCTTTGAGAAGGAGAGCTTTCAGGTCTTCTTGACCCTTAGCCATAGCCAGAAACATTTGTTGGAATTGAGCGTTTTGAGCTTGGAGATCTTTCACTGTTTTTTCCATATCCATCTTACTGAAATAAACAGTAGGAAGATAAGGAGACCTGTATGGGAGAAACCTGTCATGATATGATGCATGATATGGGGATGCATGATTTCAAGGATCTCGAGGAGTAAACACAAGAAAAAGTTAGAAGTTGAACTTCGATCAACAACTTTGATTGGAGAACTTTGTATCGGTGGATGTCTTTCCACGAGAATTAAGCTCACCATGTCAAGTGGGTCATAGCCCTTGACTCAAGTTGTTTGTACTTGATTTTTGACGGCGTTTGTTTAGAGGAAAATAAATCCTCCTTCCCTTTGGTAGACGTCTGGTTCAACGTGACCCTGCATCAAAGACCCTCGAGATCCTTGAAATGGTTATTGAAAATGATATGGTATGATGCTATGTACAGATATGCAAGGTGTTGTACCCCAAAATTTGCCCTCCCATATTCTTCAAGATTTATCAAGAATCATCTTCAAATGGTTCAAGACTTCTCAAGGGTTGCACAGTCCATCTGCCTCCTAAGCCAGTCAAAATTAGGGTTTTGGTTCCTTCAATGGATTTGAGGCTTTCAATGGTCCAATCAAGTCTCATAGGCTCATATACATTGTCAAGCATCCATATGCCAAGTCTCAAGACTCACAGCATCAAATTGCACAGTCAAAAGTCCCATTTGCTTCACAGTCAACTGCAGGGGTAAAATGGTCATTTTGCAGTCAAAAGTCAGAATTTTTGGCCAACATCTTATTTTGAGTCCACAATCATCATTTGATCAAGTCTTGATCATGATTCCACAAGCATGGCTCAAAAATCATCAAGATGCCAAAAGTTACTATTTTTGGACAGCAGAAAAGTCAACTGTAACTTGACCAAGGCATAACTTTTTCATGGTTCATCAGAAAAATCCCATCCAATGCTCATTTTGAAGGGGATGACATTTCCTACAACTCATCTTCACATTCCAAGTCCAAGAAATGCTCTCACAAAAAGTTATCAATTTCTACATTATAGGTCAATTTCAAAAGTCAACAAAAATGCACTTTAAGTCAAAGATCATAACTTGAGATTGGTGAATCCAAACGACATGGGACCAAAGGCATTGGTTAGAGGACTTCAATACCTTTCCAAAATGTTCAATAACATGTTCATAGCATCAAAATTGAGCAAGATATGCATTGGAGAAGTTGGTAAATTTTTGTGAATGTGCAAAAGTCAACTTTGCTCAAAATACCTTATTTTTGCTAATGGACCTCAAATTTCTTCTTGAAACATTGTCCAAGGCTTATGCACGACCCATTGAGCTTAAATTGATTTATTTTCTTATTTTAATTAATTAATTGAATTTTTTATTAATATTAATTCATTTAATTGATTTAAAATGTAGGAAATTCAAAGATATGGTTTTCAAATCTTTTTATGAAGCAAATATGACCAATATGAGCTGGCAAATTCGTGTGCACATCAAGGGGACAAAGATCTCCAATTTTGGCAAGTTTTCTCCATCAAAAAGAGGCAAAAAGATTTGATTGAAAATCAAATATTGAAAACATGAATTCCATGGATCTTTGGGCCAAGACTTGACCTAATTCCCTTCCATTACATATTCATAACCAAACCCTAATGCCATTCACGTGAAAAACTGCTGCAAAGAGCCATTACCACATTGAAAAAATTCAAAGAAAACTTGAAACTGATCTTCATACTCCATGCCAATTCAAAGCCTTTTCTTGATTCCAATACATTGCTGGAGGTGTGAGAAACGATTTACAATCAAGAACAGTTTAAGGGTTTGTGATTTTTTTCTGGAATCGAGTTGCTTATTTCATGCATGATTAACACAATTTATTGTTTGTTTTGCATTGTTTGAGTCCATAGGATGCTAATGATGCAGGTTAATTAGATTATGATGCACAGAATCAAGAATCACCATTGAAGAAATCTAGGGTTCCTAAGCTTGAGATTTGGGGATTTCCAGCACAGGAAAAATTAGACCATCTCACGCACATGGTTGAAACCGCCTGGACAAGAAGAATTGAACCCAACCCTCGCGAACAATTTATATTGACCATGGAGTTATTCGCTATTTTTTGCATTTGCAGTTTGTGGGGGTTAAAAACCCCCACTATCTATTTTGTTTTCTGCAGGTTTCATGAAGAAGACGAGGATGTGGTGCTATGCCATTGGATGATTCAAAAGGAGCGCGCGTTTTTATGTTTTGCACAACATATTTACTTGTTTCACATATTATTTTTACTCATTATTATTCTAACAAATGCAAGCGAGTGGCCTGGTGGTGGATGCGTTGTCCAAGAACCATTGGGACCTGGGTTCGATTCCCAGGTCCCCCCAAAACAATTATTTGCTATTTTCTTATGCATGTTCATGTGCAGCTTTCCAGGGGCGGTACACCATGTGCCTCCAGACATCCAGCATGCCATGTGTCTTATGCAACAATCCAAGGGCCAAAGATGGAAGACTATGGTACTACCTAGTCAATGAACACGCAGTTAATCCCAGAAGTCAACGCAGGCTTGAGTTAATGGGCCTGAAATTTCCAGCATAAACCTCCATATTTGGGCCATCACCCCCTGGTTTGCTATTTCTTTTTATTTTCTTTGTCCTTTTAATTTCTTTTCTATTATTATTATTATTTAATTTAACTCATAAATTATTATTTTATTAATAAATTCAGACCTATTAAAAAATGTAAATATTTTATTTATTACTATTATTATTAATGTCACTCTTTTATTTTGTAAATAAACACTAACTTAAATTAATTTAGTTTAATTAGGTTTGATTTTAATTTTCTTTTACAATAAATAAAAATGAATTAGACTTAGGGTTTTTCTTTTGACACTTTTAATTTCTTTTTTATTTTATTTCATTAAAAAGATAAAACTACAAAAATACTTTTTCTTGTAAATAATTAATTAATTAGTAAATTAGGTTTAATATTTAATTTAATTGCAACACAAAGGACAAAATTCAATTCTTTTCTCAAAAAGGGTCAAAACCCTAAGACGTTCCCGATTTAATTTCTTTCGCGCTTTATTTCCTTTTGATTATATTGATGTAACTGTTTCTGAGGATGTAATAGTTAATTAGGGCTTTTATCGCTTTCTTTACTTTCTCACACTTATTTTCCAAACGGGTTATGTTTTTGGCGATGTATATACCCGCGCCTTGTAATAGCGTAGATTCAACTTTCCGCACTTTACTTTCCGCACTTATTAAACTGTTAATTATGCATGACAAGACTTGTATGACAAATAAAATCAATCCGTAGCTCACAAATACATGTACAAGATAATCTTAACTGAAATTGGACACACGTGCACATGCCACTCTTAGGGTACGCCTCACTGGTTGCCTCGACGTGGTCATCAAGTATAGGGTGTTTTAGAGGTCGCCCTCCTGTCTAAAGATCCAGTTGCCTCTAAACGGTTGCCTCGGATAAAAAGGATCTAGGACATTAGGGTTACCGCTAAGGCGTCCTACTATTGCTTTGGTGACCATATTGTCCCTATAATCGAATTGACCCGAATAACTCCAACGACGGTGCTACCTACTTCTCAATAGTGGGATAGTACTGTCTAAAGGACTCTTACACAGCCTAATTCCTTATAGTAGGTAGATTTCTCCTGGGTACTTGCCTTTTCAAAAAACAAAAACAACTTTTCGCACCTACACTTTCAAAAAGTTTTCAAACAAAACACTTCATACACTCTTGAGGACTGATACAAGAGTTACTTAGAAGTTTTTCAAACTAAACTTTTTCAAAACCCACAAACACTTGAAAAGAAAACATTTTTGAAAACATAGTGAGCAAGTACCTAAGAGCCTATGGATAACCATGGATAGAAAGGGTGCTAACACCTTCCCTTTCTATAAATCTACCTCCCGAACCGAGAAACATTCTCGAAAAGGAATTTTGTTGTGCTTTTGTCCTTTCCTTGTTGGAGAACATAAAAGACGGTGGCGACTCTTGCTTACCGTGACATTTCGCGAACCAGCTTTAAAACAGTCAGTTCTATTTCCACCGATCACAGAACTGGCGACTCTGCTGGGGACTTTTAATAAGTGAGGTGTACCTTAGGATTAGACCACTCTTATGTTTTCAATTGTATGCCTTGATTGCTTTTATATTTGTGGGCTTGCATCGGAGTTTCATAGATCCTAACCCGGATCTGGGGAATACCCTTTAGGTAGCATAAGCTGTGAGGGACCTGTCCGGCGTAGACCAAAACGGGTGAAGCAGTGGCTACGTTGGTGTGACACCTTTGTCTGTACCGATATCCCTTGTGTTGCAACGAGGAGAATATGGGTCTTCTGAGGAGTCATTAAGCACCAACCGACCTTAGAACCCTAAATTGACCCAACTTGGCCATAGAACAGTAGCAGTATGCTACACTCATTGAGGCTAAACTCTCACGATGGTTCTGGCCGCAAGAAAAGATTGCGAAGCTGGAGTTATGACCGATTAAGGTTAGTCAGTGATATTTAGATCCTCTAGAACCCGGTTACTATTTTCTAGGACAGGTCTTAACCAACTGAAACTGAAAGAGGGTAGTACCTAAACTTCATGCTGGCCTAAACTCTAAGGGCTTTCTGGTGTTACTTGTGTGCCTTAAAACTTGAACTACTTGTATATTCTTATCTGACACATGAGTGCCTTACAGGTTTTGTTTACAGTCCTTAATTGGGACTCATTACAGGGCCTACTTACATCACTCCATGCATAGCATAACATCATACCATTGCATGTATCCTGCATAAGGACTAACCCATTTCAAGGATCTCAAGGGTTTATGATGCAGGTCATGATGAACCAAATGTCTAGCAAGGGGCAAAGGGGATTTATTTTCCTCTAGCCAAGGTTGTTTGGAGATCAAAACATGATACCTTGAGTCAGGGGCTATGACCCACTCGATATGGTGAGCCTTGACTCTTGAAGAAGGACTCCCAACAACATGAAGTTCCTTCAATCAAGCTACCAAATTCAGATTCTAACAATTTTCTTGTTTACCCCGCGAGATCCTTGAAAACATTGCATGCATACATACACATCATTGCATAACATGTACCCTTGTTACAGGTCACTTACCGTCTTCGCTGTTTATTTCGGCAATGGCTTTCCAACCAGACAACCAGGATCTCCGTATTCAAGAGACTCAGTTTAGGGAAGTCTTCCTAAGCCTATCCAAGGGGCAGGAAGAATTGAGAATGCTCCTCATGGGGAATTTGGTTAGGAAGAGTCCTGAAGACGACAAGGACGAACGGCTGAAACATCTGCAAGCTGAGGTGGATGCAATGAGAACCCAGATGCTGGGGCAAATGGCTCTTATCCAAGGCTTGGCTCGGGAGCAAGAAGAGTTGAGAACCATGGTCAACCAGCTTCACCAAGAGAGATACAACATGAAGCAAACAGTCCAAGTCAGGGACCAGGTCATTGATCAGCTTCCAAGAGGACAAGAGTCTGGTATGGTGAAGAATAGACCTCTCCAAATTGCTACCACTTCACAGGTCCAACCACAACCTCGCCCAGAGCAACGGGTTGATCAGAGTAAGCCTCGAAGGCAATTTACCAAGCTCAACGCGTCGCTGTCTCAAGCTGTACAACACCTATTGAGGTTGAATTTGGTAACTCTAAGGGCTCCTCCCCGGAATCCCAACATCTCTGCTCCTACTTATCATCCCAATAAAAGATGTGCATACCACTCTGATGGTCCAGGACATGACACAAACGACTGCTGGTCTCTGAAGAACAAGATCCAGGACCTGATTGATGAAGGAGCAATGGAATTCACCCAAGATGGCCAGGCTGAGTTCTTCTACTATCCCTGCAAGATTCACCATTTGAAGTGACAAGTCCTGAGACGAGAAGACTTTTTGTCCATTAGAATTTTCAAGTTGTAATTTTCTTTTGATTGTTCAAACAATTATTGTCATGGCAAACATTATTACTTTATTAATGCATCGCATATGTATGTTTTGAATCAATCCATTCGTGTTCACTATGCTTAAAACTGCTTCCATTTTTGTGATGATCAACTCTCAATAAAACAATTCTAAGCCTTTTAAGGGAGGATGACGAAAACGATACCGTGATCGTTACAGTATGCTTTTGAACTGACCCCGCTGATGAGGTACATGCATTGTTTCAATTCCTAGACACTGGAGTTATAAGGACGATAATCCCTCGTCAACCCCTTTGAGCCAAAGAAGTTGGAGTTTTTCTTTTCAAAAATTAAAACCCTTAATCATAACCTGGGGCAGGGTAGTTCTCTCAATTGATCCGAGTGCACAACGAATGGCACCAAAAAAGTCCTTACAAAACAAAAGACTGTGATGGTTCCAAATGATCATAAAGACAGGCAGTCATTATCTCTCAAAATGAAAGCCCAACAAGTCAAAACCTATGAAGGAGACTTACAAAACTGGGGCATCCCGCCGACTGTAATCACAAAAGAAACAGTTCAGGCAACAAAAAAAAAACAGGGATAACAAAATCAAAAAGAAAGAGGTCCTGTAAACCCTCAACAAAAAAGAAATGACTGCCTATTCAAAATAAACTATCACTATCCGAACCATCACCAGAATATCAGGACAAAGACTCACATAAGGTCTAACGCACAATCAGCTGAGTTTAGGTTTGAAGAACATCACGAAGAGCGGGTGTGTACAAATATAATTTGAGCCTTTATCCTTTGTTTCTTAAACCATGAACCAGGCCACGTTACAACCCTTAAAAGTCCTAGCTGAAGCATGGGTTAGTTCGAAAGCATACTGTTACAAAAGGTATCCTGACTCCTTAAGGCTTGCTGTAAAATACTGAGTTGACATCACATTTTACAAAAATTCACTTGTTTTATTGAACACTTCATTTCCAAAAAAAAACTTCAAGACAGACATAAGCTTTGCATTTTTAAAATAACATTGTTTGCATATGACTTTTTGTTCGAACAGCAAAGAAATTCGCACGAAGAATATCTAGTGAACAAAAGCACTCCCAAACAAGGGGCAGACGTGATCATTGTCCATCATCTGGGGCAGTTAAGTCAAGATTCAGAGAATCTCTCAAATGCCAAACAGCCAGGGGAAAATCTCGCCTGAGTCACTTGGGGCATTGAACATGAATTACAGCAATGAATCTTGCCTGATCCGACATCTTCTGGTGGTATGGCACACGACACTGCTGACAGTGACAATTCCCTACACTATGAGAGCATGGACATAGTCGAAAAAATACTGCGCATAATTAAAGACCCGCTAGGTTGACACACCTAGGCAAAAATA
This sequence comes from Vicia faba, assembly GCA_948472305.1. Taxonomy (NCBI): domain Eukaryota; kingdom Viridiplantae; phylum Streptophyta; class Magnoliopsida; order Fabales; family Fabaceae; genus Vicia; species Vicia faba. Next base: position 64,734,949 of record OX451737.1, read on the forward strand.
AGGGATGAAAATGAAAATTTGTACACCCGGCAAGTCGAAAACCTGAAAAGGCGGCTTGGGCAAAAAGGGTATCCCGGTGGACTGAAAACCCGAAAGGGCAGTCCAGGAAAAAATTAGGGATCAAAGCGTACGACTAGGCCCCGTCATCTCATCACTTGCCTACCAGAAGAAGATTTGTCATTCCAATCGGCAAGTATCAAGCACCTCCACAGGTACTTTCTCCCGCAGAAACTGGGGCAATAAGAATTGTCTAAAGCGATCTGGTTGCTCTGTCCATCGAGGTACCAAGGTAAGTTCAGCTGAAGAACATGACCAAGTTACCTTCACTCCCCGCAGAGTAAGACAGGATTCAACAGTACTCTCCTCCGAGCAGAGTTGGTCTCTCATAAGCCCTATAGAGGCACAGTATCTCCAGCAAGTCAGCAACACTCTCCCCAAGCAGAGTTAGCCTACTGTCAGCCTTAAGGAAGTTGGATATCCCCAAAAGGTCTCAATATTCCCCAGCGGAGTATACAGATATTCCTAAGCAAGCATCCCCGGCAGTCTTAATATAAGATTGTTCCCCGGCGGAATATCAGACACCCCAGTGGAACCATTCCCCCAGTACAGTCCAAAAGATTCCCCAGGAGAGTTGAATCAATATCCCCATTAGATTCTGGAAGCTCATCCTCAGTAGATTCTGGAAGCTCATCCCCAGTAGATTATGGAAGCTTATCACCTGCAGAGTACATGCATCTCTCCCCGGCTTTATTCAGAAGGTTATCCACCATCAGAGCCTATAACTGGGTTATCCTCAGCTAATTACCACGGAAAGATCGTCCTCGGCGAAGTTCTTCCTGTCCCCCAGCGGAGTTCATCAAATCTTCCAATAAAACTTATCAACGGAATCCCCAGCGGAGTTATCGTCAAATCTCAGTGAAGTATCCCTTCCCACAGAGTAATTCCCCGCAGAGTAATCTCTTCGCCAAGTTTATTCCTCAACGGAGTCGGATTCTCCTACCAGTTTATTCTTGCAATCATCATCCCCAGCAAAAACGAAGAACTCTACTCTTCAAACATCAGCCCAGGATTTAACAAGCTCCCGGCATTCGTCAAGGATTTATTTTTCTAGACGAAAATACACACATAGACATTTCACATTTCATATATCCTGCTTACATACATGATAAAGTGCATACTACACTACCTCTGAACATCATGACATCATGCATTTCATACATCATGACATTGCATACAACTGATGTTTTGCCTTTTCAGGAAAAAGGTCCATCCAAAGATGATTACTATCAACTGTCGCAATTCTAGATTTGATACCTGTATCTAGCCAGGGCATATTTGTGAGTGATTGATTATGGATTCGATACCTGTATCCAGCCAGGGCATGTCTGCATGAAGAGTTTAGAGATTCGATACCTGTATCCAGCCAGGGCATATCTGTAGACGACTAATTCCATATTCGATACCTGTATCTAGCCAGGGCATATCTGTGAGTAATTGATTGTGGATTCGATACCTGTATCCAGCCAGGGCATGTCTGCATGAAGAGTTTAGAGATTCGATACCTGTATCCAGCCAGGGCATATCTGTAGATGACTAATTCCAGATTCGATACCTGTATCTAGCCAGGGCATATCTATGAGTAATTGATTATAGATTCGATACCTGTATCCAGCCAGGGCATGTCTGCATGAAGAGTTTAGAGATTCGATACCTGTATCTAGCCAGGGCATATCTGTAGACGACTAATTCCAGATTCGATACCTGTATCTAGCCAAGGCATATCTGTGAGTAATTGATTATAGATTTGATACATGTATCCAGCCAGGGTATGTCTGCATGAAGAGTTTAAAGATTCGATACCTGTATCCAGCCAGGGCATATCTGTAGACGACTAATTCCATATTCGATACCTGTATCTAGCCAGGGCATATCTGTGAGTAATTGATTGTGGATTCGATACCTGTATCCAGCCAGGGCATATCTGCATGAAGAATTCCAGATTCGATACCTGTATCCAGCCAGGGCATATCTGTAGACGACTAGTTCCGGATTCGATACTTGTATCCAGCCAGGGCATATCTGTGAGCGATTGATTGTAGATTCGATACCTGTATCTAGCCAGGGCATATCTACATGAAGAGATTGAAGATCAACACCTGAAACAGGCCAGGAAATTATCTTTCTTTCTTAGGTACGCAAGTTCTCGCTAAGGAATCTCTTACGCGATCGACACACATCTCCAGGTGGCATCTATAAGCCCATCCTCCCATCCATCACATCTCCAAATGGCGTCCATAAGCCCATTCTCGACATCACATTGCTGATATTCTACTATGCGAGTGCAAATTTCTGGGCACTCTAGTGTTCAATCATCTTCTACCTTTGGATCACGAAAGGCACGCAAGCCAATCTACATCCTCAGGTTTAAGAAGATTGAACAGGGGCAACTGTTGTACCCCAAAATTTTCCCTCCCATATTCTTCAAGATTTATCAAGAATCATCTTCAAATGGTTCAAGACTTCTCAAGGGTTGCACAATCCATCTGCCTCCTAAGCCAGTCAAAATTAGGGTTTTGGTTCCTTCAATGGATTTGAGGCTTTCAACGGTCCAATCAAGTCTCATAGGCTCATATACATTGTCAAGCATCCATATGTCAAGTCTCAAGACTCACAACATCAAATTGCACAGTCAAAAGTCCCATTTGCTTCACAGTCAACTATAGGGGTAAAATGGTCATTTTGCAGTCAAAAGTCAGAATTTTTGGCCAACATCTTATTTTGAGTCCACAATCATCATTTGATCAAGTCTTGATCATGATTCCACAAGCATGGCTCAAAAATCATCAAGATGCCAAAAGTTACTATTTTTGGACAGCAGAAAAGTCAACTGTAACTTGACCGAGGCATAACCTTTTCATGGTTCATCATAAAAATCCCATCCAATGCTCATTTTTAAGGGGATGACATTTCCTACAACTCATCTTCACATTCCAAGTCCAATAAATGCTCTCACAAAAAGTTATCAATTTCTACATTATAGGTCAATTTCAAAAGTCAACAAAAATGCACTTTAAGTCAAAGACCATTACTTGAGATTGGTGAATCCAAATGACATGGGACCAAAGGCATTGGTTAGAGGACTTCAAGAACTTTCCAAAATGTCCGAGAACATGTTCATAGGATCAAAATTGAGCAAGATATGCATTGGAGAAGTTGGGAAATTTTTGTGAATGTGCAAAAGTCAACTTTGCTCAAAATACCTTATTTTTGCTAATGGGCCTCAAATTTCTTCTTGAAACATTGTCCAAGGCTTATGCACAACCCATTGAGCTTAAATTGATTTATTTTCTTATTTTAATTAATTAATTGAATTTTTTATTAATATTAATTCATTTAATTAATTTAAAATGTAGGAAATTCAAAGATATGGTTTTCAAATCTTTTTATGAAGCAAATATGACCAATATGAGCTGGCAAATTCGTGTGCACATCATGGGGACAAAGATCTCCAATTTTGGCAAGTTTTCTCCATCAAAAAGAGGCAAAAATATTTGATTGAAAATCAAATATTGAAAACATGAATTCCATGGATCTTTGGGCCAAGACTTGACCTAATTCCCTTCCATTACATATGCATAACCAAACCCTAATGCCATTCACGTGAAAAACTGCTGCAAAGAGCCATTACCACATTGAAAAAATTCAAAGAAAACTTGAAACTGATCTTCATACTCCACGCCAATTCAAAGCCTTTTCTTGATTCCAATACATTGTTGGAGGTGTGAGAAACAATTTACAATCAAAACTAAGCCTTAAAGCTATCAGAATCACCAAAAACAGTTTAAGGGTTTGCGTTTTTTTTCTGGAATCGAGTTGCTTATTTCATGCATCATTAACATAATTTATTGTTTGTTTTGCATTGTTTGAGTCCATAGGAAGCTAATGATGCAGGTTAATTAGATTATGATGCACGGAATCAAGAATCACCATTGAAGAAATCTAGGGTTCCTAAGCTTGAGATTTGGGGATTTCCAGCACAGGAAAAATTAGACCATCTCACGCACATGGTTGAAACCGCCTGGACAAGACGAATTGAACCCAACCCTCGCGAACAATTTATATTGACCATGGAGTTATTCGCTATTTTTTGTATTTGCAGTTTGTGGGGGTTAAAAACCCCCCGCTATCTGTTTTGTTTTCTGCAGGTTTCATGAAGAAGACGAGGACGTGGTGCTATGCCATTGGATGATTCAAAAGGAGCGCGCGTTTTTATGTTTTGCATAACATATTTACTTGTTTCACATATTATTTTTACTCGTTATTATTCTAACAAATGCAAGCGAGTGGCCTGGTGGTGGATGCGTTGTCCAAGAACCATTGGGACCTGGGTTCGATTCCCAGGTCCCCCCAAAACAATTATTTACTATTTTCTTATGCATGTTCATGTGCAGCTTTCCAGGGGCGGTACACCATGTGCCTCCAGACATCCAGCATGCCATGTGTCTTATGCAACAATCCAAGGGCCAAAGATGGAAGACTATGGTACTACCTAGTCAATGAATACGCAGTTAATCCCAAAAGTCAACGCAAGCTTGAGTTAATGGGCCTGAAATTTCCAGCATAAACCTCCATATTTGGGCCATCACCCCCCTGGTTTGCTATTTCTTTTTATTTTCTTTGTCCTTTTAATTTCTTTTCTATTATTATTATTATTTAATTTAACTCATAAATTATTATTTTCTTAATAAATTCAGACCTATTAAAAAATGTAAATATTTTATTTATTACTATTATTATTAATGTCACTCTTTTATTTTGTAAATAAACACTAACTTAAATTAATTTAGTTTAATTAGGTTTGATTTTAATTTTCTTTTACAATAAATAAAAATGAATTAGACTTAGGGTTTTTCTTTTGACACTTTTAATTTCTTTTTTATTTTATTTCATTAAAAACATAAAACCACAAAAATACTTTTTCTTGTAAATAATTAATTAATTAGTAAATTAGGTTTAATATTTAATTTAATTGCAACACAAAGGACAAAATTCAATTCTTTTCTCAAAAAGGGTCAAACCCCTAAGACGTTCCCGATTTAATTTCTTTCGCGCTTTAATTCCTTTTGATTATATTGATGTAACTGTTTCTGAGGATGTAATAGTTAATTAGGGCTTTTATCGCTTTCTTTACTTTCTCACACTTATTTTCCAAACGGGTTATGTTTTTGGCGATGTATATACCCGCGCCTTGTAATAGCGTAGATTCAACTTTCCGCACTTTACTTTCCGCACTTATTAAACTGTTAATTATGCATGACAAGACTTGTATGACAAATAAAATCAATCTGTAGCTCACAAATACATGTACAAGATAATCTTAACTGAAATTGGACACACGTGCACATGCCACTCTTAGGGTACGTCTCACTGGTTGCCTCGACATGGTCATCAAGTATAGGGTGTTTTAGAGGTCACCCTCCTGTCTAAAGATCCAGTTGCCTCGAAACGGTTGCCTCGGATAAAAAGGATCTAGGATATTAGGGTTACTGCTAAGGCGTCCTATTATTGCTTTGGTGACCACATTGTCCCTATAATCGAATTGACCCGAATAACTCCAACGACGGTGCTACCTACTTCTCAATAGTGGGATAGTACTGTCTAAAGGACTCTTACACAGCCTAATTCCTTATAGTAGGTAGATTTCTCCTGGGTACTTGCTCTTTCAAAAAACAAAAACAACTTTTCGCACCTATACTTTCAAAAACTTTTCAAACAAAACACTTCATACACTCTTGAGGACTGATACAAGAGTTACTTAGAAGTTTTTCAAACTAAACTTTTTCAAAACCCACAAACACTTGAAAAGAAAATATTTTTGAAAACATAGTGAGCAAGTACCTAAGAGCCCATGGATAACCATGGATAGAAAGGGTGCTAACACCTTCCCTTTCTATAAATCTACCTCCCGAACCGAGAAACATTCTCGAAAAGGAATTTTGCTGTGCTTTTGTCCTTTCCTTGTTGGAGAACATAAAAGACGGTGGCGACTCTTGCTTACCGCGACATTTCGCGAACCATCTTTAAAACAGTCAGTTCTATTTCCACCGATCACACGAGGTAAGAAAGTGTATATACAAATAATCATATTCACACAAAGCAAATAAATCCTTAGGTTTAGGCTTGCATGGAGTTTGTAGGTACGTACCCTCTTGAAGTTTAGTTGGCTCAACATGTCCTAGTTAATAGTAATTGGGTTCTAAGGGATCTCAATATCACAGAACTTTCCCACAAGCTTCATTCAATAAGCAATTGACTCGCAACCGAACAAAACTCAGGGGTCAAGTCTCAATGAGTGTATCATCGAGTATCAACTAATTTTCAGCTCTACACCGAAACCGGTCATCTCACTACGTCCTAATGGCCAAGTTGGTCAAGTAAGGTTCTAAGGTCATTTGATGCTTCACGACACCACACGGCGGCCCCGTACTCTCCTTGATTCGACTCAAGGGTTACCGGTACTAACCAAAGTGCCACATCAACGTAGCTACTGCTTCAACCATGTCGGTATACGCTGCACAGTTCCCTTACAGTTTATTGCTACTTACCTAAAAGGTGCCCCCAAATTCGGGTGTAGGATTTAAAACAAACCCAAACAAGGAGCAAAAATGTAAAGCAAACAAATCAAACAATGTAAGCAAGTAAAGGTGATCTAACCCTAAGGTAACCCCACTTTTAGAATTTCCCCAGCAGAGTCGCCAGTTCTGTGATACGGTGGGAGAACTGACTTGATGTTTTGTGTTTCGATCGCATTTGTGCGGATAGCAAGAGTCGCCACCGACTTTTCTTTTACCCAAAAGGAAAGGTGAAAAAGAACAGGAAAGACCTTTAGAGATGTTTTTGAGTTCGGGGGGTAGATTATGAAAATGGAAGGTATTAGCACCCTTTTCATCCATGGTTTTCCATGGTCTCTTAGTTACTTGCTAGATCACTTGCTTTTGTTTGAATATTGTGCTTTGTGTGTGGTTATTTTTGAAAGTATTTTGAAAATAGAACTTCGTAATGGTTCTCGTTTCTATAAGAACACCTACAAAGTGTTTGTTTCGAAAATAGTTCAAAAGTGTGTTTGTGAGATGTGTTTTTGAAAGTATTTTGAAAATGGAACTTGGTAATGGTTCTTGTTTCTATAAGAATGCCTACAAAGTGTTTGTTTCAAAAATAGTTCAAAGATGAGAGTGTGGGTGTATAAAAATGTTTTTGTTGTGAGCAAGCGAGTAACCAGGAGCGAACCTACCTACTCAAAAGGTCTTAGATATGCTTTTCCTCCTCCTTTAGATGTGGCTATCTTACCATTGATTTGGTAAGAAGCCCCATCGTTAGATGTGAAGGGACGGACATTGGGACGTTTTGTATAGTCATAGAAGGAAACTTATGAGACGTTTTAGCAATGTCGTTTCAGGGACTAGATCGTTTACCGAAGGCAACATCGAGGGTCATCGAGGGCACGATCTTTTATCGAGGGTCTTTGCTAAAACGCCCATGCTCGAGGGACATGACTATTTTTATGAGGCAACAAGTGAGATTACCCTAAGGGTGTAAATGTGCAAATGTGTTTTATTTACATGCATTTAGTCTTGATTTTTAGGTTGTCTACTTGTTGATTTTATCTTGCCATACACGCCTAATTACTAGCATTTGTACAAAGCAAATAAAATGCAGAAATATAAAATCCTACGCTATTACAACCATATTGAAAGGCATAAAAAATATGAAGGAAAAAATAAGATAAAAGTAAGAAAAATGAGTGTCTTTCGATTGGGGGGGAAGCAACCTTTGATTTGCATTCTGTTGGCCTCCTTCGATTGGAGCTGGCAACAGGAAAGTCACGTCTTTCGATTGGGCCTTGGCAGGGGCGAGGTCCTGTCCTTCGATTGGGCAATGGCAGCAGCAAGTTGTATCCTTCGACTGGGGCCTGGAAGTAGCACATTGTATCCTTCAACTGGGTTAGAGATAGTAGGGGAGTGCCTTTCGTCTCTGCATGGAAACCAGTGTATGGCGAAGCCTTCTGGTTCTGCCTTGTTGCCTTGTTGCCTTCTTCGTCTGGAGATTGAAAGCAGTGAGGGAATGCCTTTCGACTGAGTCTGGAATCAGTGAAGGCATACTTTTCGTCTGGACCTGAAAGTCAACATGGTTTTCCTCCTGGTTGTCTCTTTCGTTTGACCTGGAGAAAGAGGGTAGAAACCAGAAGCTTCGTTTCCTATTTCCTGTTTCCTGTTTCTCTCATTTAAAGCATTAAATGGCAACATGGCCTGAGGCCATGCTAGTATTTGTCTTGCAAACAGTTTAATAGTTCAAGCTAGTTCGGGTAAACAGAAAGCAAAACAAAAGGGTTAACTCTAAAAATATGTTAAAAGGGTGGAAACGATAGGAACAATGGTATATACATGCTTGAAATGAACGAAAAGATTATTTACATGTTATGCCATGAAATGAAAGGTTCAAGGGTAAGTGTGACTTACCTTGATGGATGCTTTGAATGGGTGTGGGACCTTGAGTGGAGGCCCAAAGTTTTGGATTTGAAAGAGGGGGCCATCAAATGTGCTTGGAATACTGGATTCGAAGGAAGGAAAGAAATAAGTCTTATGTTTCTTTCCAAACTGGATTTGAAGGATACTGAAGAGTACTTGTTCTTCAGAATCGAAGGAAGTAAGTATGTGATTCTGGGATTTTTGTGATTTCTCAAGTGTTGATGAACTTGAGAGTTTTGATGTGTTTGAGAAAATTTAGGGGATTCGTTCCGCTGGTCCAAAGATCCTCTCTTAGATTTGTAAAAAATTCCTTTATTTATAGAGAAAGAATGGATATGTTGTCCAAAGCCAGCCTCGCAAAGAAATGATAAAATAATGCGTAACGTGAAAGTATAAGTGGGGGGCCTGTTGGCAGTTGATTAAACTTGTGCCTCTGGCCCTGCATTTTGTTCAGACGAAATTCAGGTGGAAAGCTTCTTTTGTGATAAAAGTACTTTCTATGAAAAAGGGTATGTAGCCTTTAACCAAGGATAGTATTATCCAAAAGACAAAGTTTAAAACCCTTGTACAAACCTTTGATTATGTAAAGATTCGGAAGCAACATAGCCTGGCAAATGAGATTTGGTCTTGAGTCAAATGCAAGAATGAGATCGAAGCACACTTGTTCGAAGGAAGCCTTTGCCTTAGTCGAAGCTTGTGGTCGAAACAAGCTTACTCGAAGGAAGCTAATGCCCAGTCGAAGCTTGGATCGAAACAAACATATTGCCCAATCGAAAGCCCGTGTTCGAAGGAAGCAAGTTGCCCAATCGAAGCATGTGGATCGAATCAAACATAAAGGGAGTCATTGCCTTTTAGCGTGAGAGAAGTTCATGGCTTCTGAGTCGAAGGGTGTTCCTTCAAGGGAAGCAAGAACTTAGTTAAATCTTGTATGAAGATATCTCTTGGCTCGAACGAAACTTGTGAGAGGCAAAGTCTGCAAGAGGCCCTTGGTGCAAGTGAATTCGAAGGAGGTTTCAAATCCAAACAAAGGATGTACCCATGTTTCATTCAAAGGAGGTTTCAAATCCAAACGAAGGATATACCTAAACTTGCATTCAAAGGAGGTTTTAAGTTCAAAATGAAGGACATGCCCCAGTTTCATTCGAAGGAGGCCAAGAGTCAGTCGAAGGGTGCTGAATCGAAGGAGACCTGTTTTCCTCCAAATTTGTCAAAATGTTATTTTTATCTGTTTTCTCCCTTTTTGACAGTTTCCTTTTAATTTTAGTATTGGTAAATCCCAATGCACTTGTTTAAGCTTAAACCTTGAAAATCCTTGTAAGAAAATCCTTGAGAATTGAGAGAGTAAATTTTAGGGTACAACAGCTGCCCTTGTTCAATCTTCTTAAACCTGAAGAGTTAGATTGGCGAGTTTTGTCATTCGTGACTCGAAGGTGGAAGATGATTAGACACTAGAGCGCCCAAAAATGTGAACTCGGCGATGCGATGATAGGAGGAATGGGCTTAAAGATGCCATTTGGAGAGGTGATAGAATCTTGTTGGAGATGGGCTTGTAGATGCCATCTAAGAATGCTTGTTGAATTGTAATTTATAAGCTGAAAGAATGAGTATCAGAATTGCGTCCATGTTTGGAGTGTATCTGAGTTGTATCTGAAAGCTGAATCTAGATGATTGTCAGAATGGCGTCCGCGTCTGGAGCGCATTTGAACTGTATTGGAAAGTTAGGTTGTTTGATGATGAGTCCGTGTGAAACTTCATCTGAAATTGAGAAGGAACCTGTGTAGTGTTGCTTCATGATGAGTCAGTGTAAAACTTTATCTGAAATTTCCTGAGAAGGAACCTGTGTAGCGTTGCTTCATGATGAGTCTGTGTAAAACTGCATCTGGGAAAGAGAAGGAATTGGTGTAGGTTCGCTTTATGATGATGAGTCCGTGTAAAACTTCATCTTGGAAAGAGAAGGAACCGATGTAGGGTTGCTTCATGATGATGAGTCCGTGTAAAACTGCATCTTGGAAAGAGAGGGAACCTGTGTAGGGTTACCCGATGATGAGTCAGTGTAAAACTGCATCTGGAGTTTCCTGAGAAGGAACCTGTGTAGGGTTGCTTCATGATGAGTCCGTGTAAAACTGCATCTGGGAAAGAGAAGGAACCGGTGTAGGGTTGCCTCATGATGAGTCAGTGTAAAACTGCATCTTGGAAATGGAAGGAACCGGTGTAGGGTTTCCTGATGATGAGTCCGTGTAAAACTACATCTTGGAAAGAAGGAACCTGTGTAGGGTTGCTTCATGAGAAGTCCGTGTAAAACTGCATCTGGAAGGGAGGAACCGGTGTATGGTTGCCTGATGATGAGTCCGTGTAAAACTTCATTTTGGAAAAAAGGAACCTGTGTAGGGTTTCTTGATGATGAGTCCGTGTGAAACTTCATCTTGGAAAGAAGGAACCTGTGTAGGGTTTCCTGATGATGAGTCAGTGTGAAACTTCATCTTGGAAAGAAGGAACCTGTGTATAGTTTTCTGATGATAAGTCCATGTGAAACTTCATCTTGGGAAGAAGGAACCTATGTAGGGTTGCCTCATGATGAGTCTGTGTAAAATTGCATCTTGGGAAGAAGGAACCTGTGTAGGGTTGCATCATGATGAGTCCGTGTAAAACTGCATCTTGGAAAGGAGGAACCTGTGTAGGGTTGCCTGAGCTGGTCAAATAGATAGTTGTCCTGTCTGGCTTCAGGTATTAATCTAAAATTAATCGTCCATAGATTGTTTTCCTGGCTTGTTACAGGTATTAATCTGGAACTTTAAAAGGCTGCTGGTAGCCATCTGTTGATTGACCTTTTCCTGAAATAGGTAAAACGTTAGTTGTATGCAATATCATGATGTATGAAATGCACGATGTCATGATGTTCTCAAAATAAATGAGATTGCGTTGTATGCACTTATCATGTATGTAAATAGGAGGTATGAAATGTTTATGAATGCATTTTCGTCTGGGAAAATAAATCATTGACAAACGTCAGGGAGTCGTTAAATCCTGGACTACTGTTGAAGAGTATGTGTGTCTTCGAGCTTTGCTTAGAATATTTCTACCGGGGATTCCTGTTTTGTTGTTTGAGGAGAACTCCGCTGGGGAATATTGAAAACTCTGTGGGGAGAATGTTTATTCCTGCTTGGGAAAAAAGTTCAGGAGTCTCGGTTGTCCGTTGCTCCTACTGGGGAATCGAAGTTGAACTAATATCTGGTTGAGTCCAGGTTTCACAGTAACTTGCTGGGGATTGTAGAGTAGTCTACTGGGGAAGAGGGGTTGTGGTCCTCTGATTTGTAGTAGTCGGAGAGGCAAACTCAAGCTGGAGAATCCTGCCGTTTGTTGGGGAAATAAACCCTATTGCTCAGTCTATTGGAGAGGCGGCGACTTTACTGGAGAAAAATCCTCGATGATTCTTGAGGTCGACTTAGCTGGGAAGAGGTTATCAGAGATTGAAACTCTGACTGGGAGTCATCCTATGAGAAGGATTTTGGGGAGATTTGTCACTGCCCCTAGTAGCGAATGTTTGTGGCATTGCCAAAAAGTTTGATTAAACGTAACCCTTTGTCGGGATTAACGTTCAATTCCCCGAGTGATGGAGATGGAGACTTGCCCCTGGTTACTTTGCAATTCTTGAGAGATTTCTTAGAATCTTGACTGGACTGCCCCGGGTGTGCTGGATAGTGACATGTCATGTCCCCTTGTTGATAGGAGATTTCTCAATGGAAGTGTCATCCTTCTTGAATTGATTTTGTTTACTGAGAGAGATTTCATTCACTGGACATTCATTGTGTGAATTTCCCCGCTGTAAAACAGTTAGCCATATGAAAGCAGTGATATTCAAGTAATGCAAAGTTTATGCTTGTCTTGAAGTTTTGAAAAATGCATTTTTAGCAAGTAAAGAAGTTTTGTAAGAAAAATTTAACTCAGGATTTTGAGTAAAGCCTTACAGGAGTCAGGATACCTTTTTGTAACAGTGTGCTTTCGAACTAACCCATGCTTCAATTAGGACTTTTGAAGGGTTGTAACATGGCTTGGTTCACGGTTTAAGAAACAAAGGATAAATGCTCAAAGTGTATTTGTACCCACCCAAGCTTCGTGATGTTCTTCAGTCCTAAACTCAGTTAATTGTGCGTTTTAAGCTCCAATTGAGTCTGGAATGACATTTTAGTGATGGTTCAGACAAGTTAAGTTTGTTGGAAGTCAGTCATTTTTGCAACATTTTTTTTATGTTGTTGAGGATTTGTAGTGACCTATTTCTTTGATTTGTTATCCCTAATTTTTACCTGACTGTTCTTGTTTACAGTCAGCGGGATGCCCCAGTTTTATTAAGTCTCCTTCGTAGGTTTTGACTTAGTGGGATTTTCTTTTTTCGAGAGATAATGAGTGCCTATGTGGTAGGGAACCATAACCATCTTTTGATTCCAGAGGAATGTTTTTTGATGTCATTCGTTGTATTACGAGATGAGAGTTTGCGGCTTAACGCGCGTTTGAATTAACTGAGAGACTACCCTGCCCCAGGTTTTCATTAAAGGTTTCAATTTGTGTTAAAATAGAAAACTTATACTTCTTTGGCTCGAAGGAGTTGACTAGGGATTATCTTCCTTATAACTCTAGTGTTTAGGATTCTAAAGAATGCCTGTACATCGTCAGCAAGGTCTGTTCAAAAGCATACTGTATGAGATGAAGGTATTGTTTTCGTCATCCTCCCTCTAAAGGCTTGTAACTTTTAGCAAGAGTTGAATGTCATAAAGAAAGTAGAAAGCATATTTTAAATGTAATGAGTGGATAAAATCAAGAAAAACATATGCAATGCATTAATGAAACAAAGTTTGACATTAATAGATAATTGTTTGAATAGCAAAAGAAATTACAATTGAAAATTCAAAATGAACAAGTCACTCTCAATGGTTTGGAAAAGGAGAAGTGATCACATTTGGAGTCTCTGGAGGGTCAAACTCGATCTCCTTGGTGTCGATTAAATTATGAATCTTGTACTTCAACGCCCAGCAATCGTTTGTATCATGCCCGAGACTATCAGATTGATAAGCACACGTTGCATTAGGATTGTAGTTAGGACAAGAAGTTTTGGGGTTTGGATGAGGAGCCTTTAAAGTAATCAGCTATGCCTTCAACATGTGTTGTAGCGCTTAAGCCAATGACATGTCGATCTTAGTGTATTGTCTTTTAGGTGCAACCTCCTTACGCTGGTGCCCCTTCCTTTGTAGAGAAGGCGTAGGATTAGAGATCAAGATTGCTCCTACATGTTGGTCATGACGACTCTTTTGACCATACACATCATTGGACTCTTTCTTCACATTGTAATGCTTTTTCTGAGCATCAGAAGGTGTAGCTTCTTGAATCTTCCCACTTTTGATGCCAGCTTCGACCCTTTCGCCGGTCAGTATTAGCTCGGTGAACCCGACTGAAGAGCTTCCGATCAAGTGTTTGAAGAAAGGCCTTGTCAAAGTTCCCATGAAGATGTCAATCAGCTCCTTGTCAGTTAAAGGGGGTTGCACCCTACCAGCCAGATCTCTCCATTTTTGGGCGTATCCTTTGAAGCTCTCGTTGGAACCCATGGTCATGTTCTACAACTGCACACGAGTCGGTGCAAGATCTGCATTGTACTGATACTGCTTATAAAAAGCAGCAGCCAAATCCTCCCATGTGTGGATGTGAGAACTCTCCAATTGATAGAACCATTTGAGTTGAGTCCCTACTAGGCTTTCTTGGAAGAAATGGATCCAAAGCTTTGGATCAGTTGTGTATGGTTGAATTTTGCGGAAATAAGACTTTAAGTGCATCTTAGGGAAAGAGACTCCATCGTACAGGGCAAAGGTAGGGACTTTGAACTTTGGTGGTATGACCACTCCAGGAACCAAACCCATGTCTCCTAAATCCAAATTGGGTATCTGTTGAATCTCCATAGTACTGAGGCGATCCTCCAACTGTTTGTATTTGTCATCAGCGGGAGGATATTATTCCTCGGAGTAGTCGGCTTCAACTTCATCAATCTCCAAATTATGGTCTTCTTCAAGACTATCCCCCGTGTTGGATGGAGTTGAAAGATATAGAGCTTTAGGTCTTCTTCTGAAGTTCAGGATGCCTAATGACTTCTTGGACTTTTTCTTTTCTTTGAGAAGGAGAGCTTTCAGGTCTTCTTGCCCCTTAGCCATAGCCAGAAACATTTGTTGGAATTGAGCGTTTTGAGCTTGGAGATCTTTCACTGTTTGTTCCATATCCATCTTACTGAAATACACAGTAGGAAGATAAGGAGACATGTATGGGAGAAACCTGTCATGATATGATGCATGATATGGGGATGCATGATTTCAAGGATCTCGCGGGGTAAACACAAGAAAAAGTTAGAAGTTGAACTTTGATCAACAACTTTGATTGGAGAACTTTGTATCGGTGGATGTCTTTCCACGAGAATTAAGCTCACCATGTCAAGTGGGTCATAGCCCTTGACTCAAGTTGTTTGTACTTGATTTTTTACGGCGTTTGTTTAGAGGAAAATAAATCCTCCTTCCCTTTGGTAGACGTATGGTTCAACGTGACCCTGCATCAAAGACCCTCGAGATCCTTGAAATGGTTATTGAAAATGATATGGTATGATGCTATCTACAGATATGCGAGGTAAGCAAGTGTATATACAAATAATCATATTCACACAAAGCAAATAAATCCTTAGGTTTAGGCTTGCATGGAGTTTGTAGGTACGTACCCTCTTGAAATTTAGTTGGCTCAACCTGTCCTAGTTAATAGTAACTGGGTTCTAAGGAATCTCAATATCACAGAACTTTCCCACAAGCTTCATTCAATAAGCAATTGACTCGTAACCGAACAAAACTCAGGGGTCAAGTCTCAATGAGTGTATCATCGAGTATCAACCAATTTTCAGCTCTACACCGAAACCGGTCATCTCACTATGTCCTAATGGCCAAGTTGGTCAAGTAAGGTTCTAAGGTCATTTGATGCTTCACGACACCACACGGCGGCCCCGTACTCTCCTTGATTAGACTCAAGGGTTACCGGTACTAACCAAAGTGCCACATCAATGTAGCTACTGCTTCAACCATGTCGGTATATGCTGCACAGTTCCCTCACAGTTTATTGCTACTTACCTAAAAGGTGCCCCCAAATTCGGATGTAGGATTTAAAACAAACCCAAACAAGGAGCAAAAATGTAAAGCAAACAAATCAAACAATGTAAACAAGTAAAGGTGATCTAACCCTAAGGTAACCCCACTTTTAGAATTTCCCCAGCAGAGTCACCAGTTATGTGATACGGTGGGAGAACTGACTTGATGTTTTGCGTTTCGATCGCATTTGTGCGGATAGCAAAAGTCGCCACCGACTTTTCTTTTATCCAAAAAGAAAGGTGAAAACACACAGGAAAGACCTTTAGAGATATTTTTGAGTTCGGGGGGTAGATTATGAAAAGGGAAGGTATTAGCACCCTTTTCATCCATGGTTTTCCATGGGCTCTTAGTTACTTGCTAAATCACTTTCTTTTGTTTGAATGTTGTGCTTTGTGTGTGGTTATTTTTGAAAGTATTTTGAAAATGGAACTTCGTAATGGTTCTCGTTTCTATAAGAACGCCTACAAAGTGTTTGTTTCGAAAATAGTTCAAAAGTGTGTTTGTGAGATGTGTTTTTGAAAGTATTTTGAAAATGGAACTTCGTAATAGTTCTAGTTTCTATAAGAATGCCTACAAAGTGTTTGTTTCGAAAATAGTTCAAAGATGAGAGTGTGGGTGTATAAAAATGTTTTTGTTGTGAGCAAGCGAGTAACCAGGAGCGAACCTACCTACTCAAAAGGTCTTAGATATGCTTTTCCTCCTCCTTTAGATGTGGCTATCTTACCATTGATTTGGTAAGAAGCCCCATCGTTGGATGTGAAGGGACAAACATTGGGACGTTTTGTATAGTCATAGAAGGCAACTTATGGGACGTTTTAGAAATGTCGTTTCAGGGACTAGATCGTTTACCGAAGGCAACATCGAGGGTCATCGAGGGACTACGATCTTTTATCGAGGGTCTTTGCTAAAACGCCCATGCTCGAGGGACATGACTATTTTTCCGAGGCAACAAGTGAGATTACCCTAAGGGTGTAAATGTGCAAATGTGTTTTATTTACATGCATTTAGTCTTGATTTTTAGGTTGTCTACTTGTTGATTTTATCTTTCCATACACGCCTAATTACTAGCATTTGTACAAAGTAAATAAAATGCAGAAATATAAAATCCTACGCTATTATCACCATATTGAAAGGCATAAAAAATATGATGGAAAAAATAAGATAAAAGTAAGAAAAATTAGTGTCTTTCGATTGGGGGGGAAGCAACCTTTGATTTGCATTCTGTTGGCCTCCTTCGATTGGGGCTGGCAACAAGAAAGTCACTTCTTTCGATTGGGCCTTGGCAGGGGCGAGGTCCTGTCCTTCGATTGGGCAATGGAAGCAGCAAGTTGTATCCTTCGACTGGGGCCTGGAAGTAGCACATTGTATCCTTCAACTGGGTTAGAGACAGTGGGGGAGTGCCTTTCGTCTCTGCATGGAAACCAGTGTATGGCGAAGCCTTCTGGTTCTGCATTGTTGCCTTGTTGCCTTCTTCGACTAGAGATTGAAAGCAGTGAGGGAATGCCTTTCGACTGAACCTGGAATCAGTGAAGGCATGCTTTTCATCTGGACCTGAAAGTCAACATGGTTTTCCTCCTGGTTGTCTCATTCGTTTGACCTTGAGAAAGAGGGTAGAAACCAGAAGCTTCGTTTCCTATTTCCTGTTTCCTGTTTCTCTCATTTAAAGCATTAAATGGAAACATGGCCTGAGGCCATGCTAGTATTTGTCTTGCAAACAATTTAATAGTTAAAGCTAGTTCGGGTAAACAGAAAGCAAAACAAAAGGGTTAACTCTAAAAATATGTTAAAAGGGTGGAAACGATAGGAACAATGGTATATACATGCTTGAAATGAACGAAAAGATAATTTACATGTTATGCCATGAAATGAAAGGTTCAAGGGTAAGAGTGACTTACCTTGATGGAGGCTTTGAATGGGTGTGGGACCTTGAGTGGAGGCCCAGAGTTTTGGATTTGAAAGAGGGGGCCAACAAATGTGCTTAGAATACTGGATTCGAAGGATACTGAAGAGTACTTATTCTTCAAAATCGAAGGAAGTAAGTATGTGATTCTGGGCTTTTTGTGATTTCTCAAGTGTTAATGAAATTGAGAGTTTTGATGTGTTTGAGAAAATTTGGGGGATTCGTTCCTCTAGTCCAAAGATCCTCTCTTAGCTTTGTAAAAAATTCCTCTATTTATAGAGAAAGAATGGATATGTTGTCCAAAGCCATCCTTGCAAAGAAATGATAAAATAATGGGTAACGTGAAAGTACATGTGGGGGGCCTGTTGGCAGTTAATTAGACTTGTGCCTCTGGCCCTGCTTTTTGTTCAGACGAAATTCAGGTGGAAAGCTGCTTTTGTGATAAAAGTACTTTCTATGAAAAGAAAGGGTATGTAGCCTTTAACCAAGGATAGTATTATCCAAAAAAAATGTTTAAAACCCTTGTACAAGCCTCTGATTATGTAAAGATTCTGGAGCAACATAGCCTGGCAAATGAGATTTGGTCTTGAGTCAAATGCAAGAATGAGATCGAAGCGCACTTGTTCGAAGGAAGCCTTTGCCTCAGTCGAAGCTTGTGATAGAAACAAGCTTACTCAAAGGAAGCTAATGCCCAGTCAAAGCTTGGATCAAAACAAACATATTTCCCAATCGAAAGCCCGTGTTTTAAGGAAGCAAGTTGCCCAATCGAAGCATGTGGATCGAAACAAACATAAAGGGAGTCATTGCCTTTTAGCGTGAGGGAAGTTACTGGCTTCTGAGTCTAAGGGTGTTCTTTTAAGGGAAGCAAGAACTTAGTTAAATCTTGTATGAAGATATCTCTTGGCTCGAACGAAACTTGTGAGAGGCAAAGTCTGCAAGAGGCCCTTGGTGCAAGTGGATTCGAAGGAGGTTTCAAATCCAAACGAAGGATGTACCCAAGTTGCATTCGAAGGATGTTTCAAATCCAAACGAAGGATGTACCTAAACTTGCATTCGAAGGAGGTTTTAAGTTCAAAATGAAGGACATGCCCCAGTTTCATTCGAAGGAGGCCAAGAGTCATTCGAAGGGTGCTGAATCAAAGGAGACCTGTTTTCCTCCAAATTTGTCAAAATGTTATTTTTATCTGTTTTCTCCCTTTTTGATAGTTTCCTTTTAATTTTGGTATTGGAAAATCCCAATGCACTTGTTCAAGCTTGAACCTTGAAAATCCTTGTAAGAAAAGCCTTGAGAATTGAGAGGGAAAATTTTGGGGTACAACAGGATCCTTTATAAGCGTAACCATGATTCAACCTTACTGCGATGTGTGGACAAAATCGAGGCAGAAAGGATTATGGCAGAGTTACATGAAGGTACTTTCGGAACTCATTCCAGTGGGAATACCATGGCAAAGAAAATCCTACGGGTAAGATATTATTGGTCTACTATGGAAGCCGATTGTTATCAGCATTCTCGGACCTGTCATAAGTGCCAAGTCTATGCTGATAAGGTGCATGTACCTTTAGTTCCTCTGAATGTTTTGACAACTCCTTGGACCTTTGCAATGTGGGGCACCGACATGATCGGCGAGATTATACCTACGGCGTCCAACGGGTATCGTTTTATTCTGGTAGCTATTGATTATTTCCCGAAGTGGGTTGAAGCAGCTTCCTTTGCCACAGTAACCAAGAATGTTGTAGCGCGGTTTATCCGACACAATCTGATCTGTCGATACAGTGTACCAGAGAGGATCATTATGGACAATGGTACAAATCTCAATAATACAATGTTCAACGAGCTCTGCAAACAGTTTAAGATACATCATCACAACTCTTCTCCTTACCGGCCGAAGATGAATGGGGCTGTTGAAGCGGCTAATAAGAATATCAAGAAGATTGTGCAGAAGATGACAGTGACATACAAACACTGGCATGAGATGTTACCATTCGCTCTTCATGGGTATCGCACCTCAGCACGGACAAAAACAGGGGAAACACCCTACTCTCTGGTGTATGGCATGGAGGCAGTCTTACCCATTAAGGTCCAGATACCCTTTCTCCAGATTATGAAGGATGCAGGTTTGAGCGAGGATGACTGGATCCAGACCCAGCTTGACCAACTGAACTTAATCGATGAAAAGAGACTTACTGCTATTTGTCATGGTCATACGTATCAAAAGCGAATGATCAAGGCATTTAACAAAAAAGTCAGACGACAAGAGTATCAAGCCGGGGATCTAGTGATCAAACGCATCATACTGCCGCAAGGTGATCCCATGGGAAAATGGACCCCTACGTACGAAGGACATTTGTGGTTAAGAACATTTTCTCGGGAGGATCTATGATTCTAACCACCATGGATGGTGATGACCTTCCTCACCCCGTCAATGCAGACATAGTAAAAAAAATACTACGCATAATCAAAGACCTGCTAGGTTGACTGACCTAGGCAAAAATAACGGATGAAAAGGAAAAAATATGTACACCCGACAAGTCGAAAACCTGAAAGGGCGGCTTGGGCAAAAAAGGGTATCCCGGTGGACTGAAAACCCGAAAGGGCGGTCCAGGAAAAAATTAGGGATTAAAGCATAACACTATGTCTCATTGGATTATCTTGCAACCAGACTTCGGTATCGACTATCAAGCTCGGACGACGCCGATCAATCTGATCTACCTTCAACCAAGTAGCAAAGTGATGAGACGCTCGAAGATATAAAGGAAATAGTAGAGTTGGAACCCAGTGGGATTGTTCACATAGCTATTTTTCTTTATTTTTCGCAAATTGTATAATTCATCTTTCGGTGGCGTTCTCTTACTAGGACGCCAGCCTCTTGTACAAAACGCCTATTACAGGCCAACTTCAAAAATCAATACAATTTATTTTACAATAAATTTCAAAATTGTTTTTCTTTTTCTGTTTTGTTTTGCAAGAAAGTCCAATGATTCATTTTTGATATATGCATTTGAAAATAATTGTTGCTCATAAATATTTACATGCGAAACAAAAGATAATTGCTCGTAATTCCAGGAACAGGGGCAGGCAAGAAGTGCACAAACCTTACCGTTGCTCAACCCACCAGGTACAGGAATAGACCCAGCTGGAGAATATGACTAAAGGTACATACACTCCCCACAGAGTAAAAGGTATCTAAAAATAGTGGTGTTAATTCTCCCCAAGTAGAGTTTATCTGTCACCAGCACTAGAAGACTATCCCTAGTGGAGTTTATTTCTTCCACAAGCAGAAACTCAATCCCCGACAGAGTTTGTCATCACCGGCAACAATAATTCATCCCCAGCCAAGGTTATTTCTCCAAATCAGTAGATCTTCTAACAAAATCTCTCTTCCCCACAAAGTCGTTCTCTCGCCAATTTATTCTCCAGCAGAGTTATTCTCCCGCCAATTTATTCTCAAATCATCTTCGGTCGTTATCCCTAGCGAATGAAACTCCTTATATTCTCCAACAGCAATCCGGGATTTATTTTCCCCAGTTAGAGAATATCATCAAAACATTGCATATCCATACATCATGACATGTGCATATGCATCATACAACACAATCTCATTTATTTTGAGAACATCATTACTCAATACATTTCATACATCACGGCATTACATACGACTAACCCTTTACCTTTCAGAAAAAAATACAATCAAATTCTCACAAAGTTCAAGATATGAAGCCAGGACCTGACCGTATAATATCTTGATTTCTCCATCATATTGTGAAGCCTGGAGAACGACCGGATAACAGTATCAAATACCGTGAAGCCTGGAATCGACCAGATAGTGGTTTATCTTAAATTTAAGCTATGAAGCCTGGATTCAGCCGGATAATAGTTTAATCCCCAGCAAGTTATTGTGAAGCCTGGAGAACGACCAGATAGCAATGCAAGTTACTGTGAAGCCTGGATTACAACCGGATAGCAGTACAAAGACACCATGAAGCTTGTAATCGACCAGATAGTGCTATATCATAAACATAAGCCGTGAAGCCCGGAAATCGACCGGATAATAGCTTAACAAGTTATTGTGAAGCCTGGAGAACGACTAGATAGCAATGCAAGACACCATGAAGCCTGGACTCGACCGGATAATGGTATTAGATGTTGTGAAGCCTGAATTACTACCAGATAGCAGCCAAGAATACTACGAAGCCTGGAGTCGACTAGATAGTGGTATATCTTTGATGCAAGTTATGAAGCCCGAATTCGACCGGATAATATCTTGATTTCTCCGAACACCATGAAGCCTGGATTCGACCAGATATTGGTATAAGACATCGTGAAGCCTGGATTACGACCAGATAGCGGTAAAATACACTGAAGCCTGGATTACGACCAGATAATAGTAAGGGACACTGCGAAGCTTGGATTTCGACCAAATAGTAGTCTACCTGTTGTACCCCAAATTTTGACCTAAGAGACCATCTCCCATCTACATCATTCGCATTGCAAGCGTTTTGATTTTTAAAATTCATAACTTTTTTCAGGCCGAGAGCTATTTATTTTGAACACTAAATTATTTAACCGATTCATGCTTAAATGATGTTTATTAATTATTTATCATCTTAAATTTAAATAATTGGAATTTATTTCCAATTGTTATATAATTTAAAGATTTATAGATAATAAAATAAATATTAGAAAAAGGCATATTAATCGTTCAGACAGTGTTTATTTATTACTCACTATCTTAAATTTAAATAATTGGAATTTACTTTCAATTGTTACACAATTTAAAGATTTATGAATAATATGATAAATATTTGAAAAAGGTTCATTAATTGGTCAATAATGATTATTTAATTATTTATCATTCTAAGTTAAATAATTGAAATTCTATTTTTAATTATTATAATTTAGAAAGTTATGAATAATGAATTAAATAATTGAAACTATTAATTGATCAATGATATTATTTATTTATTTGTTTATTATTCTGAATTTAGGTAATTGAAATTCATTTTCAATTATTATACAATTTAAAGAATTATAAACGATAAAGTAAATAATTAAAGAGAAGGAGGAAATTAATTGGCAAATATTGGAATTTTATTCATTTTCTTCTAATTGTACAATTATTGTGTAAATACTGTATTTATTTACAACGAATTTACAATAATAATTTTACAAAATTAAAATGAAATAAAAACTAATCTAATGTTTTCTAATTCTAAATCTTCTATCCAATGCCTTTTGTCTGCTCACTTGATTTTACCTGCAAAAAAAAACAATTAAAAGAAAAATTAGATTTGAACAAATAATTAAAAGTAGAAAATTATTTAGTGATCATCATTAAAAGCAATGGCTGGAATCAGTTTACCCTTTTTTGCAAATCACGGGATTTCTCCCGGTTCACAAAAAAAGGAGGAATTTTTATAAATGAATGCACAAATTCATTTTTGTCAAAAACTGCATTTTTCGAATCAATTGCATTTTCAAAAAGTCCACTGCATATTTCAAACAACATATGCACCAATTCAAATGTTTGTCAAATAGCATACAAAAAATCAACAGCATATGCACTTTCAAAGCCAAATTGCAACGTAAACATGCCCATATAGGAAGAGGCCAAACATACAAAGAGGCTCCCACTGTGCCATGCAGTAGGCAAGTTAAAAATATGCAGTTTAAACAATTTTTGCAAGCAATATATTTCCTTTTTCATCATGTTCCAGCCCATGCAGTTTCAGAACAAGTACAGTACACCTCATCTTAAGGCATCAGTTGGTACTTGAGAGAGAGAAGAGAGATAGAAATGTGGTTTTGCAGGATTTTGGCTTAGGCAGGAATTGGATAGCAAACAAATCAGCAGCAATACAATAGAAAAAGATAAGCATGAAAAGGGATAGAGAACAAAACTGATGTATCAGTATGGGATGCAGAGGTCAAAAGCAAGAAATATGGTTAAAATTATTCAAACCTGGAACATAAGCCAAGAAAAACCAACGGGTAGTATAACAACAACAAACCCCCTTTAAATTCAAGGAGCCAAAAAAACCTGTTGAAAAAAAAAGCAATTCAAAAACAGAACAAAATATACAAGAAACCAATTCTCAGAATATAGCCATTTTTCAAACATCATCAACATAAACTAAAACATACACAACCTGCATTGAGACCATGCCAACCATGGCCTAAACCACCAACTTGTTACCATAACCTGTTGAAACCTGCTATTCCCCACCCAAAACTATGCCTTAAACCATAGAAACAAATAACCATTTCAAGGCCTAAACGAAAACCTCAATAACCTGCTTAAGCCATAGAAGACCATCAACCTGATTGAGCCATTAAACCAATACCACAAAATCACTCAAAACCATCGTACCATATAACCTACTGCACTGCCAAACCTGTTATCTGTGTTGCCAAAACCTGCTATCTGTCCAACTAAAACCATAACCACTGTCTAAACCATTAAACCTTCATGGCCTAAACCATTTCAAAACTGCTACCTGCATAATACACCAAACATTGGTCCAAACCATCCCAAAACCAGTAGCATCAAAACCAATGTCAAAACAATAACCAGCATACCAAAAAGCCTCAACATTCGTCATAGGCCACTAGGAGAAGCAATCAAAATCACAGCAAGAGAAGAATAGGGAAAAGTATTCGAAGGCCACAGTTCAACAAAGCAAAGCAAGTGTCAAGGCTACCAAGAGGAGAAGATAAAGTTCGTTTTCAGGGTTTTCATCATTAAACAAAAGCATAAGGAGGACAAACCAGGGTCTCCAAGCTCATAGCCACAACCGCGTTCCCCCTCCGCCAGCGAGCCTCCGTAATGCCCTTCCCTCCTCATTCATAAAGGTAGTTCGTTGCTTCCCTTCTTTTCCTTTTCATCACCTCAACAAGAAATCGTATATAAAAGGAAATCATAATCGAAATGAACAAAATCATAACATGCAACAAAAAAATCACAAGACTTAACGCGTTATTGGACAAATCGTCACCTTCACAACTGTAGCGTTGAGCGACGCATGAAGAGAGCAGGCGTTGGTGGCTCAGGAAAAGGAAGACGAAGGAGAAGGCGATTTCATGAGAGCAGCAAAGCAAAGGAAGCGAACGAATAAGATAACGCGCGAGGATGAAGAAGACGAACAACCCAGCGGCACCGTTCTGCACATAACCGAACCCTAATCCCTTTTCCAAATTAACAAATCATGTTTAACCCTAACATATTTACAAAACCAAATGGGTCTCACCCCATTTTTCTGCCTAAGCCCAACGATTTGCTTTATCCACCCCCTATCCTGCTTCTGATACTATTAAGTTTGGGCCTCCTAAAACCCCTTTTGGCCCATTTTGTTATTTCCTTTAGTTTGTTTTAATTAATCAGCTTAATTCACTTTTGTTTCTAATTAGTAATAATAAACAACTTTTCTATATAGTTAATTAAATATTTTATTCTTATTGGTATTAATTACTAATGAACAAATTTTGTTATATTAATTAGGGCCTTTTATAAAATTAGTTAAAATACTCAATTTAGTATAAGACATTAAGTCATCTTTTAATAATACTTTATATTAAAAATATCAAAACTCTAAAAAAGGATAAAAACTAGAAACTTAAAAAACTTTAAAAAACATTTTATCCTTTCTTTAATTAATTCTCCCGCTTTAATTAACATTAAACAAAAATCCAAAATTCATATTTACACCATTTAGTCATTTATTTAACTGTTGCTATTAATTATTATCCGCATGTTTTTTTCTGTTTAATTATTTCACATTTACATGATTATTCTGTTTACGTTTAAATCCAAGGGAAAAACGATTAGATTTGTCGACTTCATGTCCTCAAGTCTAATCGCGCGAATATTTGCATTTTCATTAAAACTTAGGATAATTTTCCTTCAAGTATTCAATCTTTCCAAAACTTATGTCTTTTAAGTAAAAACTTCGACGTTAGGTCGTCGTATCTTCAAAAACCCGTCCGTACCCCTTTTCGGCCAAAACGATTTATTTTTAATCAAACGATCAATTTTAAATAAACAGATATTTCAAAAGGTTCCTATAGAGTACTATAGATACATTGGGTGCTAATACCTTCCCATTGTATAACCAACCCCCGAACCATAGATCTCTTTTCAAAAACGCCTTATATTATTATTACTTTTAAAAAGTATTATTTACATTGCATATTTAGGGTTTTATTTCGCTCTTTCCCCTTTTCCCTTGGAAATAATAAAGTGCGGTGGCGACTCTTGCTTTTGTGAGACGAATTAATCAATAATTCGATCTTCGATTTACCCCGCTACATTTTTTATCGCTACAGAATTGGCGACTCTGCTGGGGACAGATTGACCTCTTGCTGGTCCATCCCTAAGTGGGTTAAGCCTAATTTGTCTTATCTATTTTACTATTATTTGATTTGCTTGATTATATGTTTAAATTGGGGTGTTTGGGTTTTTGCAAAGGACGAATCCTATACCCGGATTAAGTAACACTTAAGGAATAGGACGGGCGGTATAGTCATGTTAACTTTGAGGGAGTAATCCTGAAGAAGGAGGCATGAGATCCCCCACTCAATGGAAGGCCCTCTTGAACTTAATATTTTTTTACCGAGTAATCGGGAAGACATTATTATTTTCGACCTAGGAGCCCGAGAAGTTGAGGACCGTAGAACCCTAACCCATCTTGTCCTTTTTAGGTGTAGCGCGGAGACTATAACGGAGTAATTCGGAAGTAGTTGTTACGCGATGCTACGCTCGAACGAGTTTCTCTTGAGAATATTGCTAATTATTGAGTAATCAAGACGTTGGTAATATCCGAAGGAGGAATGTAGACTCTGGGAACTCTTAGAACCTTGTCTTACAGGCGTGATTGAACCATTAGTACATACCTTTGGGTGGGCTTTACCCTCGACTCCATGCTGAACGTTGAACCCTTGAACCCCATGTTTGCAAGCTTGTGTGTGACTGTTGCATTATCATTCATTCATGCACTCATTGGCATCTTTGTAAAAAAAACTTGTTTTTCAAGGAACTTCAGAATGATTTTTGCAGACATCTCAGGTTATTATGGAACTTGGAAGGAGAAATACTTGAAGCTTTAGTTTCAAGGAGCCCGAGATCGAAGAACTGAAGAGTTTGATTCCGAAGATCGAGAGTCCGACGGATTTTCAGAAGAAGTATGGGTCCATTGTACCTCTCATGAAGCGCAAGATGAAGGAAGGCATCCTCAACACGTTGGTTCAATTCTATGATCCCTTGTACCGATGTTTCACCTTTCCGGATTACTAGTTGATGCCCACTTTAGAGGAGTACTCCTATATACTTGGTTTGCCGATCATCGACCGTGTTCCTTTTTCTGGATTAGAAGAGGAGCCCAAATCTCACGAGATAGCAACTATCACCCACTTGAAGAAGTCAGAGATAGAGGAGAACATGACTACGAAAGGGGGGGTCCGGGGTTTGTCTGCGCAGTTTTTGTTGAAGAAAGCTCGTCATTTTGCTGAGACAAAGGATACTGTTGCCTTCGAAGACGTGTTTGCTTTACTCGCGTATGGTCTATTCTTGTTCCCTAACGTTGATAAGTTCGTGGAGATACATACTACTCCATCCATCTTCGAAACTCTTATCAAGGAGGGATGATTATTTGTTGTGTACCGTTTCTGTATCAGTGGTACGTCTCGCATCTACCTGGGTCTGATGCTTTCTAGGATCTCGAGAAGGAACCGCGTTGGGCGCCAAAGATTATGGCTCTCACTCATTTCGACATTGACTGGTATAATCGAGTTTACCACGACGTAGAGATCATCGATAGCTGTGGGGCTTTTCCTAACGTACCTCTTCTCGGTACGAGAGGTGGAATCAACTATAACCCTGTTCTCGCGCGCCGTCAGTTCGGGTACCCGATGAGAGATAAACCAAACAACATCCATGTGAGTGGTTTCTTTCTTCAGGAAGGACAAGATCATCAGGAAGCTAAGAGGGAGATCGAAGGAGCTTGGCACCACATCCATAGAAAAGGGAGAGATATGTTAGGACATAGAGGTGCCGTTTCTTTGGAGCCTTACCTACAGTGGGTCCGTGCTAGGGCTTGTGTTCTCAAGATGCCCTATAAACTTGAGAAGCCTTTATTCCCTGCCATTGCACCATCATCTGTTGTTATCCCTACCGCGGATATAGGAGAATACTAAGGAAATCTGGCTAGGATGAAGTCCGAGAGGGATGCTTGGAAGGAAAAGTACCATATGTCTGAATATGAGAATCGAGTCCTGACTCGACAGTTAAAGGAAAAGGAGGAGTTGTTGTTTATTCAAGACGGTCGGTTCATTGATCACGATGAGAAGCTTCGTCAAAAGGATGCCTTGCTGAAGAAGTATGCTAGTGAAAGAAAGAGAAAGAGGGAAGGTTCGGTAAGCGTGGCTCTCGTTCCTAATCCGCAGAAGGAAGTCATTGATCGACTGATAGCTGAGAAGAGAGAGATGGAAGACTTTTATGAAGAGAAGATCAAGAAGCTCCGGTTACAGTTGGTGTTTGGTCCTTCATCTGAGGATTCCGAGTGATCTTTAGCTTTTAGTTTGTTTTATTGATGTCATTTTGTAAAACTATGTAAAAGGGCTTCATGCTCCAAAGTTGTAATTTATTGTTTTATTATGGGCTTCATGCTCCAAAGTTGTAATTTATTGCTTTATTTTAGATTTCATGTTTTAAAATGGTAATTTATCACTTTATTATGGATTTCATGTTTCGAAGTTGTAATTTATTGCTTTCATTATTGGATTTGTTATCCCAAAGTTGTAATTTACTGTTTTGATATTCCAAATTGTAAGTTGTAATTTATTGCTTTCGATTAATGGATTGAGTTTTTGTTGTTCCAAATTCCTTTACCATTGATGTATGCAAGAATTATCAAGGTTCCTTGAAAAACTTTTAAAATGAATCATCGTTTGCATCGCACATCATGCATCATTCCACGTTCCACTTCACATGTTTTCTAGAGTCTTATCCTTGTTCTTTTTCCACTCCCAAAGGTTGTCAAGCTGTCTCACCGATACGACACTCGGGCCAATCGTCAGAGGAAAATGGAAGATTTGGAACAGGAAAATCATGAGCTTCATGGGGAAGTTGCTACACTTCGTGTCGAGATGGAAAAGTTAACTGCATTAGTGGAAAGTTTGGTGGCTGTTCAGAATCAGCCATCTTCCGAGATTCAGACTTCAACTCCAGTGGTTTTCGAGATTGTCACCGTTCCTGCATCCGTGACTCAAATCAACTCTCCGCTTCAACATCAGATGCCGAAAGGTTTTCCGTGGGGAATGCCTTACAACTTTGTGCCAGAGGGGTATCAGCCTTCCGTATAACCTTTATTTCAACCTGCTTTGTCTCTTCCTCAACCAGAGACAACTGCCATGCCTCCAGTAATTCCGTCCGTGACACCTTTTCCGCAACCGATTATGACAACCGTTGCTCCTGTGGTCCACTCCGTGCCATACTTGAATGAACCTATTTATCCTGCTGAGCCAGCTGAAAGTTTGGATCTCTTTGATAGAATGGAAGAATTTCAGGATCAGTTCCAGGAAATGCAGAAGGAGCTTAGAGCATTGAAAGGGAAGGATTTGTTTGGGAAGAACACGCATGACCTTTGTTTAGTTCCGAATGTCAAGATTCCAGCAAAATTCAAAGTGCCAGACTTTGAGAGATATAAGGGTGATTCGTGTCCTAGAAGTCATTTGACAATGTACGTAAGAAAGATGTCTACGTATTCCGATGATCATGACTTGTTGATTCATTATTTTCAAGATAGTTTGACGGGTGCTGCTCTAAAGTGGTATATGGGTTTAGACAGTATTCGGATCCGCAACTTTAACGACCTTAGTGAAGCCTTTGTCCATCAGTACAAGTATAACATTGACATGGCACCGGATAGGGATCAACTCCGGGCAATGTCGCAGGGAGACCGGGAATCTTTTAAGGAATACGCCCAGAGGTGGAGTGAAATTGCTGCTCAAATCTATCCACCTCTTGAGGAGAAAGAGATGACGAAGATATTTTTGAAGACTTTAGGGTCCTTTTATTATGAAAGAATGATAGCCAGTGCACCCAGTGACTTCACCGAAATGGTAAGCATGGGTATGCGATTAGAGGAAGGGATTCGCGAGGGGCGTTTGGTTAAAGAAGGGAGTCCGTCTAACAGTGCGAAGAAGTTTGGAAGTGTTTTCCCGAAAAGAAAAGAGCAGGATGTCAGCGCTTTGTTCCCAGGTAGACCTAGGAGAGGTTACTCTCATGTTGCGGCAGTCACTCCGGCTGTCCGCCCAGCTTTGATGACCCCAGCTCATCAAACTCCACCAACTCAACAACGGCCTTTTCAGCAGCAGCCTCGACAACATGCTTATCCATTCAACAATCAGAACCGTTCACCCAGAAAACCGCAGTTCGATGCCATTCCTATGACTTATACTGAATTATTCCCTGCTCTTATCAGAAAGAATCTCATCACGACAAAGCCTCCTCCTGTCGCACCGAACAGTACTTCTCCGTGGTACAAGGCGGACCAGTTTTGTGAGTATCATCAAGGGTCGCCGGGGCACAACCTTGAGAATTGCTTTACTCTGAAGGCGGACGTACAGAGATTGATTAAGAATGGTATCTTGTCTTTCAAGGATGTTAATCCAAATGTTAGAGATAATCCTTTGCCTCGACATGGGGCAGCTTCAGTGAATATGGTGGAAGGTTGTCCGGGGAAGTTTCAAGTTTTTCAAGTTGAACACATAAGAGAGTCGTTGATCAGGTTACATCAGAGTTTGAGAAGACTTGCCTTTGTGAGGCACCAGCATGATTATGATGTTTGTGAATTTTGTTCAAGAGAGGTTGATTGTCCTATTGTGAAGGAGGATATTCAGAAGTTGCTAGATCAGAGAGTTATCACTATTACCTATGACCGAAATCCGGAGGATGAAGTGAATGTTATCGTACCACAATTCAATTTGCCTGAATCAGTAGAGATTGCTTACAACAGTCAGACTGCACTTGTTGATCCTTTAATTATTTACCCACCTGGTCCTGTGCCTTACAACTCAGACCAAGCTGTACCGTATAAGTATAATGCCACAATGATTGAGAATGGGGTAGAAGTCCCTATACCAACAAGACCGTCTTTTGTTAACATTGCTGATGTGAGTAGAGTTACGAGGAGTGGACGTGTTTTTGCAGCAGTACCTTTGAAGAGACCAGAAGTTCAAGTCAGGAGACCCATACCGGCGGATATTCCAGTGCGAAGTGTTGAACCAAGGGTTGAGATAGGCCGACCCAGTGAACCTATCCCTCACCCTGAGGATGATGAGATCCTGAAGCTTATCAAGAGAAGTGAATATAAGATTGTGGACCAACTTTTGCAAACTCCTTCCAAGATTTCCTTGCTTGCTTTACTGAGAGATTCTGGTGCCCATAGAGAAGCTTTGATGAAGGTCTTGGACCAGGCGTTCGTGGATCATGATGTGACAGTTGACCAGTTCGATGGAATTTGGGAAATATAACTTCATGTAACAATCTTGGTTTCAGTGATGAAGAACTCCCGGAGGGGGGAAGAAACCATAATATGGCTTTGCATATCTCAGTAAGTTGTGGAAATGATACCTTATCAAGTGTGTTGGTGGATACAGGTTCGTCGTTGAATGTGATGCCCAAGACTACATTATCTCGACTTTCATATCCAGGTGCTCCTATGAGGCCTAGTGGAGTAATTGTTAAAGCGTTTGATGGTTCTAGGAAGACAATCATTGGTGAAGTGGATCTTCCTATAGTGATTGGTCCCCATACTTTTCAAATCACTTTCCAAGTGATGGATATTCGTGCTGCCTACAGTTGTTTATTGTGTCGTCCCTGGATCCATGATGCCGGGGCAGTCACCTCTACGCTTCATCAGAGACTAAAGTTTGTAAGGCATGGGAAGCTAGTGATGATTGGGGGAGAGCAAGCTATGGTGGTAAGCCATTTATCATCATTCTCTTTTATTGATGCGGACGAGGATGTTGGAACCCAGTTCCAAGGTCTTTCTGTTGCTAAGAATACAGTGAAGAAGCAAGGGGCATCCATCTCTTCTTTTGAGGATGCGCGGCGAGTGGTGGAAAGTGGTTCGGCCGAAGGATGGGGCCAGGTGTTGACGTTACCTGAGAACAAGTCTGGGGAAGGTCTGGGTTTTCATCCAGTATCTGCAAGAGTCAAGAAAGAGGTGGTTGTTCGTCCGATTCAAGAGGTTTTCCGAAGTGCAGGGTTTGTACATCCTGAGGTTGATGCTATCATAGATGATGATTCCGAGGAAGATTTGCCCGTTTTTGTGACGCCTGGATTGGCTTGCCAAAACTGGATAGCTGTTGATGTTCCTGTGGTTATGCACATTTCCGAGTAATGTTTTGTTTTGTTTTTCTTTGAAAAAAACTCGCTCTGCCCAAGGCGAAACATATTTTGTGTCGGGCTATGAAAAATAATTCCTTTTGCTCTGCCCAAGGCAAAAGAGAAATGTCTGGGCTCTTTGTTTCAAGTATTTCCCTTTAATGAATAAAAATGTTATTTTGTCCACTACTGTTTTATTTTTCACCTTTTGGGAAATAGTAATGAAATTAATTAATAACCTTTTGTTTTATTTGCACAAATTGATTTCTAAAATAAAGCATAATCATATGTGCAGATTAATCCATGACTTAACCATCGAAAACAATGATCCTATGCCCTCTCCCAACTTTGAATTCCCTGTGTTCAGAGCCGAAGAAGAGGATGATGAAGAGATTCCTGCTGAGATTTCCCGTTTGCTCGAGCATGATGAGAAGATTATTCAACCATTTGAAGAACCTTTAGAGTTGGTCAACTTGGGTGATGAAAAAGTTAGAAGGGAAGTCAAAGTCGGAGCATTGCTTATCCCAGAAGTTAAAGAGAAAATGTTGGAGCTTCTCAAAGAGTATGTTGATGTGTTTGCTTGGTCCTACCAAGATATGCCAGGGTTGGACAATGACATTGTGGAGCATCGTTTACCGTTGAGACCTGAATGTCCGCCGATCAAGCAGAAGTTGAGAAGGACTCGTCCCGACATGGCTGACAAGATCAAAGAGGAGGTTCAGAAACAGATCAACGCAGGTTTCCTTGTTACATCGGTCTATCCTCAGTGGTTAGCCAACATAGTGCTTGTTGCTAAGAAAGATGGCAAGGTTCGGATGTGTGTAGACTACAGAGATCTGAATAGAGCTAGTCCGAAGGATGACTTCCCATTACCTCATATTGACGTATTGGTCGACAGTACCGCCAAGTTCAAAGTCTTTTCTTTCATGGATGGTTTTTCTAGTTACAATCAAATCAAGATGGCACCAGAGGATATGGAGAAGACCGCTTTCATTACACCTTGGGGAACTTTCTGTTATCGGGTTATGCCATTTGGTTTGAGGAATGCTGGCGCAACATACCAAAGGGCCATGACTGCTTTGTTCCATGACATGATGCATAAGGAGATCGAAGTGTATGTGGATGATATGATTGCCAAATCACAAACTGAGGAAGATCATTTGGAACATTTGTTGAAGTTATTCCAGCGTTTGAGGAAGTACAAACTCCGTCTGAATCCTAACAAGTGCACTTTTGGTGTTCGTTCTGGAAGACTTCTGGGTTTCGTTGTCAGTCAGAAAGGTATCGAAGTAGATCCTGATAAAGTCAAAGCTATTCGAGAAATGCCCGCACCCAAGACGGAAAAATAAGTAAGAGGATTCCTCAGGAGACTGAACTATATCTCTAGATTTATATCTCATATGACCGCTACCTGTGGGCCGATTTTCAAGCTTCTCCGAAAGAACCAAGGTTGTGTGTGGACAGAAGATTGTCAGAGAGCTTTTGATAGCATCAAAGAATATTTGCTTGAACCTCCCATTTTGATTCCTCCAGTGGAAGGAAGACCATTGATTATGTACTTGACTATATTGGAAGATTCCATGGGATGTGTGCTTGGTCAACAAGATGAGACCGGAAGAAAGGAACATGCTGTATATTATCTGAGTAAGAAATTTACAGACTGTGAGTCTCGATACTCATTGCTTGAGAAAACCTGTTGTGATTTGGCTTGGGCTGCTCGCTGTCTGCGCCAGTATATGATTAACCACACCACTTGGTTGATCTCCAAAATGGATCCGATCAAGTATATCTTTGAGAAACCCGCCTTATCTGGAAGAATAGCCCATTGGAAGATGTTGTTATCTGAATATGACATTGAGTATCACACTCAGAAAGCGATCAAAGGGAGTATTTTAGCCGATCATTTGGCTCACCAACCAATTGAAGATTATCAATCCATCAAGTTTGATTTCCCAGATGAAGATGTTATGTACTTGAAAGCTAAAGATTGTGAAGAGCCGTTACCCGAAAAAGGACCTGATCCTGAATCGCGTTGGGGTTTAATATTTGACGGAGCTGTGAATTCCTATGGAAATGGAATTGGGGCAATCCTCGTTACTCCCCGAGGTACTCATATCCCGTTCACGGCGAGATTGAAGTTTGACTGCACGAACAACATGGCTGAATATGAGGCATGTATTGTGGGTCTCGAAGAAGCAGTGGATCTAAGGATTAAGATTCTTGATATTTACGGAGATTCAGCATTGGTAATTAATCAAATCAAAGGAGAATGGGAGACTCGTCATCCTGGTTTGATCCCTTACAGAGACTATGCTAGAAGATTGTTAACTTTCTTCAACAAAGTGGAATTACATCATATCCCTAGAGATGAGAACCAAATGGTTGATGCTTTGGCTACTTTGTCCTCAATGTTTCAAGTAAATGATTGGAACGACGTGCCTACAATCCGAGTTATGCGTCTCGACAGACCTGTTCATGTGTTCTCAGTAGAAGAGGTTACCGACGACAAACTGTGGTTCTATGACATTAAATGTGTTCTTCAAACTCAAGAGTACCCGCCTGGGGCATCCAATAAAGATAGGAAGACGTTGAGAAGATTAGCAAGCAGTTTCTTTCTCAATGAAGAAGTTTTGTATAAGAGGAATTATGACATGGTTTTGCTCAGATGTGTGGACAGACGTGAAGCGGACATGCTGATGCAAGAAGTACATGAAGGATCCTTTGGCACTCATGCCAACGGACATGCAATGGCTAGAAAGATGTTGAGAGCTGGTTACTATTGGATGACAATGGAATCCGATTGCTGCAAGTATGTGAAGAAATGTCATAAATGCCAGATTTATGCGGACAAGATGCATGTGCCACCGACCCTCCTCAATGTTATTTCTTCACCTTGGCCTTTCTCTATGTGGGGCATTGATATGATTGGAATTATTGAACCCAAAGCTTCAAATGGTAATCGTTTCATCTTGGTAGCGATCGATTATTTTACTAAGTGGGTGGAAGCAGCATCTTATGCTAATGTAACCAGCCATGTGGTAGTCAGATTTATCAAGAATCAGATCATTTGCCGATACGGTATCCCGAGCAAGATCATCACTGATAATGGTTCGAATTTGAATAACAAGATGATGAAAGAGCTTTGTGAATAGTTCAAGATCGAACATCATAATTCTTCTCCTTACAGACCGAAGATGAATGGGGCTGTTGAAGCTGCTAACAAGAACATCAAGAAGATTGTCCAGAAGATGGTGGTAACTTATAAGGATTGGCATGAAATGCTTCCGTTTGCTTTACATGGATACCGTACTTCAGTTCGAACTTCAACAGGCACGACCCCATTTTCCCTAGTTTATGGTATGGAAGCAGTATTCCCCGTGGAGGTTGAGATTCCGTCTCTGAGAGTGTTGATGGAAGCTAAACTTTCTGAGGCTGAATGGTGTCAAAGTAGATATGATCAGTTGAATTTAATCGAAGAAAAGAGATTGACAGCTTTGTGTCACGGTCAATTATATCAGCAGAGAATGAAGAAGGCTTTTGATAAGAAGGTTCGACCGTGCGAGTTCAGAGAAGGTGACCTAGTGCTCAGGAAAATATTATCTTTCCAACCTGATTCTAGGGGGAAGTGGGCTCCGAATTATGAAGGACCGTATGTTGTTAAGAAAGTTTTCTCTGGAGGTGCTTTGATTCTCACCAATATGGACGGTGACGAGCTCCCGCGTCCCATGAACGCCGATGCAGTCAAGAAGTATTTCGCCTAAGCAAGCTTTTGGTCATCCCGGCTGTGGCATTTGAGCACATTTTGGAATTCAAAGTTGTTAGGGAAAATAGTGATCATTGTTTCTGTGTAACCTTTTATTTCATGTACTATTTCCCAAACTTTTGTAAACTGTTGGAGGCGCGTTGTTAGCAAACTACCAGCTTATTAATGAAATTTGAGCATTACCTTTTGTGGGCAAAATTTTAATTTTTACGGCAATATTTGAAACAAAGTATTTAAAATATTCTTATTTCTAAAATGTGTCGTGAATAACGAAAGGAATATTAACAGTCGTTCCGAAGATGGTCAAGCCATGAAATGCAAAACAGTACAGTAATTTATCCTTGCACGATGAGCTTGTTTTCTTTCAAAATCGTCATGAAGTGTTGGCTGTGTACACGCTTGGTTATGGTGGTGCTAAGTTTGGTGACTCCCCGGTTGTTCCAGTTAAGTGTTGTTTTAGATACCTTTGTTTGGGAGATTTTGAAGTGCGGTACACTTCGTCTCATGCCAGTGGTTTATTGGTGCTAGAGGTTTGGATTTGGATGCTTTTCTCCTCAGAAGACTTGAGCCTTGTAGTGTTACGCTCCGACGTTGCTTTGTGTTTCCAGTTCCGGTTATCTTCTGTCTTTTAGGATTGGCTGAGTATCTATCGTGCTGTGACATCTTATTATCTTCAAGACATTCCATCTGTTCGTTTTGTCAGCATAACATTCATTTATTCATTCGCACTTATATCACGCATACATATTCACGTTTGCCATCGATTTTGGGGTTGTACTTTGTTTATTCAAATAATGTACATGTTTCTTTCCAAGTAGAAGGTTAGCTTAGGCAGAAAATGTGCTTCCTTTCTAAATTCCCCAACTGAGCTAATCCTCGTGGATGATTTTTGATTCAGCTTACCTTGTCCATTTCTGGATAGGATGAATTCCTCAATCGAATTACTTTCTCATTGGGTAGAGTCTCGTTTGACTATTTTTCTCTCTGGTTATTCCTGGATAAAGTTGTCGCCTCTTGCATAGGCTATCTCATTGATTTTCCCCAGTGAAGTTGCGACCTAGACAGATGGTGCATTTATTTTGCACATTTGAGTATGTGATCTCCTCGGGAAGGATTGATTCATGTTTCTCTTTGACAAAGATTTATTTCTCTGCCAGTGTCATCGCAAGTTCCTTCTGGGTTATTCTTGGAAAATGACAAGCGGCAGCTCTTCACGAGAAACTTGTACGTTATTATTATTTTCGGGAAACGACAAGCGGCAGCTCTTCACGAGCAACTTGTACGTTATTATTATCTTGTGGAAAACGACAAGCAGCAGCTCTTCACGAGCAACTTGTACGTTATTATTATTTTCGGGAAACGACAAGCGGCAGCTCTTCACGAGCAACTTGTGCGTTATTATATTGTGGAACACGACAGGCGGCAGCTCTTCATGAGCAACTTGTGCATTGTTATATTTTTGGGAAAACGACAAGCGGCAGCTCTTCACGAGCAACTTGTGCGTTATTAGGATTTCTGGAAGACGGCAAGCGGCAGTCTCTTTATTTGAGCAACTTGTACGTTATTACTTTTCTGGAATACAGCAAGCGGAAGCTTCTTTATTTGAGCAACTTGTATGTTATTGGTATTTTCTTTGGACGACAGTAAGTGGCAGTCTCTTTATTTGAGCAGCTTGTATGTTATCGGTATTTTCTTTGGACGACAGCAAGTGGCAGTTTCTTTATTTGAACAATTTGTGCATCTACAATATTATTATATCAACATTAATGAGTATATCTCCGAAAATCTTGCAGAGAAGCTTGTCATGAATCATTACCGTCAGAAGTCGGTAATCTGTCATCAGCAATTTGATACTCTCTGTCTGTCATTAACCTTGGGTTACAAACTCACTGTTTTGGGTCAATAATCTGTTATGGCCTATGCAAGATGCTCTCTTTGTTAGGGTCAGAGGTCGTATTCCCTCGATTTTATTCGCTGTCAAGAGTTCGTCGATTGAAGTCGATAACTTATTTTTCCCAGTAATGAATAATCCATGTCTCTATGTTTTGTTGGTGTTCGATTCCTCCAACATTGTCTTGTTTCATACGATATCTTTCTCTGTGAATTCAATCACTGCATTCATATCAAACATAATGACGGCATCTTAGGACAAAATTTGCGTAATTATGTATTTAAGTACCTTCAATCTCGTCGAAACGAAGATTTTAATCTTCATATCTCCGGATAGAAGGAACTTAAATAGGGGCAGCTGTTGTACCCCAAATTTTGACCTAAGAGACCATCTCCCATCTGCATCATTCGCATTGCAAGCGTTTTGATTTTTAAAATTCATAACTTTTTTCAGGCCGAGAGCTATTTATTTTGAACACTAAATTATTTAACCGATTCATGCTTAAATGATGTTTATTAATTATTTATCATCTTAAATTTAAATAATTGGAATTTATTTCCAATTGTTATATAATTTAAAGATTTATAGATAATAAAATAAATATTAGAAAAAGGCATATTAATCGTTCAGACAGTGTTTATTTATTACTCACTATCTTAAATTTAAATAATTGGAATTTACTTTCAATTGTTACACAATTTAAAGATTTATGAATAATATGATCAATATTTGAAAAGGGTTCATTAATTGGTCAATAATGATTATTTAATTATTTATCATTCTAAGGTAAATAATTGAAATTCTATTTTTAATTATTATAATTTAGAAAGTTATGAATAATGAATTAA
Source organism: Vicia faba (assembly GCA_948472305.1). Taxonomy (NCBI): domain Eukaryota; kingdom Viridiplantae; phylum Streptophyta; class Magnoliopsida; order Fabales; family Fabaceae; genus Vicia; species Vicia faba. The sequence continues at coordinate 64,773,417 of OX451737.1, forward strand.
ATAATTGAAACTATTAATTGATCAATGATATTATTTATTTATTTGTTTATTATTCTGAATTTAGGTAATTGAAATTCATTTTTCAATTATTATACAATTTAAAGAATTATAAACGATAAAGTAAATAATTAAAGAGAAGGAGGAAATTAATTGGCAAATATTGGAATTTTATTCATTTTCTTCTAATTGTACAATTATTGTGTAAATACTGTATTTATTTACAACGAATTTACAATAATAATTTTACAAAATTAAAATGAAATAAAAACTAATCTAATGTTTTTTAATTCTAAATGTTCTATCCAATGCCTTTTGTCTGCTCACTTGATTTTACCTGCAAAAAAAAACAATTAAAAGAAAGATTAGATTTGAACAAATAATTAAAAGTAGAAAATTATTTAGTGATCATCATTAATAGCAATGGCTGGAATCAGTTTACCCTTTTTTGCAAATCACGGGATTTCTCCCGGTTCACAAAAAAGGGAGGAATTTTTATAAATGAATGCACAAATTCATTTTTGTCAAAAACTGCATTTTTCGAATCAATTGCATTTTCAAAAAGTCCACTGCATATTTCAAACAACATATGCACCAATTCAAATATTTGTCAAATAGCATACAAAAAATCAACAGCATATGCACTTTCAAAGCCAAATTGCAACGTAAACATGCCCATATAGGAAGAGGCCAAACATACAAAGAGGCTCCCACTGTGCCATGCAGTAGGCAAGTTAAAAATATGCAGTTTAAACAATTTTTGCAAGCAATATATTTCCTTTTTCATCATGTTCCAGCCCATGCAGTTTCAGAACAAGTACAGTACACCTCATCTTAAGGCATCAGTTGGTACTTGAGAGAGAGAAGAGAGATAGAAATGTGGTTTTGCAGGTTTTTGGCTTAGGCAGGAATTGGATAGCAAACAAATCAGCAGCAATACAATAGAAAAAGATAAGCATGAAAAGGGATAGAGAACAAAACTGATGTATCAGTATGGGATGCAGAGGTCAAAAGCAAGAAATATGGTTAAAATTATTCAAACCTGGAACATAAGCCAAGAAAAACCAACGGGTAGTATAACAACAACAAACCCCCTTTAAATTCAAGGAGCCAAAAAAACCTGTTGAAAAAAAAAAGCAATTCAAAAACAGAACAAAATATACAAGAAACCAATTCTCAGAATATAGCCATTTTTCAAACATCATCAACATAAACCAAAACATACGCAACCTGCATTGAGACCATGTCAACCATGGCCTAAACCACCAACTTGTTACCATAACCTGTTGAAACCTGCTATTCCCCACCCAAAACTATGCCTTAAACCATAGAAACAAATAACCATTTCAAGGCCTAAACGAAAACCTCAATAACCTGCTTAAGCCATATAAGACCATCAACCTGATTGAGCCATTAAACCAATACCACAAAATCACTCAAAACCATGGTACCATATAACCTACTGCACTGCCAAACCTGCTATCTGTGTTGCCAAAACCTGCTATCTGTCCAACTAAAACCATAACCATTGTCTAAACCATTAAACCTTCATGGCCTAAACCATTTCAAAATTGCTACCTGCATAATACACCAAACATTGGTCCAAACCATCCCAAAACCAGTAGGATCAAAACCAATGTCAAAACAATAACCAGCATACCAAAAAGCCTCAACATTCGTCATAGGCCACTAGGAGAAGCAATCAAAATCACAGCAAGAGAAGAATAGGGAAAAGTATTTGAAGGCCACAGTTCAACAAAGCAAAGCAAGTGTCAAGGCTACCAAGAGGAGAAGATAAAGTTCATTTTCAGGGTTTTCATCATTAAACAAAAGCATAAGGAGGACAAACCAGGGTCTCCAAGCTCATAGCCACAACCGCGTTCCCCCTCCGCCAGCGAGCCTCCGTAACGCCCTTCCCTCCTCATTCATAAAGGTAGTTCGTTGCTTCCCTTCTTTTCCTTTTCATCACCTCAACAAGAAATCGTATATAAAAGGAAATCAGAATCGAAATGAACAAAATCATAACATGCAACAAAAAAATCACAAGACTTAACGCGTTATTGGACAAATCGTCACCTTCACAACTGTAGCGTTGAGCGACGCATGAAGAGAGCAGGCGTTGGTGGCTCGGGCAAAGGAAGACGAAGGAGAAGGCGATTTCATGAGAGCAGCAAAGCAAAGGAAGCGAACGAATAAGATAACGCGCGAGGATGAAGAAGACGAACAACCCAGCGGCGCCGTTCTGCACATAACCGAACCCTAATCCCTTTTCCAAATTAACAAATCATGTTTAACCCTAACACATTTACAAAACCAAATGGGTCTCACCCCATTTTTCTGCCTAAGCCCAACGATTTGCTTTATCCACCCCCTATCCTGCTTCTGATACTATTAAGCTTGGGCCTCCTAAAACCCCTTTTGGCCCATTTTGTTATTTCCTTTAGTTTGTTTTAATGAATCAGCTTAATTCACTTTTGTTTCTAATTAGTAATAATAAACAACTTTTCTATATAGTTAATTAAATATTTTATTCTTATTGGTATTAATTACTAATGAACAAATTTTGTTATATTAATTAGGGCCTTTTATAAAATTAGTTAAAATACTCAATTTAGTATAAGACATTAAGTCATCTTTTAATAATACTTTATATTAAAAATATCAAAACTCTAAAAAAGGATAAAAACTAGAAACTTAAAAAACTTTAAAAAACATTTTATCCTTTCTTTAATTAATTCTCCCGCTTTAATTAACATTAAACAAAAATCCAAAATTCATATTTACACCATTTAGTCATTTATTTAACTGTTGCTATTAATTATTATCCGCATGTTTTTTTCTGTTTAATTATTTCACATTTACATGATTATTCTGTTTACGTTTAAATCCAAGGGAAAAACGATTAGATTTGTCGATTTCATGTCCTCAAGTCTAATCGCGCGAATATTTGCATTTTCATTAAAACTTAGGATAATTTTCCTTCAAGTATTCAATCTTTCCAAAACTTATGCCTTTTAAGTAAAAACTTCGACGTTAGGTCGTCGTATCTTCAAAAACCCGTCCGTACCCCTTTTCGGCCAAAACGATTTATTTTTAATCAAACGATCAATTTTAAATAAACAGATATTTCAAAAGGTTCCTATAGAGTACTATAGATACATTGGGTGCTAATACCTTCCCATTGTATAACCAACCCCCGAACCATAGATCTCTTTTCAAAAACGCCCTGTATTATTATTACTTTTAAAAAGTATTATTTACATTGCATATTTAGGGTTTTATTTCGCTCTTTCCCCTTTTCCCTTGGAAATAATAAAGCGCGGTGGCGACTCTTGCTTTTGTGAGACGAATTAATCAATAATTCGATCTCCGATTTACCCCGCTACATTTTTTATCGCTACACTACCTGGCCAATTACTATGAAGCCCGTAGTCGACCGGATATTAGTAGGCCTTAAAATAAAATGGAAGCCCGGATGCGACTAGATAACCACTTGATTTCTTCTGAAGCCTGGAATACGACCAGATAAGAAGTAAGGTATTGTGAAGCCTGGGATCGACCAGATAGCAGTACAGGACACCATGAAGCCTGGATTCGACCAGATAATGGTTTGAAACATCGCAAAGCCTGGATTACGACCATATAGCGGCAAAGGACGCTGAAGCCTGGGATTACGACCAGATAACAGTATGAGACACTACGAATCTTGGATTTCGACCAAATAGCAGTTTACCTGGACAATTACTAAGAAGCCCGGAATCGACCGAATATTAGTGTGCCCTAAATTCAAGTTGAAGCCCGGATGCGATCGGATAACAATTTAATTCCTTTTGAAGCCTGGAGTATGACCAAATAAGAATTAAGAAATTGCAAAGCCTGGATTACGACCAGATAGCAAGTTTAATCTCATCACCCCAGTAAGTTATTGTAAAGCTTGGAGCACGACCAGATAGCAGTCGATCTTATCACTATGAAGCCTGGATCGCGACCAGATAGTATTTTGTTTTCACCTCTTCGACCAAGAGATGATTCCCCAGTAGAATAACGGACGATCGAAGCTCCTAAAATTCAACTTTTCCTCAAGACAAAAAACAACATTCCCCAGCGAAATCTTCTTTAACAACAGGTATATGAGCTCTCGTAAAGGAATCTCTTATGTGATCGACACTCCTTCGGATGGAATCTTTAAGCCCATCCTCCGTCATCAATCTCCAAATGACATCTATAAGCCCATTCTCGGTATCGCAAGACAAATACCACTTCATGCGAGTGCAAATTTCTTGGGCACTCTAGTGTTCAATCATCTTCAACCTTCGGATCTCGAAAGGCAGGAAAGCCAATCTACATCCTCAGGTTTAAGAAGATTGAACAGGGGCAGCTGTTGTACCCCAAAATTTTACCTCCCATATTTCTCAATACATTTCAAGTGAGATCCTCAAATTGCTCAACGAAGTCCAACGGTTGACCAGACAAACCCTCTCCTAAAGGCAGTCTACCTCAAATTAGGGTTTCATGTTGCATCAAGATACTTGAGTCCAAGGGGTACCAAATGCTCACCATTGTCCTAATATTTTCTCAAGATTATCCATGTCAAATTTCAAGCCTTGCAGAGGAAGTTTGCTCAGTCAATTGCTCAAAGGCCTGAAAATCAACTATTCTAGGGCAAAAGTCAATTGTGGCCCACATATAGTCAAACTTCAAGATTTTTGGTCAACATCCTTATTTTGAAGTATTATTCATCATTTGATCAAGGGTTGATCATTATTCCTCAAGGATTTCTCACAATTCATCAAAACCCAAAAGTTGCTAAATTAGGTTTTTTTGTATGAAAAGTCAACTCAACTTTGACCAAGAATAACTTTCTCATACCTTATTATAAATGACCCATCCAAAGCTTATTTTGAAGAGGATGCAACTCCATACAATTAATATTCATCTCCCAAGTTCAAAATATGCACTCACAAGAAGTTATGAATTTGGACATTATAGGTCATTTTGAAAAGTCAACAAAAACACCTTTTTTTTCAAAGCTTCATACATGAACATGGAAGACTCAATTGAGATGAGACCAAAAGGGTTGCTTAGATGACATCTTGAGCTTTCTAAAAAGTCGAAGAACACCTTCATAGAGTCAAAATTGTAGGAATTTATGCATTGGTGAAGTTGACCTTTTTTGCAAAATTGCCAAAAGTCAAAAATGCCTCAAATTGCAACTTTTGTCAAATGGGCCCAACTTTTTGTGCTTATTTTGAGTTTGTAACATGGTCCACGACCCATGATCCTTCCCTCTTGCCTTTATTTTATTTTTGTCATTTATTTTGATTTTTATTTCAATTAAATCAAATTAAATCAAAATAAAATCATGGAAATATCAAAATCATTTAAACCTTGAGATTTTATGCATATTTCAGGTCTATGGACAGCTAGCAATGAAATCAAATAATGCAAGGCTTGTTTGTACACAAAAAGATTATTTTTTGGCTTGTTTTGGAAAGATTTACATGCGAATCAAATCTTGATCAATAATCATTATTGGAGAAGATTGGATGCAAACTTGTAAACCTAATTCACTCAATGATATATATTGAACAAATGCATACCAAAAGAACAAGGGTTGGAGGCGTGTAGAGTGAAGAACCACTTTCAAAAAATCAAGAAAAAGTGGTAATCTGATTTCATAGTTCCAGGCATTCTCAAGCCTTCCAAACTATCTCATTCGTTTCCTGGGTGTTCAAGGAGTCTATACCAATCACCAACAAGTGTTTTCGTGCCCAGAAACGCAATGTAAGTGCCTCATGACATCCCTCCCTTCTTGAAGTCGAATCTTATGAATTTGGCATTTGTAGCATGAATTATTTATATATTCTTGTTCATTGAAACATTTGCAAGCTAATGGTAACAATTAATTGCATTTTCGCTAACCATACAGAGATCCACCATTGTTAGGTTTTCTTGGTTCGTTTTAGGGTTTTCTTATGCAGGTGAAATTGGCCCAAAAGAGAGGTACCATGATGTTCACAAGGCCAAGACGAATTGGTCTGTAGCATTAGTTTTCATTTATGGTGCGTGTATGAGATTTTGGAAACACGCAGGGCTATAGCTACAGACTTTTGTCTGTAGGTAAAAGTCTGGGACTTTTACCAATGGAGAGAGGAAGAAGAAGGGTGGTGTGGCACCCCCTGGTTGGTCCGTTTAAACTGGCGCGCGCTTTTTGCTTCTTTCCTCCACTAACTCACGTTATCACATATTATTAATTGTTGTTATTTTATATACAAACATGCGCGTTAGCAGAGTTGGTAAGGAGGTGTGTGGAAAAGGCCAAAGGGTCTGGGTTCGAATCCCAGGTCCCCCATATTATTTCACAATATTTTTTCTTGTATAATCAGCCATGTGCACAGGCATGGAGCTTACCATACGCCTCAATGTTTAGCAACCCAGATGTCCAACAAGCTAGATCCAAAGGCCATTCCTTGGAGGTTCATGATGCACCCTAGTCAACTTGCAACATTGGATCATGAGAGTCAACATTGGACCAAGGTTTTTGGGCTCAAGAATTGCTATGGACACCCCTCAAATTGCTAGCATAACCAGGCCCATATTCTTATTCTTTTTCCTTTATATTTTCCTTTATTTATTTTATTTTGATAAATTATTTTCTAACACACAAATTAATTCTTTTTTTATATAAAAACTCATAAAAATCAATTTAATCAAATTTAGGGTTTTTATATATATTTTGTCAAAATTAACTTAATTAGTTTAATCTAATTTTAGGATAACTTTAATTATTTTGTAAATAAATTAAAATCAATTAGAAAATTAGGGTTTTTGTTTAATTTAATTTTTATTTTCTTTTCTTAAAAAAAAAAGGTAAAAATTAATTATTTTTATTAATTTAAGTTAATTAGTAATTAGGTTTGTATTTATTCATAAAAACCTTATTTTCTTAAAATAATCAAAACAATAAAAAAATGACTTTTCTTTTAATTAGGTTAGACGGGGTCAAAACCCTAATTTTTTCCTCGTTCTCGTTTCATCGCGCGCGTTTATTTATTTTTACAATATTAATGTAACTGCTCATGGGATGTAATAGTTTAATTAGGATTTTCCTTTCATTTATCATTTTACGGGTTTTTGGCTATGTAATTAATCCCCCTCCCCGAAGCCTTGTAATAGCGTAGTTTTATTTCTCGCATTTTAATTTTCGCAAATATTAACTGTTAGATGTATGATAATAGGATTGCATGACAAGACTGTATGTTAATTTTAAAATGGTTAGCAAACCCTAAATGTGCAAAGATAATAACTTGAAAATCAAAACACTCGCACATGCGCACTCCTAGGGTATACTCTCACTTCGGTTGCCTTCGGTAAACGGTCATTAAGTATAAGGTGTTTTAGTGGTCTCCCTCTTGTCCAAACAAAAGATCAAAGTCCCGTTCGGAAATGTTGCCTCGAAAAGGTTACCTCGGAAATGTTGCCTCGAATATGATCTTAAGACATTAGGGTTATTACTAAGACGTCCTAACATTGCTTTAGTGATCGTACGTCCCTTTCGAATTAACTCTTACAATTCCAACAACGGTGCTACCTACTCACTAATAGTGGGATAGCGCTGTCTAAAGGAAACAAAAACAAAAACATTCTTTTTTCGAGTAGGTAGATGCTAGTAGGTACTTGCTCAAATCAAACTTTTTTCACACTAAACACTTTTCAAACCAAGTTTTCAAAAAACAACTTCATAACACTCTTGAGGACTGATACAAGGGTTAAAACGAAGTAAAACAAAAACTTTTCAAAACACACAAACACAAAAGCATTTTTTTTAAATGATGAGCAAGTACCTAAGAGCCCGTGGAAAACCACGGATAGAAAGGGTGCTAATACCTTCCCTTTCTATAATCTACCCCACGTACTCAAAATCTCGAAAAAGAAATTTTTCTGTGCTTTTTTCCTTTCCAGTTGGATAAAATAAAAATCGGTGGTGACTCTTGCTTACCGCGACATTTTGCAAACACAAACGCAAAACGCAAACTACCATTTTCCTAAAACAGTCTGGTTCTGCCACCGTATCACAAATCCCATTGCCTTTACCTACATGGATAATAAGCAAGACAAACCAACATTACATTTTATTTAGTTAAAATAAGAAATAAAGACAAAAACAATATTCATGATCACAAAAGAACATAAGTCAAGGTGCTTGGTGATTCCTCAAAAAGGGAAAAGATAAATATAGGGAGGGGAACCAAGAATCCTAGTGTGATCTTGTTGTGAATGAATCAACATGGCATGATGAAGGGATCTTAGGGGAGAAAATTGGGGTACAACAGCTGCCCTTATTTAAGTTTCTTCTATCCGGAGATACGAAAGTTAAAAATATTCGTGTCGACGCGATCGAAGATACTTAAATATAAAAAAAAACCTATTTTTGGTCCTAAGATGCCATGAAAATGTTTATGATCATGAATGCACATGGACAATTCCAAAGGGACGCAAATCACCACTGAGGATGTAAAAAAATAAAGAAATAAGGGAGCAATCCCACCAGGAAAATAAATCACTGGTGGATCAAAAGACCTGAATCAAAGAGGATGGTAAAATGGTCAAAGAATACACCAACTTATATCGAAGACGAAGCTACCGATGTTTACTGAAGGCAGAGAGAAAGATAACAAACATGGACGTTCACTGTCGATGTCCTACCGACTTTCACTGAAGGTAGAGAGAAAAGCAATATCATAGCACCACCGTTCACTAACGATGAACTACCAACGTCCACTGAGGGTAGCAAAAAGATAAAAAACAACGATGTTCATTGCCGATGTCCTACCAACTTTCACAGAAGGTAGAAAGAGAATATATCATAGCACCGTCGTTTACTGTCGATGAACTACCAACGTTCACTGAGGGTAGTAAAAATATAACAAACATCGATGTTCACTGCCGATGTCCTACCAACTTTCACTGAAGGTAGAAAGAGAATATATCAAAGCACCGCCATTCACTGATGATAAACTACCAACGTTCACTAAGGGTAAAAAAAAGATAAAAAACATCGACGTTCACTGCCGATGTCCTACCAACTTTCACTGAAGGTAGAAAGAGAATATATCATAGCATCGTCGTTCACTGGCGATGAACTACCAACGTTCACTGAGGGTAGAAAAAAGATAACAAACATCAACGTTCACTGCCGATGTCCTACCAACTTTCACTGAAGGTAGAAAGAGAATATATCAAAGCACCGTCGTTCAATAACGACGAACTACCAACATTCACTGAGGGTAGAAAAAAGATAACAAACATCGACATTCACTGCCGATGTCCTACCAACTTTCACCGAAGGTAGAAAGAGAATATATCATAGCATTTCCGTTCATTGACGATGAACTACCAACATTCACCGAGGGTAGCAAAAAGATAACAAACATCGACGTTCACTTCTGATGTCCTACCATCTTTCACTGAAGGTAGAAAGAGAATATATCATAGCACCGCCGTTCACTGATGATGAACTACCAACGTTCATTGAGGGTAGTAAAAAGATAACAAACATCGACGTTCACTGCCGATGTCCTACCAACTTTCACTGAAGGTAGAAAGAGAATATATCATAGCATCTCCGTTCACTGACGATGAACTACCAACGTTTACTGAAGGTAGAAAAAAGATAACAAACATCGATGTTCATTGCCGATGTCCTACAAACTTTCACTGAAGGTAGAAATATAATATATCATAGCATCGCCGTTCACTGACGATGAACTACCAACCTTCACTGAAGGTAGCAAAAAGATAACAAACACCAACTTTCACTGAAGGTGATCTACCAACTTTCACTGAAGGTAGAAAGAGAATATATCATTGCATCGCTGTTCACTGACGATGAACTACCAACATTCACTAAAGATAGCAAAAAGATAATAAGTTTCCCCAAGATTCTGGCGTTTCACCTAGAACGAGTCTCAACTTCTTCTTTAACCAAGGCACTTCGCCTGGAAAGGATAATATATAAGTTGTCTCTAATAAAGATACTTCCACTTGCAAAGATTTCACAACGAGTTGTTTCTTGTGATATTGAAAGTCTTGCCATCCATTGGCGTAATCTGACAACAAACTGCGAACTATTCACTCATAGAGGAGATAGAAAAAAAAGTTACGTCGACTATTACAGGGAAGCACAAGTAACTCAAATAAAGAGACATGCTACTTGTTGTCATGGAGGATTGTAAAAAGAAATGACTTTCTAGGGAGGGAAATATGACTTCCTGGAGAAAGAAATATGACTTCTTGGGGGAATAAATATGACTTCCTGGAGAGATGCCACGATATTCCTGCTGAGGAGATAAAGTCTTCTCGTGAAAAATAAATGCACCAACCAAAACTTGAAGTTTTCAGAAATCTAAAGTAAATAATTTTGTTGTGGAACCACATATTCAAACCATAAATAAACTGGAATGAAAAGGTCAACCAAAATATATCCTTTGAGAAATAAACTCAAGAGGGAAAACCAAATCCATCCAAACCAGGAGCTGTACGGGAAGGCTAAAGCAAAAATCTTCCACTAGGGACAACTTAGTGGGGAAATTGAAAGAATATATGCTTTCTGCTTAGGGCCAACACTCTATTAAAGAGAGGACAACGTAACTCTACAAAACAGGATGATATATCAACAAAAATATTAACAAATGTCAATGAACAATGATTTGCCAATTTTTTCTATGCATGATGTATGTATGAATGTATGCGTGTTATCGTGCGTATGCTGACAAAATAGATATACAACATTGGGAATAACCAGGCAAAACCACCTCGAGCACTAACAACACTCGGCTAAACTTCATCCAAGATGATCATTCCAAGAAAAAGTAAATGCCAACTAAGGAAACAAAACCTACTAGCTGCTTTAGCTTTACTGGGGAGCGACATAATCCGAAAGTAAGCAAAACAAAGTGACAAAATAGTACATATACAGGGACATAACATCCTTCTTTAGGCTTCACCGAGGAAACAAGTGTTTTTAAAAGTAACATTCCTACTGGATAATGCAAAACCAGTATCAAGTAAAGCATACTGACACCAAAACATTAAAACATTCACTGGGGAGTTCAGGCTTACTTCATTGGGGAGGTTAACACAACATCCACAAAGGAAAAACCACAATACATCCTTCACTTAGAGAAACCAGGGACCTGCGTTCTTCAAGAGTGGTTATAATACCAACTTCTCTGGAAAAAGAACTTTTATTAGACTAAACGAAAACTTCACTGGAGAATACACGGATTGAAACTTGACATCATGAAAACTCAAGAAAGGAGGAGAAATGAATCCAAACTTGACCAAGAATACCGGAATCACAAACCCAATATGGCGAAAACATCCCAAGTAAACCTTCCCGAGGGGAACAAAAACTTCTCAAAACAACTGGAGTTTGTCCATTCCTGGGATCACCATTTTTGTTGTCATTGTTTCATTACAAATCTCAAAGTAAAAGCAGATTGTAAAATCTTTTTTTGAAAAATCAATTTTGTTATTTAATCTTTTTTGCTTTGAAAGTTATTATCAATAATAAATGGAGTCTTTGCAAGCTAAATAAAATAAGAAATACAAAGAATTGGGTAAAATCTCAAATTTCATTAATATAATGGTAGTCTGCGAATGGCGAGACTCCATAGATGATTAAAAAGTTTGAAAAATGGTAATATATAATGGAAAAGATACATTGAGATACAATGACCACTATCCCCTTTAACAACTTTTGAAATCCTGAGCAGCAGCTTCTGTTGAAGTATGGTGAGGATCCGAGAAGATTGTTGCTTCAACGATCAAGTCTTGTCTCACGTAGTTACTTACCAAGAAAGTCCCTAACTTTTGCCTAAGTTTCCCTTCCGGGTTTTCAACGTAGCAGGAAATTTATTCTGTTTAGGTCTCTAATTCTTGCCTAGACCGCCCTTTCGGGTTTTCGGCCTACCGAGACGCTCCTTTTTTTCCCTAAGCCGCCCTTTCGGGTTTTCAACTTAGCAAGCTGTTCTTTTATTTCTTTAGGCGAAGTATTTCTTGACTGCGTCATCATTCATGGGGCGTGGGAACTCCTCGCCATCCATAGTTTTAATAATTAATGCACCTCCAGAGAAGGCTTTCTTGACAACATATGGGCCTTCAAAATTGGAAGTCCACTTGCCCCTAGAATCAGCGTTGAAAGACATGATCTTCCTGAGCACAAGGTCTCCTTCTCTGAACTCACGAGGTTTTATCTTTTATCAAAAGCTTTCTTCATTATTTTATGATATAATTGTCCATGACATAAAGCTGTCATCCTCTTCTCCTCAATCAAATTCAATTAGTCAAACCTGTTCTGGACCCATTCAGCCTCTGTCAATTTGGTTTCCATTATCACAGGAAAAGATGGAATCTCAACCTCGACAGGGAGTATAACTTCCACTCCATACACCAGGGAGAATGGGGTTGCTCCTGTTGAAGTGCAGACAGATGTTCGATATCCATGTAGATAAAAAGGGAGTATTTCATGCTAATCCTTATAAGTAACAACCATTTTCTGGATAATTCTCATAATATTCTTATTAGCAGCTTCGACAGCCCCATCCATCTTTGGCCTGTATGGAGATGAATTGTGATGGACAATCTTGAATTCTTCGCACAGTTCTGTCATCATCTTGTTGTTCAAGTTCGAGCCATTATCAATGATGATTCTGCTCGGCACACCATACCGACATATAAGGTTATTCTTAATGAAGTGCACAACCACCTACTTATTAACATTGGCATATGAAGCAGCCTCCACCCACTTGGTGAAGTAATCAATTGCTACCAAGATAAAACGGTGTCCGTTTGAAGCTTTGGGTTCTATCATCCCAATTATGTCAATACCCCACATAGAGAAAGGCCACGGGGAGGAAATCACATTGAGAAGTTTCGGAGGCACATGGACCTTGTCTTCATAAATCTGGCATTTATGGCACTTCTTTGCAAATTTATAACAGTCGGACTCCATTGTCAGCCAATAATAACCTGCCCTTAGCATCTTTTTAGCCATCGAATGTCCATTGGCATGAGTGCCAAATGAACCTCCATGAATCTCATGCATCAACATGTCTGCTTTGTGTCTATCCACGCATCTGAGCAAGACCATGTCATAATTTCTCTTGTACAACACATTTTCACTGAGGAAGAAACTGCCTGTCAGTCTTCTCAATGTCTTTCTATCTTTCTTCGACGCACCAATCGGGTATTCCTGATTCTGAAGAAAATGCTTGATATCATAATACCATAGTTTTTCATCTGCTACCTCCTCTGCTGTAAACACATGAGCGGGCCTATCCAGTCGTCAAACCGTAATTAGGGGTATATCATTCCAAGTATTCACTTGGTACATAGAAGCCAGAGTTGCAAGAGCATCCGCCATTTGATTTTCATCTCTAGGAATGTGATGGAATTTAACTTTATTGAAGAAGGGTAATAATCTTCTAGCATAATCTTTGTAAGGGATCAATCTGGGGTGACGAGTATCCCATTCTCCTTTAATCGGATTTATTAACTAAGTTGAATCACCATACACATCTATAAATTTAATTATGAGATTAATAGCTTCTTCGAGACCCATGATGCAAGCCTCGTATTTGCCCATTTTATTAGTACAGTCAAATGTTAACCTTGTGGTAAAAGGAATGTGCGATCCATGAGGAGTGACAATCACAACACCAATTCCTTTACCATAAGCATTCATAGCTACATCAAATATCATACTCCAATGAGATTCAGGGTCAGGATCTTCCTCAGGCAATGGTTCATCACAATCTTTCACTTTCAGGAACATCACATCCTCATCGGGGAATTCATATTCTACAGACTAGTGATCCTCCACTGGTTGGTGAGCAAGATAATCTGCCAACACACTGCTTTTAATAGCTTTTTGAGTGCGGTATTCGATATCATATTCAGATAACAACATCTGCCAGCGGGAAATTCTCCCAGTAAGAGCGGGCTTTTCAAAAATGTGCTTGATTGGATCCATTTTGGAGATCAACCAAGTAGTATGATTCAACATAAACTGCCGAAAACGCTTTGCCGCCCAGGCTAAAGCACAACATGTTTTTTCCAGCATGGAATACCGCGACTCGCAATCAGTGAATTTTACTGAGATAATAAATGGCGAACTCCTTCTTCCATGTTTCATCCTGTTATCCCAGAATACATCCCATGGATTTATCTAACACTGTCAGATACATAATCAACTTTCTTCCTTCTACAGGAGGGAGTAAGATAGGAGGTTTAAGCAGATATTATTTAATACTTTCAAATGCCCTTTGGGAATCACCCATCCACACACAACCTCGATCTTTCTTTAACAACTTAAAGATCGATTCACATGTTGTAGTCATGTGGGAAATGAATCTGGAAATATAATTCAAACGCCCGAGGAAACCTCTAACTTGCTTTTCAGTTCTTGGCGCTGGAATCTCTTGAATTGCCTTGACTTTATCAGGGTTAACTTCAATTCCTTTCTGGATAACAATGAAACCCAACAATTTTCCTGATCGAACACCAAAGGTGCATTTATTTGTATTCAAGCGGGGATGATACTTCCTCAAACGCTGAAACAACTTCAACAAATCTTCTACATGCCCTTCTTCAGTATGAGATTTTGCCATTATATCATCAACATATACTTCGATTTCCTTGTGCATCAGATCATGGAATAGGGTTGTCAGAGCCCTCTGGTACGTTGCACCAGCGTTCTTCAACCCGAAGGGCATCACTCTGTAACAGAATGTTCCCTAGGGTGTGATAAATGTTTTTTTCGTGTCCTCTAGAGCCATTCTAATTTGATTATACCCGGAAAATCCATCCATGAAAGAGAATACCTTAAATTTTGTTGTGCTATCCACTAACATATCAATGTGTGGCAATGGAAAATCATCTTTTGGACTAGCATTATTTAGATCACTGTAATCTACGCACATGCGGACCTTTCCTTCTTTTTTTGGTACTGGGACAACATTGGCAATCCATTGAGGATACACTGACGTCACAAGAAAGCCATCATTAATCTGCTTTAGAACCTCCTGTTTGATTTTTACTGCCATATCTGGGTGAGTTCTTCTTAACTTTTGTTTAATTGGCGGACACTCTGGCTTCAACAAAAAATGGTGCTCTATAATATCTGTATCTAGACCAGGCATATCTTGATAAGACCAAGCAAAAATATCCACATACTCTTTCAACAGCTCAATCAACCTGCTATTCACATCAGGATGAAACAATGCTCCAATCTTGACTTCCTTCAGATCTTCTTCTAAACCCAAATTGATCACTTCCAATGGCTCTTTATATGGCTGCGTGGTATTTTCCTCGTGCTCAAGCAACCGTGAGACCTCTTCTGGAATCTCATCATAATCTTCTTCTTCAGCCCCATACACAGGGCATTCAAAGTTGGGAGAGGGTGCAGGGTCATTGTATTTAACAAGTTTTTTAATTAATCTGCACATATGATTTATGATTGCATTTAGAAACTGACACATATAGCAAGTGATCATGCAGATTGAATTTCAGTTATTATTTATTTTTGAAAGGTTTTTTTTTCTTTCTGATTACCATTTTCCAAGAAAAAGCATAAAATAAAGACATAATTTGGGAAACAAAGACAACTTTTATTATTGATTTTAAAAGTCACAGCAAACAGATAAGCTCTACGACATTAATACTTCCACCTCGGGCAGAGTGAAATCTTTTTCAAAAAGATTAACAAATAAAATTACTTTGAAACATGTATGCAAGAGGGAACATCAATGCTGATCCAGTTCTGAACCCTAACCCCGTGCGTCACATAATTCGGCATTTCCTGCTCTGCTTCATCTTCCACAATGACATTAATCCTGGAAACAGTCGGGTGAAGATAACCCCCACTACAGAAGATGTCTTGATACCTGCCTACAGCAGACTTCGGCTTCATGCCCTTGCCTTTCTCATTCTTCGAAGAGAACCTCAAGCCAGTTCAGTTCTTGTTCACAGGTGGATCCACAATTCATCCCCAAACTTCATTATGATCATTAAGCACAACCTGCTGCGCGTCCTTCAGCGAAACCATGGAATTCTCATTTCCTCTTATGTTGTCAATGGATAAGGCTTGGAACTTGGGTTCCAACAGCAACTTCATCCGCCTCTACAATGCTGAAAGAGAACAAATGAGATATCAACAATGCATGTTCCCCATTTATGATCACTACTTTCTTCACGTACAAACTTCAGCTTCTGGTGTAAAGTTGAAGTGACAACCCCTGCCTCATGTATCCACGGCCGTCCTAGCAAACAACTATAAGCGGGAACAATGTCCATGACTTGGAAGGTTATCTGAAAAAAATGTGGTCCTATATGAATAGGCAAGTCCAGTTCACCAATAATATAATTTCTTTGACCCATCAAACAATTTCACAATGATGCCACTCGGGCGCATAGGCGTTCCTTGATATTTCAACTTCATGAGCATACTCCTTGGTATAACATTCAACGCAGATCCATTGTCAATCATCACATTGGATAGTGAATCATTCTTGTAGTTCATAGAGATGTGGAGGGCCAAGTTGTGATTCCTTCCTTCATCTGGTAATTCATCATCGCAGAAACTCAAGTTATTACATGAAGTAATGTTTCCCATTACGTTGCTGAATTGGTCTATTGGCATATCACTCTCCACAAAAGCTTGGTCCAGTACCCTCATCAAGGATTCTCTGTGAGCAGAGGAGTTCATCAATAAAGCTAAGATATATATTTTTGAAGGAGTCTGCAGTAGCTGATCTACAATTCTGTAGTCGCTCATCTTAATTATCTTTAAAATATCATCCACTTATTTCTCTAACGTAGCTCCACTAGTCTCACCCGTAGCCTTCTTAGGTTCATCATTCTCAGCAATTTTCTTCCCAGCACCAACATCTCTTCGAACAACTGGTGCAAACACACGACCGCTGCGGGTCACCCTGTTATTTTCATCTATATTTCCAACATCACGCATTGGGTGGATGGGAACTTCCACTCCATCCTCTAAGATTGTAGCGTTGTATTTGTAAGGCAAAACCTTATCTGACTTGTAGGGGATAGGACCCGACAAACTAATCACCAATGGGGTAACAACTGGCTTGCTATGTGTGATACGGTGGGAGAACTGACTTGAGGTTTTGCGTTTGTTTTTGCAAATGTTCGGTTGAGCAAGAGTCGCCACCGACTTTTTATTTTATCCTAAAGGAAAGGTTAAAAAGCACAGGAAAAACCTTTTGAGATGTTTCGTGGGTTCGGGGGGTAGATTATGAAAAGGGAAGGTGTTAGCACCCTTTTCATCCATGGTTATCCATGGGCTCTTAGTTACTTGGTTTTAGATCACTTGCCTTTGATTTTTCAATTGCTTGAAATTGTGGTGTGTGTGTGTGTTTTGAAAATGTTTTAAAAAAGATGCCTTGTCTTGGCAACCGTTGTAATGACTCGTGTTTGAGTGTTTTACAAAGGTGTGTATCTTTTTGAAAAGATGTTTCAAATGTTTTTTTGGAAGTTTGTTTTGAAAGTATTTGTGGAGTGTGGTTTGAAAAGTAGGCAAGTGTTTTGCAAGTTTGATCAAGTAACTAAGAGTTGTCTACCCCTATTGTACTCAAAGGTTTTTCTCATGTCTTAACCCTTTTAACAATTTTGTTCCACCATTGTATTTGGTGGACAATCTTGCGTTTAGGATGTTTAACGGGACAGGCGCGGGTCATCGTATGGACCATGAATGCAATGGTGCCAAGTGTCTTTGGCAATTTTGCTTGAAGGGACTATGATCATTTTTGATTAGGCAACTTTCGAAAGCGTCATCGAGGGACTATGATCATTTGGATTTGTTTTGTTTTGCCAAAGATACTCAACGTGCAAGCATGGCCCATTTTGGAAGGCAACAAATGGGATTACCCTAGGGGTGCAAGTGTGAATTGTGTATTGATTTCATGTATTTGTCTTGTATTAGGTTATCTAGTGTTTGATTTTATGTACATACAAACCCTAGGTCTAACCATGGTATATTTGAAAGTAGTAAATGGTGGGAATTTAAAGTCTATGCTATTACAAATAAGTATCCAGGAGTGGGGGTATAATTATTTACAAATGGGGATGAGACTTATTAAGAGAGTAGTGTCCAAATATTTACAACCAAATCGAATTGCGATCTCAAATGTAAAGTGTATCAAATGTACAAGAATAAGCAAATGTATAAGAATAGAACAAATGTGTATGTATCAATGTATTTGTGTAAGTGATTGAGATTTATTTACAAGGTAAAAAAAAAGTTAATTTAATGAAAAATTAAGTATTTATTTATTCTTGGATATTTGTATTTTGTTAATATGCACAAAACAAAATATTTTAAGAAAAGAAAAGAATGTTTTAAGTTCTATTTTTTATGTATTAAAATTAATGTATTTTAATTAGTATTTTTATGTACAAATAGATTTATATATATAAAAAAAAAGAAATTTAAGATAAAAGTCTATTAATCTAATTAAACCTAATGGTCATGTAAATAAAGAAAGTTTTATAAAAAATAAATAAGGCATTTTTAATTTATATAAAAAAAAATAGACTATGTTAGTTTAAATTATAAAATAAAATGATAAAAAGGTTAGTTTATGTTAAAACAAAAGAAAATGGGCTAAGGGAAATTCAAAGGCCCAATCAAAAACGCATCAGGCTAAGTCAAGGGGGTACATGCCAGATTTGCAATGGGCTTAAGCGTGAAAAGGGCAAGGCCCATTGGCGAATTGGTGAACATTTTGTAAGGGTTGCAATAGTTTTGTGTCACTTGGGAATGGATTAGGGTTTCAGACGGCGCCGTTCATCACTTTTCTTCGTCTTTCATCTTCATCCTTTGAGCCACGCTTCTGAATGAAATCCTCTGCCCAAGGCCACCGGCGCCAACATCTACTCCTTCTCCCTCCACGGATTACTTAGGCAACAGTTAAACAAGGTAGCGATTTATGTCTCTATCACGTTAGGGTTTCAAGCTTTTATGTCTTGCATGTTTTTACTTTTCGTTTATTGATTTGTTATTGTCTCTGTTTGAGGTGGTGGAAAGAAGGAAAAAGAAGAGAAATACTACCTTTGTTGGAGACGGAGGAGGATGGATCGGAGGCGCCTAGGCGGCCGGAGACGGAGGGACAGTGATATTGGCTTGCTCTTGCTGGAACACTTGGTACCTTTGTTTTGATTCTTTAGGGTTTCATGATGAACATCTGAAAACCTTGCTTTAATTTCTTTTCCTCTTCTGCCTCTTTGCCTCGTATGTTTGCAAACTTGTATGCTTGATACGCTGATTTCTGATATGCTTGGTATACTGATATTACTGAGTTGCTTGCCTCTGTATGTTAACCCGGTGATGAGCCTAGCTCTGAGGGTTTGGTTGCTTTGAAATGCTTGATATGTTTCTGATATGCTTCTTTTCTTCTTCTCTCGTTAGCCTCTGACTCTGAGAAATATTGATGTTGTTGTTGGCCCAGTGATGAAGCAATTCTGAGGGCGTGGTTGGTTCGAATGTTTTTGTGGACAAAAACTTAAGGTTGGATGCTTGACAGTTTTTTTGTAAATTTATTGATGGCCTTTTGGTTTGAGGATTTCTGATTTAGGCTTCAGGCTTGACAGGCTGAAAGGTTGGAGGCTTGACAGGGTAGGTGTTTTGAATGGTAAGGCTTGAGTTTGTTTGAGGCTTATCTTTAGCAGGGCCTGCTGTTAGTATATTTGAAACAGGTTTATGCTTGAGCAGGCTTTAGGCTTAGTGTGCTTACAGGCCTGTGTTGTGAGTTTGTGTTTGGTTTAGGCTTCAGCAGGCTTTAGGCTTAGTGTGCTTACAGGCCTGTGTTGTGAGTTTGTGTTACAGGTTGATGCAAGGCTTGAAAGGCTTATGAAGGTTACAGGTCATGGTGTTTTGATTGAGGGCAGTTTGAGAATTACAGGTTATAAGCTTCAAGGTTTGGCTTTGTTATGCATCTTGTTTGGAGCTTAGGCTTCAAGCTTGTGGAGGCAGTTCTGTTTCTCTTGACAGTTTTTTGAAGTTCTATATTCTTTTTGAAATTTCTTCCTCCTGTACTGTGTTGGTATGTTTGTTTATATATTTTTTCTTCAAGCCTAAGCCTGTAAGCCTCCTTTTCTTCTTCTCTTTTCTCTCTCTCTCCAGATTTTAAGCATATTAAATATTGCTTAGATGTACTTATGTTCTGAAAAGGTAGCTGGCCTTTGGAAAGTGATGATATCTTTTGAATATGCTTGCACTTGTGGTTTTCCTCTACATACTTCTATCTCCTTTTACAGATTTTCTGCATCTTTGTGATAGCCTTTTTGATAGCCTTTGTACCTTTGACAGATTTGGACAGTTTGCTGTCCAATTTGGACGTTGTTGATCTGGTTAGGCAATTCAATTTGCCTTTGTACTTATACATGCTGTTAGGAATTTTTGAAATGTGCAAATTGTTGATAATGCAATATGTTTGACAAATTTGAATTTGTGCAATTATAACTTTTGTGCATTTCATACTTTTTGCAAGCATTTTTATCCCTCTTTGTGAACCGGGAGAAATCTCGTGATTTGCAGAGAGGGCCAACTGATTCCGGCCAGTTGCCTTTAATGATGAATTTATTTTTTATCTGTCTGTCTTTTATTTTATCTGCTTTTGACTTTTTCTTTCTTCTTTGTTTTGCAGATGAAAATCAATGGAGCAGAAGAGGAGTAGCAGTATAGAAGATGAAGACTTAGGAATTTAGGATAGTTTTATTTCAAATTTAATCATTTGTAAAATTATTATTGTAAACAAAAATGTAAATAAATTTACCGTTGTTCAAATAATAATTTGTAACAAAACAATTAAAGATGAATAAATAAAAAATCCTTTTGATCAGTTAATTCCCTTTTTTTTAGCTGTCTATTTAATTACTTATAAATTCTTAAATTATAATAAATGGAAATAAATTCCAATTATCCTAACTTAGAATAAATAAACAATTAATAAACACTGTGGTTTTAGCATCGATCAATTAATAAACCTGGCGTTTCAAATAGCCACAGCAATGCACAGTCAAATCAAATAAATGTCCATATGCCTCTTTTCACTGATTTAGTCAAACACTGCAAACTCAATCCAAATGCTTCAGTCCAAATCTCAGAGTAAACTGAAAAGAACTGTAAAATTAATTCTTTCTGAGAATGCGCGCACAAAAACCATAGTTTTGTTTTAATTGTCAGAGAAGCGCCTGTCTGATCAAAACCTGAGCCAAAATCAAACAAACCTTAGCAATCTGCTTGAACTGCTTTAAAATCAATGAAAACCCTAATTTTGTCTGACTGACGAGAAAAGTCTGTTTGACCGATTCTTGAGCTAGTCTGAAAAAATCAGGAAAAGCCTGAAGCTGTGATTTCTTGTGGAAAAATACGAGTGCAAATTTTGGGGTACAACACTATGATACTCAACTTCAAAATGGGCGGGTGCACCAAAACAAGGCACAATGATGTTTACCCCTTCTTCAACCCAATCAGTCATTAATAAGTCATTTCTGGAAAACAAATCTTCTTCTGAAGAGAAATACTCTTCTGTGGAGGCATACTCTTCATCTGACTCTTCTTCAGCCAAATAAACCTCAATCATATCAACCTCATGGTAACCACCCCTTTGACTTGTGACCTTGATAGTTCCACTGGCTAACAACAACTGAACACCCTTCTTCACGATTGAACATCATCGGGAGTCTCTACAGCCAACTTGGCAAGATCTATATTGGTGTTCCACCTGACTAGCCGTATGGCAGAAGGTATCATGCAACTGCACGAGGTCCTCATTCATATACTCTACATCAAAAATTCTGAAATCTCCAGGACATCCAGAAACCGTATTCACTTCCTCTTCATACTCTGCCCTAGGCCTGATTATGTGGATGAGGCCCTCATCCATCATCTCCTGCAAACCAGCCTTTATCTTATCGCAACCCTGTATGTCTGTACTGTAAGTAGCACAACTAGAATGGTCATGCATATAGTAGCTAAATTCAGAGGTCTGTATGTGTTTTCACCAAATCTCCTCTAACCAGATTAATATCAAAAATCCGGAAGTCGCCTGGACAACTAGCCACCATATTCACAACATTTACTCCTCCATGCTTGGGTAGAGGATTGTCTTTCACATTAGGTCCCACGCCCTTGAAAGATAGAACACCAGACTTCACCAATTTCTGTACCTCAGTGTTCAAAGGGTAATAATTCTTAACATTATGCCCTGGTGCTCCCTGATGAAAAGCACATGTTTGGTCTGCCTTATAATACCAAGGCAATGGTGATGGTACGACAGGAGGTGGTCGGGTATGAACCAACTTCTTCTGAATCAATGTCGGTAGTAACTCTGTATAGCTCCTGGGAATAGGGTCATAACTCTCCCTTCTTTGATTATACCCTTGATTTCCCTGCTGGGACGGTCTTTGATAAGCAACGGTAGTTAGAGCGGAAATCACAACGGGAGTAACTGAGGTGACTTGCTGATGACGCTGATAATTCCCTCTATGAGTGTTAACCCTCCTCTCTTGCATGACAACATTTTCATCCCCTTCCTTCTTCTTGGTAAACCCATAATATGGCTTCTTCGCACCTCTAGATCCTTCACTCTTCGTTAAACGGCCTTCTCTTACAACCTCTTCTAAGCGGATACCCATTCCTACCATTTCAGTAAAGTCACTTGGCGCACTTGCTACCATCCTCTCGTAGTAGAAAGCACCCAACGTCTTCAAGAAAATCTTAGTCATCTCCTTCTCTTCCATGGGATGAATCACTTCGGCGGCTACCTCACGCCATCTCTGCGCATATTCTTTGAATGATTCCCTGTCTTTCTGAACCATATCCCTGAGTTGATCACGGTCAGGAACCATGTCCATGTTGTACTTGTATTGTTTGATGAATGCTTCTCCCAAATCATTAAAAGTATGGATATTGGCACTGTCCAAACTCATATACCACTTCAGCGCAACACCGGTCAAACTATCCTGAAAAAAGTGAATCAGCAGACGCTGATCATCAGTATGGGTAGACATTCTCCTTACGTACATTACCAGATGAGCACGAGGGCAAGTGTTTCCCTTATACTTCTCAAACTCCGGGACTTTAATCATAGCAGGTATCTTAACATTCGGGACCAAGCATAACTCATTCACATTATGCCCAAATAGCTTGTTTCCCCTGAGGTCCTTCATCTCTCTTTGCATCTTGTCAGACTGCTCTTGAAAATCATCCATTCTGTCATAAAGACCCAAGTCTTCACTCGATGGGGGGAAAGGACGACACACATCATCATTAACAAACGGAACCATATTCACCAAAGGAGGTGCAGCAGGAACATGCACCACAGGAGGTGCAGGAGTAACAATAGTCTGAACGAATGGAGTATCTTGAGGACCAAGATTGAAACCTTCAGGTGCAAAATTCTCCGGAATTCCCCATGGATAACCTTGGGACATGCAATTCTAAACAACAACTGGAGTAGCATATACGGGAATAGTCGGAGCTTTAGTAGTTGCCCTTGTTGGTTGAAGTTGAACACTTAGTGGTTGATTCTGAGCAGCCACCAGAGCTTCCATCAGAGTAGTCAGATTGGCCATGCCGGCCTTCAAAGCAGAAACTTCCTCGTGCAGCTCGTGATTCTCTTGTTCTAAGTTGTCCATCTTCTTTTTGAAATTAGCCTGAGTGTTGTAGTGGTGAGTCAGCTTGCTGAACGAAGTAAAGAAGCTTGGTAAGACACCTGGATATGCATAACAAATGCAAGAAGAATGTGCAATATGATGCATGATACATAATGCACATGATTATTTTTACTATTTAATATTTCAAGGGATTTAAAGTTTACGGACATATTGCAAATATCAAAGTAATAACGCATTTGAAATACTAATTTTTTTTATTATAACAACTCCAAAATGGATTACAAGTTTCAATGATCCCAAGTACAAGATGAAAATAAAATATGAAACCCTGAGAAATAGAACTGATGGAGATCACTCTATACGCTGGCGCTTCCCCGTGAGCTTGGAAATCTGAGCCTTCAACCTCTGGTTTTCTTCCGCATGTTTGATGGCAGCCTCCTTCCGATCATATGAATCAGGAAGTGAGTAATCAACACCTGATTGAGGCTTAGGAGAAAATAAATCCCCTTTCCTCTCCATATACTCTACCGCTCAACTCTCAAGGATCTCAATCAAGTCGTGTTTCTCCTTCAAGTCTGCTTTATAGGAACTCTCTAAAGTTTGGAACTTGTTCTTCCAATCATCCTTTTCCTATTGCATCCTAACTAAAGCAAGTTTCAGCTCTTCTAGATCTTCTAATAAGGGAGGAGTGGTCTTCACAAATAGATCAGGCATAGGTGTCTCCCGGGTATACGACATCTTTAACTGAATAACTCTCGATCGGACCCACTGAAGATATGGCTCCAAAGAAACATTACCCCTAGGTCCCAAATCCTTCCTACTCTTTTTATGAATGTGATTCCAGGCCTTTGCAATCTGCTCCCTAGCTTCCCTATGGTCTTCTCCTTCCTTCAGAAAGAAACTACTCAAATGAATAATATTCGGTTTATCCCTCATCAGATAACCAAGTTGTCGCCGTGCAAGAACAGGGTTATAGTTAATTCCTCCCTTTGTACCAAGAAGAGGTACATTGGGGAAACTACCACAAATGTCAATAATATCTATATCCTATTAAGCTCGATGATACCAATCAATATCCGAGTGAGTAAGTTCCATGATCTTAGGAGCCCAACGGGGTTCCTTCTTGACATTCCAAAAAGCATCAGCCTGAGGCATATGAGAGATAAACCACCGGTACAACAGAGGCGTGCAACAGATAATCATCCCCCCATGATAAGAATTCTTAAGATGAATAGAGTAATAAGAATTACCCAACAATGTAGGAACTGGGTTTCCAATCATGAAGATCCTGATAGCATTAATCTCAACAAACTTGTCCACATTAGGAAATAAAAATAACCCGTAAGCAAGTAGAGAAAAGATGGCCTCAAAAGCAATTGTACTCTTTATTTTAGAAAAGTAACGAGCTTTCTCGAATAAGAACTGAGCTGGTAATCCTCTAATTCCTCCATTAGTAGTCATATGGGCTTCCACCTCAGGTTTCCTCAGATGAATCAAAGAAGCAATCTCATGATGTTTTGGCTCACCCTCCAAACCAGTAAAAGGAACACAATCGGTAACAGGTAAATTTAATAGATAAGAATACTCCTCCAGTGTGGGCATCAACTGATAGTTGGGAAAAGTAAAGCAATGATACATCAGATCATAGAACTGGACCAAGGTCGAGAGGATACCCTCCTTCATCTTCAGCTTCATGAGAGGAATAATGGATCCATACTTCTTCCGAAAGTCTGCAGAACACTTGATCTCGGGAATTAGACTGATCAACTCATCTATCTTGGGATCCTTGAAACTGTATTTCCCGGTCTTTCTCTTTCCAGAGTCCATGGTTAAAAAGTACCTGAGATATTTACAAATGGTCAACCTTTAAATCCCTTGAAATATGGTTTCTTCAAAAGATTCTTATGAGTGCATGGATGCATGATGCAACAATCACACACAAGATCACACATATAGGGTTCATAGGTTCAACGTCACGAGCATAAGGTTGAAGGTACTACCCATAAGGTGTTGGTCTAAAAGTTATCACCTGCCGGACAAGGTTCTAGAGGTTCCTAGAGTCTACATCCTTCTTTCGGATATTACCAACTTCTCGATTAACTCGGTAATTAGTAATATTCTCAAAAAAGACTCGTCCGAGCGTAGTATCGCATGACCATTATTTCTGGATTACTCCGTCATAGCTTCCACACTACACCTAAAAGGCCAAGATGAGTTTGGTATTCTATGGTCCTCATTTTCAGCAGGCTCCCAAGTCGAAAGCAGTACGTCTTCCTGATTACTCGGTAAATGACACTACAGTCAAAGGGGCCTCCACTGAGTGGGGGATCTCATGCCTCCTTTTTTGGGATTACTCCCTCAAAGTTAACATGACTATACCGCCCATATTATCTTAAAGTTTTCCCAAGTCCAGGTATAGGACTTATGAGTAATCACCAAGCACCCTGAAAACCAGGAAAATCCAGACAAACATATATACAACATATAACACAAAAAATAGTAATAACACATATACATATATAAACAAAGATAGGCTTAACCCACATAGGGATGGACCAGCAAGAGTTCAATCTTTCCCCAGTGAAGTCGCCAATTTTCTGTAGCGTTAGAAATGTTTAAGACTAAGCCATTAGATGGACTAGACTTTAATACAGATCAAAATAAAAATCACCACCGCGCTTTATTGTTTCCAAAGGAATGGGGAAAGAGCGAATAAACCAAAAAGAAGGAGAAAGATTCAAGGTAAGGGGGTTGGTTATGCAAAGGAAAGGTATTAACACCCTAAACATCTATGGTACTCCGCAGGAGCCTCTTTGTAAAATCTGTATATTTTGACTATAAAAAATGTTGTATAAAAATGGATGGTGGAGGTGAGAAAAGAAATATATTTATTTTATAATTTTTGCACCCGCCGCGATTGCAAACCTTTAGTGCCTATGTACCATATTTTGTGCAATAGGGGATCAGGGTACACGTAGTTCACCTTTTAAAAATTTAAAGCACAAATGTGTTAGTTAATTTTATGAGATAAAACATCATCGTCACTGTCCGTGTGGAAAACATACCTACTACCCACAATTATGAGAAAGTAGAATTTGCATCATCTCAAAGTGGAGGATATGACCTGGATCTTAAAATCAACAATGCCTCCCTCAGCACCCAAGTGGAAAATATCTCTCTTCACTACATATTGTAGAAGTATAGTTGTTTGTATCACTACAAGGATTGACAAGAGTTCAGTCTTTTGAGAAAAGTTTAAAGATAAAAGCCAAAGTGGAAAAATGGTTTAAAATGAGATTGATTCACTGTTAGTCTTCTCACAAAAAATGTCAAGGTATTATTAAGTTGATTGGAGTTTATTTATGAAACTTTTTTGAAAATGCATGGACATAAGTCCAAGTTTATTATGAAAGTGGTTCAAGTTTAAAAACAAGAAGAGTTTTCAAAAGGAGGAAGAAGATTTTTGAAATTAAAGAAGATGAGAGGAGAAGAATGGACTATCCTAAAGCATAAGGTAAAAGCTAGGGATAAGAACCATCTAACCAACAAGAAGCTAATACTTGACATTATGAGCCAAGATAGAATTCCCATTCCTTGGATTGAAATCAATCAAGCAAAAAAATACTAGACCTCTTGAGAGAACCAAACTTCAAGTGTATTAAGTCTTCACAAAAATTGGGCAGAGTAACGGCTGTATACGGGTGAATTCCAGATTACAAACAAAGGGTTTAATCACAAAAAGCTGCACACAAAAACAAACAAGCAACCCAATGTCTTGAGGTAAACCTCAAGAACTCCAGAAAAAATAATCAGATAAGATCATAAGGTCTCCAAGATAGGCCAAGGTTTCTAATCCTAAGTCCAAGAAAAAAGGTCCCATGCTCAAAAATGCCAAGGATAGTAACCAAATAGTCCAAGTACCATTAAAGATTTTGTATGGTTTATGTTGATTATTAAGTATCTTAAAAAAGAGAAAAGAAAAAGCTCAAGTGAGCAAAGTAAAAATGACAAGAAAGTAAAAACTCAAATGAGCAAATATGAAAATGGCATAAAATGTAAATGCTAAAAGTAAATGGTACATAAAGTGTGATCGGTGGATCTGGAACTGACTGTTTAACGCTGGTTCGCGAAAATGTCGCGGAAGCAAGAGTCGCCACCGTCTTTTATTTTCTCCAAATGGAAAGGACAAAAGCACAGAAAAATTCCTTTAAAGAGATTGCTCTCGGTTCGGGAGGTAGGTTATAGAAAGGGAAGGTGTTAGCACCCTTTCTATCCATGGTTATCCATGGGCTCTTAGATACTTGCTCAATGTGTTTTCAAAAGGTTTGTTTGCTTTTCAATGTGGGTTTAAAAAGTTTCTTTGAAAAATTTCAGTTCGACTCATACGTCAGAGTGTTTGAAAAGTTTGCTTTGAAAGCTTTTGAAAATGTGTCAGTGTGAAAAGTCTTTTTGAGTTTGTTTTGAGATTAGAGCAAGTATCCTTGAGAACCTACCTACCCTAAGGAATTCGTCTGTGTAGATGTCCTTTAAAGTAGTGCCATCCCACCATTGAGAGGTAGGTAGCACCACCGTTGGAGGTGTTCGGGTCAATTCGAGTTTTAGGGACATGGTGATCACCAGAGCAATGGGAAGACACCTTAGAAGCTACCCTCATGCCAGGTTCCCGGATCATGAGGACTTACTAAGACGTCCTCTACTCGACGATCACCTTTCGAAAGGCAACAGTGAGGCGTACCCTAGGGGTGGTGTGTGCGGTTCGTGTGTCGTTTTCAGATATTTGTCTTGTCATGTTTATTTGTGATCTACGCTTGATTTTTAATTAGGGCCATTCATTCTTGCATGCTTTTTAACAGTTATAAAGTTGCGGAAAAATAAATCTACGACTATTACAAATGGCGCGGGTCCACATCGCCAAAATTAAACCGGACCCGATTTAGCAGAAAAGTAAATAATGCGAAGTAAATAAAAGTGTGAAAAGTAAAGTTACATGGCTTTGGGAGATTTACATAATTATAATGAACGACATAAAGTAAATATGTGCAATTAAATTAAAACAATGGGCGTTGGACCCTTTTACAAAAATATTTAAAGTTAATGAATTAATTAAGGAGGAATTAAAATTAAAGATTTAAAAGGAATGTTTTTTTTTGGTATTTTTGTATTTTTAGATTAAATAAGAAAAAGGATTAATTATAATTAAAGTAAAATGTCCAAACCCTAATTCTAATGTTTTCTTTATTTATTATGAAAGAATTAAATTAAAACCTAAATTAAACCCTAAATTATTTATGTACAATTTTTAATTTATGAAAATAAATAACTAATATTATTATTCTGAAAAAAAGGGAAAAATTAAAAAGAAAATAAAAAGTTATTAAACCTAAACTCTATTTTTTTGGATTTTAGTTATTAAAAAGAATTAAATTTATAACCTAATAAAAACTAAATAATTACAAGCATTTATTTATGAAAATAATCATAATATAAATATTTATTAAATTTTTTGTCTTTTCTGAATTTTAATGTTTTTATGTTTTTTTTTGTGAAAATAAATTAATTAATTAAAACAAATAAACAATAAATCATATAACAATTGAGAAAATAAAATAAAAAAAAGAAAATCAAACCAGGGGGGGTAGCCCCAAAATTGGAGGTAAGGCCAACAAATCAGGCCCATTAAGCTTGTGGATCCATTGACTTTTGCCAATTCGTATGCCAGCGCATTGACCAGCGTATACGTGTTCTTCAGAATCTTGGCCATTGATCCAGTGTTGCTAGACGCGTGTATGGTGGGATGATGAAGGAGTATGGTGCGTCTTAGAATCATGCCTGCATGGGAACTGTGAATGAAAAACAATATTGAAATAGCGTGAGACCTGGGGTTCGAACCCAGGTCTTGGATATTGCCAAGAGAGGTGCCTGCCAGCTGAGCTGCTTGGATCAATTGATATATTATGGTAAACAAATAATAAAAAGCAAAACCAACGCGTAGTAATTAAAAAACGCGCGCAATTCAAACTGGCGAATCACGCTTCGCCAACACATCATCTTCCCCATTGTTTCTGAAACATGAACTCAAAGGCTACGGTTTTTCATGCGTGGGCTTAGGCACCTTTAGAAGAAATAGCGAATAGCGCTATGCAGCTCATAAATTGTTCGCGAAAGTTGATTCCCGTTCGTCTCAATGTACTGAATTCAATGGTCATGGTTTGAAGCTTTAATTTTTCTTCTTTGCAAAA
This sequence comes from Vicia faba, assembly GCA_948472305.1. Classification (NCBI taxonomy): domain Eukaryota; kingdom Viridiplantae; phylum Streptophyta; class Magnoliopsida; order Fabales; family Fabaceae; genus Vicia; species Vicia faba. The sequence goes on from OX451737.1 coordinate 64,803,356, forward strand.
ACCCCAATTTTAAAACCTGCAAACCCTAATATCCAAACATGGCATAATCTTGTATGGTCAATAAAAACGCGATTAAAAGTAATGGTTAGCTTGGAAACTTCGTTATGAGCATGAATACATAAATAAAAATGCAAAAAGATGCTTGGATTATACTATACGATTTCAAAAGTTTTGCTTTACAGTTTGAGTTCTTGATGCCAATTCCTGGAGCTTTTGTGGTGGATATTGATTGGAGTACGATCAGTGAATCACAAGGAAGCTTTTTGGATGGAAATCAAGGCTTGAATCGACTCCTAACCTTGAAATCAGTTTTGAGTTTTTGGACAATTTTTTCAAGTGTGCAATGGAGTTTTCAGCGCAGCTTCTAGTCTTCTAGGATTAGGTTTTGAATCATGCTTATGTATTGAAGCTATTAGGTCAAAAAAATTGAATAAAATCCATGGCCATAATAGTTTTTGAATATTTGATTTCAATGATCTTGTCATATCTTTTTTTCATGGTTTTTGTGTCAATTAGGATCAATTTGCTCCAAATCTTTCCCCATTGGGATCTGCACGAATTATAGAGCCTAAAATGTGTACAAAAAGATTCATTAGGTCAAGTTAGATATTTTCTATATATTTAAATAATTTAATTGAATTAATATTAATAGAAATTCAAATAAATAAATAAAAAATGAGAAAATACTTCCCTTTGGGCCTAATGGTCGTGCATAGGCTTGGCATGAAGAAACTTGGAAGAAAAATGGGCCCATTAGCAAATTTAGGCCTTTTGAAGTAATGTTGACTTTCAAAAATTTCCAAAACTTTCCCAACTTCCACAAGGCATAACTTGGTCAATTTTTAAGCTTTTCACATGTTCTTGGACATTTTGGAAAGGTCTTTGAGTCCTTTAACCAATGCCTTTGGTCCCATGTCATTTTGATTTACCAATCTCAAGTTATGGCCTTTGACTTAAAGTCCCTTTTTGTTGACTTTTAAAAATGACCTATAATGTTGAAATTGATAACTTTTTGTGAGAGCATTTCTTGGACTTGAAGTATGAAGATGAGTTGTAGCAAATGTCTTTCTCTTCAAAATGAGCTTTGGATGGAATTTTTCTGATAATCCATGTGAAAGTTATGCCCTGGTCAATTTCAGTTGACTTTTTCAACTGTCCAAATAAGGAAACTTTTGCATCTTTGATGATTTCTGAGCCAAATTTTGAGAATCATGATCAAGCATTGATCAAATGATGTTTGTGGCCTTGACCAAAAATTTGAACTTTTGACTGCCAAATGACCATTTTGCCCCTACAGTTGACTGTAGTGCAATTTAGGGTTTTGACTGTGCAATTTTGAGCTGAATGCCTTAAAACTTGATATGAGGATACTTGACCACCTTTGTAGGCATGTGAGACTTGATTGGGCCTCTGAAACTTTCAATTTCTTGATCAGAACACAAACCCTAACTTTGACTGTATGGGAGGCTATTGAGCTGTGCAACCCTTGGGGAATTTTGTGACTTGGCTTGACAAATCTTGGAGAATATGGGAGGGCAAATTTTGGGGTACAACAGTTGCCCCTGTTCAATCTTCTTAGACCTGAGGATGCAGATTGGCTGACGTGCCTTTCGGATCCGAGGGTAGAAGATGATTGGACACTAAAGTGCCCAGAAATTTGCGCTCACATAGTGACAGTGATGGGGGAATGGGCTTATAAATGCCATTTGGAGATTGCTGGATAGGACGATGGGCTTATAGATGCCATCTGGATGTTGATCGCGTAGGAGATTCCTTAGCGAGAACCTGCATACCTGCAAAAGAGAAAATGAGTACCTGACACGTTGCAGGAGCTGATTTTAGATGCTTGGTATAGGTGTGTCCTGACTGGTTACAGGAGCTGAGTCTGGAGCTTCAAACGCTGATGAATGAACCAGGGATGGTTACTACCTTAGCATGAATGGTAAGAGAACCTTGGGCGACTTTAACTTCAACAACGCTCGTTGAGAAAAATCTTGGGTGTCTTCTACTTCAACAACGCTTATTGAGAGAAATCTTGGGTGTCTTCTGCTGGGATAAGAATCAGGGAGATCTTAGGGTCGATCTGACTGAACCAGGAGAAGGCCTTTGGCTGGATAAGCATCAGGGAAAATCTTAGGGTCGATTTAACTGAACCGGTCTAGGTCTTGAAACATCTTCAACTGGATAAGCATCAGGGAGATCTTAGGGTCGATCTGACTGAACCAAGAGAAGGCCTCTGACGGGATAAGCATCAGGAAAATCTTAGGGTCGATTTAACTGAACCGGTCTAGGTCTTGAAACATCTTCAACTGGATAAGCATCAGGGAGATCTTAGGGTCGATCTGACTGAACCAAGAGAAGGCCTTTGACTGGATAAGCATCAGGAAAATCTTAGGGTCGATTTAACTGAACCGGTCTAGGTCTTGAAACATCTTCAACTGGATAAGCATCAGGGAGATCTTAGGGTCGATCTGACTGAACCAGAGAAGGCCTTTGACTGGATAAGCATCAGGAAAATCTTAGGGTCGATTTAACTGAACCGGTCTAGGTCTTGAAACATCTTCAACTGGATAAGCATCAGGGAGATCTTAGGGTCGATCTGACTGAACCAGAGAAGGCCTTTGACTGGATAAGCATCAGGAAAATCTTAGGGTCAATTTAACTGAACCGGTCTAGGTCTTGAAACATCTTCAACTGGATAAGCATCAGGGAGATCTTAGGGTCGATCTGACTGAACCAGAGAAGGCCTTTGACTGGATAAGCATCAGGAAAATCTTAGGGTCGATTTAACTGAACCGGTCTAGGTCTTGAAACATCTTCAACTGGATAAGCATCAGGGAGATCTTAGGGTCGATCTGACTGAACCAAGAGAAGGCCTTTGACTGGATAAGCATCAGGAAAATCTTAGGGTCGATTTAACTGAACCGGTCTAGGTCTTGAAACATCTTCAACTGGATAAGCATCAGGGAGATCTTAGGGTCGATCTGACTGAACCAGAGAAGGCCTTTGACTGGATAAGCATCAGGAAAATCTTAGGGTCGATTTAACTGAACCGGTCTGGGTCTTGAAATGTGATTGAGACTTTAAACTGCATCTTTCCTGAAAGGTAAAAGTCAGTCATATGCAATGCATGATATGGATCAAGCAATGATGTTCTCAATATAAAGGAGATTTGTATGATGCAGTGCGTTATGCATGCTATGATGATGTATGTGAAGTTTTTATGTATGTTTTCGTCTAGGAAAGTGAATCCTTGACGGGTGCCGGGAAGTTATATCCTGGGCTGACGTTGAAGAATAGATTCTGCTTCCGCTGGGGATGATAACTGCAAGAATACCGGTAGGAGAAGATAACTCCGTTGAGGAATAAACTTGGCAAATGAAGAGTCGGCGGGGAGAAAAGATACTCTAGCGACTATGCTGGGAAGCGGTACTCTGTGGGGATAGAGATGCTTTGCTGCATTGTTGATAATAGTTTGCTGGGGATCGGAAGACTTTGTCGACAACGCTCTTTCCGTGGCTTTTGGCTGAGGATAACCCAGTTATATCCTGTTAAGGAAATAACTCTTTAAATCAAGCCGGACGACGCGTTCGTGCTCTGCGAGGATAAGCTTCCAGAATTTACTGGGGATAAGCTTACTGCTTGGGGATATGAATTCCAACTTTCCTGGGGAAACTGGATTGGACTTCTGGGGAAGTTTTGAACTGCATCGGGGAAGTGACTCCTTTGAGTATTTGATATGCCGCCGGGGAACAATCTTTAGGTCACGACTGCCGGGGATGCTTGTTAAGAATATGTGTATTGCTGCTGGGGAATGTTGAGCTCTACGGGAGGGTACCCAACTTCCTTGAGGTTTGATAATATCTTGGAGAAGAATGCACTGACTGCTGACTCTCTGGGGAATTTAAGATGTACTGGTCATGTTCTTTAGCTGAACCTACCTTGGTACCTTGGAGGATAGAACAATTGGATCGCTCAGACAACTCTTTATTGCCCCTGTTTCTGAGGTGGGATACAGAGACCTGTGAGGCGCTGACAGTTGTTGATGGACAAACCTTCTTCTGATAGGCATGTGTGAGGATGGCAGGACATAATCGTACGCTTTGATCCCTAACTTTTGCCTGGACCGCCCTTTCGGGTTTTCGGTCCACCGGGATACCCATTTTTGCCCAAGCCGCCTTTTCAGGTTTTCGACTTGCCGGGTGTACATATTTTTCATTTTCGTCCCTTCATTTTGCCCGAACCCTTTTGGTTCGCCGGGAAGCCCTTACTTTTGCCTAGGTATGTCAACCTAGCGGGTCTTTGATTTTGCGTAGTATCTTTTCGACTACGTCCACGCTCTCAGAATGTAGGGCGTTGCCCCTGTTAGCAATGTTTTGTCGTGCCACCAGAAGGTATTTGACCAGGCAAGGTTCGTTGCTAGGGTGCCCCAAGTGACTTAGGCGGAGATTTGCCCCAGGCTATCTGGCCTTTGAGAGATTCTCCGAATCTTGATTGGATTGCCCCAGATGGTGGACAATAATCACGTCTGCCCCTTGATTGGGAGTGCTTTTGTTCACTAGATATTCCTCGTGCGAATTTCCCTGCTGTTCAAACAAGAAGTCCTATGCAAACAAAGTTATGCTAAAAATGCAAAGCTCATGTCTGTCTTGAAGATTTTGAAAATGCATCATTTTCATAAAACAAGTGAATGTTTGTAAAACATGATGTCAACTCCGTATTTTACCGTAAGCCTTAAGGAGTCAGGATACCTTTCGTACAGTATGCTTTCGAACTAACCCATGCTTCAGCTAGGACTTTTAAGGGTTATAACGCGGCTTGGTTCATGGTTTAAGAAACAAAGGATAAAGGCTCAAATTATTTGTACCCACCCGCTCTTCGTGATATTCTCCAAACCTAAACTAGTTGATCATGCGTTAGACCTTGTTGAGTCTTGCTTTGATTTTCCGGTGATGGTTCGAATGTTGATGATTTATTTTGAATAGGCAGTCATCTTTGTTTTTGTTGAGGGTTTGTATGACCTCTTTCGTTTTGATTTTTGTTATCCCTTTCTTCTTTTTTTTGCCTGAACTGTTTCCTTTTTGGAATTACAGTCAGCGGGATGCCCCAGTTTGGTAAGTCTCCTTCATTGGTTTTGACTTTTTGGGCTTTTTTTTTTATTTCGGTAATGACTGCCTTTTCTTTATTGATTAGTCGGAACCATCACTGTCTTTCTTCGTTTTGTAAGGACCTTTTTGGTGCCATTCGTTATGCACTTGGATCAACTGAGAGACTATCCTGCCCCAGGTTATGATTAAGGGTTTTAAATTTCGAAAATAAAAACTCCTACTTCTTTGGCTCAGAGGGGTTGACGAGGGATTATCTTCCTTATTACTCCAGTGTTTAGGAATTGAAACAATGCCTGTACCTCATCAGCGGGGTCTATTCAAAAGCATACTGTAGATTATGGTATCGTTTTCGTCATCCTCCCTCCAGAGGCTTAGAATTATTAACCGAGAGTTGATCACCAGAAAAAATATGAAAATAAATTGCGTATAGTGAATACGAATATATTGCTTCAAAACAGACATATGCGATGCATTAATGAAATAACAATGTTTTAACAATGAGTAAATGTTTGAACAAAGGAAAATTGCAACTTGAACATTCGAATGAACAAAAGTCTTTTCAGTCTTAGCCATGATTTGGAAAGGGAGCAGTGATTAGGTACGGAGTCTCAGGTACTTCAAACTGAATCTCTCCAGCGTCGATCATGTCTTGAATCTTGTTCTTGAGAGGCCAGCAGTTGTCCGCAGTATGCCCCGGGCTATCAGAATGGTATGCGCACCTATCATTGGGATGATAGTTAGGAGCAGAAGTGTTTGGATTCCGGAGGGGAGCCTTTAAGGTGATCAGCCCTGCCTTCAACATTTGTTGCAGCGCTTGATCCAGTGACATGTTGATTTTGGTGTATTGCCTTTTGGGCTTGCCTGGCTGAAGCTGGTGAGGTTGATACTGAATTGATGATACTGAAGCCATCTGAGGAACTTTTCCTTTGTCTGCTTGTATCAAGGGTGGTTGAATGATGACTGGCTCTTCAACCCTAGATGTTTGCCCCAGCTGGTTACCCCGAAGCAGTTGGTTGACGAGGACCCTGAGCTCGTCTTGTTTTTGAGCTAAACTTTGAATGGCAGTCGCCTGCCCCAGCCTCTGGACTTTCAAGGCATCCACCTCAGCTTGTCGATGTTTCATCCGTTCATCCTCAGCATTGTTCCTGACCAAAGTCTCCATGAGAAGTGTCCTTAGCTCCTCCTGCCCCTTGGATAGATTGAGGAGGATTTCCCCGAACCGAGTCCCTTGAGCAAGAAGGTCCTGGTTATCTTGTTGGGAAGCCATGGCTGAAATAAACAGCGAGAAGGGTAAGTGACCTGCAAAGAACGGGTACCTGTGATGCAATGATATGTATGATATGCATGCAATGTTTTCAAGGACCTCGCAGGGTAAACAAGAAATTGTTAGCATTTGAGTTTGGTAGCCTGATTGAAGGAACTTCATATTGTCGCGAGCCCTTCATCAAGGGTCAAAGGCTCACCATGTCAAGTGGGTCATAGCCCCTGACAACCTTGGCTAGAGGAAAATAAATCCTCTTTGCCCCTTGCTGGATGTTTGATTTATCCTGACCTGCATCACAAGCCCCTTGAGATCCTTGAAATGGGTTAGGATGTATGCAATGGTATGATGTCATGATGCATGGGGTAGTATAGGTAACCCTGTCATGAGTCCCTATTAAGGACTGCAAACCCAAAACCTGCAAGACACTTAGTAAACCTGTCAGGAGTCCCAATTAAGGACTAAGACAAACCCTGCAAGAAACTTGGTACACCTTGTCATGAGTCCTGGTTAAGGACTAAAACAAAAACCTGTAGGAAATTCAGTAGACCCTGTTATGAGTCCTAGTTAAGGACTATAAACATAACCTGTAAGAAACTAAGTATCCTGTTATGAGTCCCAAATAAGGACTACAAACTAGAACCTGCAAGAAACAAGTGTCAGGTAACAAGCATGCAGATAGTCAAGTATGAAGGCACACAAGTCACACAAGAGTAGCCCTTAGAGTTTAGGCCAACATGAGGTCTGGGTAGTACCCTCTTGAAGTTGGTGGGCTCAACCTGTCCTATCAAAAGTAACCGGGTTCTAAGGTTCCCAATATCACGGGATTGCTTTCATTGTTCATCGTTTCGATTTAGCCACTGAACTGGCGATCGAAATATTCCAGGAAAGCAACCCTCAATTGAGTGTAGTATCGAGTATCAACCAACCTCGGACTGCACCAAAGTCAGTTATCTCACTACCCTAAAGAGGCCAAGATAGTTCAATTAAGGTTCCTAAGGTCTGTTGATGCTTCACGACACCACGCGGAGGCCCCGTACTCTCCTTGACTGAACTCAAGGGTTACCGGTACACACCAAAGTGCCACATCAACGTAGCAGACTGTTTCAACCATGTCGGTATACCCCGCACAAATCCCTCACAGCCTTGTTGCTACTTTCTAAGAAAGGTATCCCCAGATCCGGGTTAGGATCTATAGAACTCCCAAGCAACCCACAATAATAAAGCACACAAGGAAAACAATTGAAAACATAGTTATAAGCTAGCCCTAAGGTACACCTCACTTTAAGTTTTATCCCCAGCAGAGTCGCCAGTTCTGTGATCGGTGGATCTGGAACTGACTGTTTAACGCTGGTTCGCGAAAATGTCGCGGAAGCAAGAGTCGCCACCGTCTTTTATTTTCTCCAAATGGAAAGGACAAAAGCACAGAAAAATTCCTTTAAAGAGATTGCTCTCGGTTCGGGAGGTAGGTTATAGAAAGGGAAGGTGTTAGCACCCTTTCTATCCATGGTTATCCATGGGCTCTTAGATACTTGCTCAATGTGTTTTCAAAAGGTTTGTTTGCTTTTCAATGTGGGTTTAAAAAGTTTCTTTGAAAAATTTCAGTTCGACTCATACGTCAGAGTGTTTGAAAAGTTTGCTTTGAAAGCTTTTGAAAATGTGTCAGTGTGAAAAGTCTTTTTGAGTTTGTTTTGAGATTAGAGCAAGTATCCTTGAGAACCTACCTACCCTAAGGAATTCGTCTGTGTAGATGTCCTTTAAAGTAGTGCCATCCCACCATTGAGAGGTAGGTAGCACCACCGTTGGAGGTGTTCGGGTCAATTCGAGTTTTAGGGACATGGTGATCACCAGAGCAATGGGAAGACACCTTAGAAGCTACCCTCATGCCAGGTTCCCGGATCATGAGGACTTACTAAGACGTCCTCTACTCGACGATCACCTTTCGAAAGGCAACAGTGAGGCGTACCCTAGGGGTGGTGTGTGCGGTTCGTGTGTCGTTTTCAGATATTTGTCTTGTCATGTTTATTTGTGATCTACGCTTGATTTTTAATTAGGGCCATTCATTCTTGCATGCTTTTTAACAGTTATAAAGTTGCGGAAAAATAAATCTACGACTATTACAAATGGCGCGGGTCCACATCGCCAAAATTAAACCGGACCCGATTTAGCAGAAAAGTAAATAATGCGAAGTAAATAAAAGTGTGAAAAGTAAATTTACATGGCTTTGGGAGATTTACATAATTATAATGAACGACATAAAGTAAATATGTGCAATTAAATTAAAACAATGGGCGTTGGACCCTTTTACAAAAATATTTAAAGTTAATGAATTAATTAAGGAGGAATTAAAATTAAAGATTTAAAAGGAATGTTTTTTTTTTGGTATTTTTGTATTTTTAGATTAAATAAGAAAAAGGATTAATTATAATTAAAGTAAAATGTCCAAACCCTAATTCTAATGTTTTCTTTATTTATTATGAAAGAATTAAATTAAAACCTAAATTAAACCCTAAATTATTTATGTACAATTTTTAATTTATGAAAATAAATAACTAATATTATTATTCTGAAAAAAAGGGAAAAATTAAAAAGAAAATAAAAAGTTATTAAACCTAAACTCTATTTTTTTGGATTTTAGTTATTAAAAAGAATTAAATTTATAACCTAATAAAAACTAAATAATTACAAGCATTTATTTATGAAAATAATCATAATATAAATATTTATTAAATTTTTTGTCTTTTCTGAATTTTAATGTTTTTATGTTTTTTTTTTGTGAAAATAAATTAATTAATTAAAACAAATAAACAATAAATCATATAACAATTGAGAAAATAAAATAAAAAAAAGAAAATCAAACCAGGGGGGGTAGCCCCAAAATTGGAGGTAAGGCCAACAAATCAGGCCCATTAAGCTTGTGGATCCATTGACTTTTGCCAATTCGTATGCCAGCGCATTGACCAGCGTATACGTGTTCTTCAGAATCTTGGCCATTGATCCAGTGTTGCTAGACGCGTGTATGGTGGGATGATGAAGGAGTATGGTGCGTCTTAGAATCATGCCTGCATGGGAACTGTGAATGAAAAACAATATTGAAATAGCGTGAGACCTGGGGTTCGAACCCAGGTCTTGGATATTGCCAAGAGAGGTGCCTGCCAGCTGAGCTGCTTGGATCAATTGATATATTATGGTAAACAAATAATAAAAAGCAAAACCAACGCGTAGTAATTAAAAAACGCGCGCAATTCAAACTGGCGAATCACGCTTCGCCAACACATCATCTTCCCCATTGTTTCTGAAACATGAACTCAAAGGCTACGGTTTTTCATGCGTGGGCTTAGGCACCTTTAGAAGAAATAGCGAATAGCGCTATGCAGCTCATAAATTGTTCGCGAAAGTTGATTCCCGTTCGTCTCAATGTACTGAATTCAATGGTCATGGTTTGAAGCTTTAATTTTTCTTCTTTGCAAAAACCCCAATTTTAAAACCTGCAAACCCTAATATCCAAACATGGCATAATCTTGTATGGTCAATAAAAACGCGATTAAAAGTAATGGTTAGCTTGGAAACTTCGTTATGAGCATGAATACATAAATAAAAATGCAAAAAGATGCTTGGATTATACTATACGATTTCAAAAGTTTTGCTTTACAGTTTGAGTTCTTGATGCCAATTCCTGGAGCTTTTGTGGTGGATATTGATTGGAGTACGATCAGTGAATCACAAGGAAGCTTTTTGGATGGAAATCAAGGCTTGAATCGACTCCTAACCTTGAAATCAGTTTTGAGTTTTTGGACAATTTTTTCAAGTGTGCAATGGAGTTTTCAGCGCAGCTTCTAGTCTTCTAGGATTAGGTTTTGAATCATGCTTATGTATTGAAGCTATTAGGTCAAAAAAATTGAATAAAATCCATGGCCATAATAGTTTTTGAATATTTGATTTCAATGATCTTGTCATATCTTTTTTTCATGGTTTTTGTGTCAATTAGGATCAATTTGCTCCAAATCTTTCCCCATTGGGATCTGCACGAATTATAGAGCCTAAAATGTGTACAAAAAGATTCATTAGGTCAAGTTAGATATTTTCTATATATTTAAATAATTTAATTGAATTAATATTAATAGAAATTCAAATAAATAAATAAAAAATGAGAAAATACTTCCCTTTGGGCCTAATGGTCGTGCATAGGCTTGGCATGAAGAAACTTGGAAGAAAAATGGGCCCATTAGCAAATTTAGGCCTTTTGAAGTAATGTTGACTTTCAAAAATTTCCAAAAATTTCCCAACTTCCACAAGGCATAACTTGGTCAATTTTTAAGCTTTTCACATGTTCTTGGACATTTTGGAAAGGTCTTTGAGTCCTTTAACCAATGCCTTTGGTCCCATGTCATTTTGATTTACCAATCTCAAGTTATGGCCTTTGACTTAAAGTCCCTTTTTGTTGACTTTTAAAAATGACCTATAATGTTGAAATTGATAACTTTTTGTGAGAGCATTTCTTGGACTTGAAGTATGAAGATGAGTTGTAGGAAATGTCGTTCTCTTCAAAATGAGCTTTGGATGGAATTTTTATGATAATCCATGTGAAAGTTATGCCCTGGTCAATTTCAGTTGACTTTTTCAGCTGTCCAAATAAGGAAACTTTTGCATCTTTGATGATTTCTGAGCCAAATTTTGAGAATCATGATCAAGCATTGATCAAATGATGTTTGTGGCTTCAAAATGATATGTTGACCAAAAATTTGAACTTTTGACTGCCAAATGACCATTTTGCCCCTACAGTTGACTGTAGTGCAATTTAGGGTTTTGACTGTGCAATTTTGAGCTGAATGCCTTAAAACTTGATATGAGGATACTTGACCACCTTTGTAGGCATGTGAGACTTGATTGGGCCTCTGAAACTTTCAATTTCTTGATCAGAACACAAACCCTAACTTTGACTGTATGGGAGGCTGTTGAGCTGTGCAACCCTTGGGGAATTTTGTGACTTGGCTTGACAAATCTTGGAGAATATGGGAGGGCAAATTTTGGGGTACAACATAAAGCATAAAAAAATAAAAGTATAAGGTAAAGCAAGTAAATATCTATTGGTTAGTTGGATGACCATCTTGAAGCTTGCATTTGGAACTCATTAGAGGATTGGTAGAACCAAAGCCTCCACACAACAAGTTGCATTTGCTTTTTGTCAAGTATATCATCTATTTGAAATTCTCAGAAGTGCCATTTAATGATCAACGATGTTTAAGTGATCCGCATTGACCAAAGGTGTTTTAGATCCATCAGAGGATTGGTAGAACCAAAACCTCCACACAATGAATCTCGAGGTTATTGGATCAAAGAGATCAAATTAACATACTTGGGCTTGTAAACATAAATTTGGGCCACAAATGATCATTTATTCGAATCAAGACAAAATTTAGCGCTATGTTAAGCAATCGTAAGTGGACTTATATAGAAGTTGTAACACCCCAATTCTATCCCAAGCAATTTATGCAAAATAAATCAGAGTTATAAAATTTCATTCATACAAACGAATCGGGACGTCACAAATTCTTCTAACAAATTCATTGCATTCATCATGGATATATAACACTTTTTCAAACATCGGATGAACCATCTACATAGCATCTTTAATAAAATAATTCAACAACTATGCAGCGGAATTATTCAATAACATCTTTAAATAAAACAGCAACTTCGAAACATCTCATATTTAGTAAATAAACAATTTAAAGTTCAACAACTAAAAATCAGAAATAAAAAATCAGCAAGCGTTCATCCCCCCGAGTGTTACATATCAGAGCAATGACACCGACTCGATCTATTGAAGGTATACGACCTTCACTCTCGATTACCTGCACGTTACCAACATAGGGGCAACATTCAAACAGAAGGGGTGAGATATTTAACATTATAATAAAGCGCATGATAATTAATATATTAAACTAGATCAATAATATCACCACTTCTCATCTCATAATCAACAATAATTACAGCATACATACTCATTCATCAACATCAAATACACTTCATTATTCAATCATATAATGCGACTCAAAACTATGCAAATGCATGTGGTACCATTGGAGCAGAACTCCCATCTCAAAAATCTGCCAATTAATAGAGGCATCAACAAGGCATAGCCTTCATCTCAAAATTTGCCAATCCAGGCCATCTCAACGAGCATAAGCTCCATCTCAAAAATGCAATGTATGCGACTCTTCATGAATGTAATATCAACATCTCAATCATCTCAAAACACAACATCTCATAAACATCTCAGAACAACATCTCATAAACATATCAGAAAAACAACATCTCATAAACATCTCAAAACATATCAATTACAGCATCTCATAAACATCTCAAAATAATTTATTAAACATCACTTATTTATCAAACGTCATTTGTTCATCATAAATTATCAAACACCACTTTAATAACCATATCTCGTTAATGACTCGGCTGTATATCAATAATATAGTAAGCCATCCTGTTATTCTGCTAATTTATATCGTTGCTGTCACTAATCCTACTGCCATAATTCCTAACAGCAACCTCTAAACATCTCATGTTCATCATTCTGTCCAAAATCCAGCATAACTGTCAATCACGGGAATTAATCCTAAATCTAAAACTAGTTACTAGGATTACACTTCTCATTCATCATTCTAAATCATCTAGAATAATATTCATCGCGTTAGCTAATCAACGCTTCGAATGACATCTCAAACAACATCTTAAAACTCCAGTTACAACAAATTAAAACTGATTCTGTCGGAAATTAGACCTTATGGGTCGACACGAAACCTCATGGGTTGACTCATCCTGCTTCATCTATTCAATATGAGTTGACACATCCTCCTTATGGATCGACTCATCCTACTTCAAATCACAACATGTATCGACACATGCACTTACCGATCGACTCATCCTGAGTCTTGCAACTAACATGTATCGACGCAAGCCCTGCATGCATCGACTCATCCTGAGTCTAACCTTGCCCATGTATCGACCCATCCAGCTTGAGGTTGACACATCCTGGTTCCTCCTGCATAATTATGCGATTTCCTCTGTATTTTCACTACGGGAATTCATATTACAGCCCTGTAAACCTTATTATAAACATGATAATTCATCACTTAACATTATACTCTATTACTACATCGATCAAATGATATCATAACATCATTATTCATCAAGAATTCATCAATATTCATCATACATCATCCAATTCAAGAACAAAAATAGCAATCCTCTAACCCCACATATCAAACATCATGAACCCAATTATAAAGCCAGAACCCCACCCTTACCTTGGATCGAAGGTCGCTCTACAATTTCCGGGTTGAATCTTTGTTCTTGCCGTTTCCTTCTATTTCCAGCAGCTTCACGTTCTCCTCAAATCCTTATTTTCTCTTCTTACTGCTTCCTCCTTCTATTCTTCTCACAAATAATAAAATAACCTAATATTATTATATTATTCCTTATTGGGCTCAAAACCTACACCCCCTTATTACTTCCGCTCACACAATATAGGCCCACATTAATAATATTAACTTCTAACATTATTTCACCAAACAGTAATATTATACCTCTAATATTATTATTATTTCTCCACTTTGTAAAATAATAAATCCAATTTAATTATAACACCACCTCACAAATATTCCAAAAATAATTTAATTAAATAATTAATTAAATTACGGGCGTTATAACTCTCCCCCACTTATAATGTTTTCGTCCTCGAAAATTTACCTCAATCAAACAATTCAGGATAGGAGTCTCGCATCTTGCTCTCCAATTCCCAAGTCATGCTTTTTCCTGCAGCTCTTAACCAACCACTTTAACCAAAGCAATCTCTTTTCCCCTCAAAGTCTTCATTTAACGATACGCGATCTGTACAGGTATCGTCTCCACCGTAAGATTATCTCGTACTTGCACATCGTCCATACAAATCACATGAGATGGATCTGAAATATACTTCTGAAGTTGCGACACATGAAACACATCATGCAAATTCAAAAGATTAGGCGGTAAAGCCACTCTGTAAGCAACATTCCCCACTCTCTCTGAAATCTGATATGGTCCAATAAAACGAGAAGTGAGCTTCTTAGACTTCAATGCTCGCCCAACACCAGTCACAGGTGTAACTCTAAAAAACACATGATCACCAGCTTGAAATTCTAAATCTTTCCTTCGCTTGTCATGATAACTCTTCTGTCTACTCTGTGAAGCTTTCATCTTTTCTCGAATCAACTTCACCTTCTCGGTAGTCTCACGAACAAGTTCAGGTCCAAGTACTACACTCTCACCAGATTCATGCCAACATAATGGAGTTCTACATCTACGGCCATACAACGCCTCAAAAGGTGCCATCCCAATACTAGAATGGTAACTGTTATTATAAGTGAACTCTATCAATGGAAGATAAGTATCCCATGAACCTCCCTGCTCGAGAACACATGCCCTCAACAAGTCTTCCAACGATTGAATCGTCTGTTCAGTTTGACCATCTGTCTGAGGATGATACGATGAACTTAACCTCAACTTAGAACCCAATGCTTCTTGCAAACTCTTCCAAAAATCATAAGTAAATCTTGGATCTCTATCTGACACAATGCACAAAGGAACACCATGCAGTTTCACAATCACACTAACATAAATCTTAGCCAACTTCGACACTGGAAAACTGATGTTAATAGGAATAAAATGAGCTGACTTCGTAAGCCTATCAACAATCACCCAAATCGAATCATGTCCTCTTGAAGTACTAGGCAACCCCATCACAAAGTCCATTGAAATGCTATCCCATTTCCATTCTGGAACTTCCAACGGTTGCATCAATCCTGCAGGCTTCTGATGTTCAACTTTCGACTTCTGACAAGTCAAACATGCATACACAAATCGAGCCACATCACCATTCATCCCAGGCCACCAAAACAAACCTTTCAAATCTTGATACATCTTTGTAGCTCCTGGATGAATACTCAACTTACTTCTATGAGTCTCTTCAAGTATCACTTTCTTCATCTCAACATCATAAGGAATACAAATTCGGTCACGAAATCTCAACACACCCTGCACATCTAGCTTAAAATCACTATTCTCAAATTGATCAGTTCCAACCATCAAATCTACCAGTTTCACATCCAACTTCTGAGCTTCTTTGATACTGTCTAGAAATTCATTATTAATCTTCAACATACCCAACATAACACTCTGTGGAGTAACCTCGCAAACTAAGCTCATATCTCTGAACTGCTCAATCAATTCCAACTCTTTAATCATCATTGCTGACATATGTAAAGTCTTTCGACTCAATTCATCAGCTACCACATTCGCCTTTCCTGGATGATAATTCAAACCGAAATCATAATCCTTTAACAATTCTAACCATCTTCATTGTCGCATATTCAACTCTTTCTGATCAAACAAATACTTCAAACTCTTATGGTCACTAAACACTTCAAATCTAGAACCATAAAGATAATGCCTCCAAATCTTCAACACAAAAACAACAACAGCAAGTTCTAAATCGTGCGTAGGATAGTTCTTCTCATGAGTCCTCAACTGCCTGGACGCATAAGCAACTACCTTACCATTCTGCATAAGCACACCTCCTAAACCCGTCTTAGAAGCATCACAATACACCACAAAAGGCTCTTATGGATTAGGCAACGTCAAAATTGGAGCCGATGTCAACCTCTTCTTCAATTCCGTAAAACTTTCTTCGCATTGAACATCCCAAACAAAAGCTCTACCTTTACAAGTCAACTTAGTCAACGGAAGTGACAACTTAGAAAACCCTTCAATAAACCTTCTATAATAACCAGCTAATCCCAAGAAACTTCTAATCTCAGTAGCTGACTTTGGAGTTTCCCATTGCAACACAGCATCAACCTTCGATGGATCTACAGCAATGCCACTACCTGAAATCACATGACCAAGAAAACTAACCTCTTTCAGCCAGAATTCACACTTGGACAGCTTTGCATACAACTTCTTCTCTTTCAGAATCTGCAATACTACTCTTAAATGTTCAGCATGCTCTTCTTCTGACTTAGAGTAAATCAAAATATCATCAATGAACACCACTACAAACCGATCCAAATAAGTATGAAAGATACGATTCATATATTCCATGAATACTCCCGGCGCATTAGTAACACTGAAAGGCATCACCGAATACTCATAATGTCCATAACGCGTTCTGAAAGCTGTCTTCTGAATATCTTCATCCTTCACTTTAATCTGATGGTAACCCGACCTCAAATCAATCTTACTAAACACACGAGCATCCACTAATTGGTCCATCAAGTCATCTATTCTTGGAAGCGGATACTTGTTCTTAATTGTCACCTTGTTCAGCTGTCTATAATCAACACAAAGCCTCATGCTTCCATCTTTCTTCTTCACTAACTACATTGGAGCTCCCCACGGCGATACACTTGGTCTTACAAACCTCTTCTCAAGTAACTCTTCCAATTGCTTCTTCAACTCAGACAACTCAGACGCAGACATCCTGTATGGTGCCATAGACACAGGTCTGGTAGCAGGTACAAGATCAATTGCAAATTCAACTTCCCTCTCTGGCGGTACATCAGGAATCTCATCAGGGAAAACTTCAGGAAATTCACACACCACCTGCAATTCCTCAATTATAGCTTGAGTCTCTATAGATAGCGACGCCATCAACGAGAACATCTATGCCTATTCTTGCATCAACTTCCTCAACTGTCTAGCAGACAACAAACCATCTTCCTCTTCTTCAGGAGTAGTAAACTTCACAGACTTGTCATAATAATTAATATGAACGCAATTATGCTCTAACCAGTTCTAACCCAAAATCACATCCAAACCTCTTAACGGAAAACAAATCAAATCAACAACAAAGTCTGTGTCGAAGATCGACAAGGGACACTTAGCACACACAAAAGAAGTAATCACCGACCCCTTGGCTGGAGTATCGACGACCATTTCTCCATCCAGAGAAGACAACACAAGACCCAATCTTTCAACAAAATCAACAACAATAAAACAATGCGTAGCACCAGTATCAATAATAGTGATTAAAGGAGTACTATTAATGAAACTTGTACCTCTAATAAGTCCATCCTCAGCAGATGTCTGATCCTCAACCAAAGCAAACACTTTACCACTAGACTGAGCCTTCTTCGGTTTCAGACACTGGCTACCAATGTGCCCTTCTTCTTTACAGTTGAAACAAACCACATTCTTGTGCTCACACTCAGATATAACATGTTCGTTCTTACCATAACGGTAACATCTCTTCACTTCAGCAGTGCACACATTACTCTTGTGTCCAGGTTTCCCATACTTAAAACAAATCACACCAGCAGGAGCATCTCCCCCACTAGTCCTCTGACCATGAGCAACTCTCTGCTTACCCTTACCAGCTGGGGCATCATAGGGTTTACCACGACTCTGCGGGTGCTTACCCTTATTCTCACTAATAATCTTGTAATGAGCATTATTATCTTCCTCATAAATTCTACAGCTATCGACCAAATCAGCAAAGACATGAATATTCTGATATCCAACTTCCTTCTTAATCTCCGAGCGCAACCCATTCTCAAATTTAATACACTTTGAAAATTCAGCATTTTCCTCAGCGTAATGTGGATAAAACTTATCCAACTCAGCAAACTTGGCAGCATACTCTACAACAGACAAATTCCCTTGCTTCAACTCAAGGAACTCAATTTCCTTCTTCCACAGACATCTTCAGGAAAATACTTCCTCAAAAACTCCCTACGGAACACAGCCCAAGTGAAATTCTCACCTGCAGCTTCTAACTTCTGGCAAGTCTCTAGCCACCAGTCATCCGCCTCGAATGCTAGCATATGAGTCCCATAACGAACCTTCTACGCTGGACTGCAGTCTATCACGCGAAAGAGCCTCTCAATCTCTTTCAACCATTACAATGCTCCATCAGGATCATATTTTCCCTTGAACGTAGGTGGATTCTCTCTCTGGAAAGTCGCCAAGCTACGAGATCCAGCATTCCCGTCAGCATTCGGTTGATTTTCCATCGCATGAGCCATTGCTTCTAAATCAGCAGCAAGAGCAGCATCATTCCTTCCAGCCATCTCAACTTATCACTACAACATAAACAACTGTTAGAAATCAAAATAACAATACTCGATTGTTAGACAACTAAGACTCAACGACAAGGTCAAACCAACCTTTTATTCTGATACCAACTTTGTAACACCCCAATTCTACCCCAAGCAATTTATGCAAAATAAATCAGAGTTATAAAATTTCATTCATACAAACGAATCAGGACGTCACAAATTCTTCTAACAAATTCATTGCATTCATCATGGATATATAACACTTTTTCAAACATCGGATGAACCATCTACATAGCATCTTTAATAAAATAATTCAACAACTACGCAGCGGAATTCTTCAATAACATCTTTAAATAAAATAGCAACTTAGAAACATCTCATATTTAGTAAATAAACAATTTAAAGTTCAACAACTAAAAATCAGCAAAAAAAAATCAGAAAGCGTTCATCCCCCCGAGTGTTACATATCAGAGCAATGACACCGACTCGATCTATTAAAGGTATACGACCTTCACTCTCGATTACCTACACGTTACCAACATAGGGGCAACATTCAAACAGAAGGGGTGAGATATCTAACATTATAATAAAGCGCGTGATAATTAATATATTAAATTAGATCAATAATATCACCACTTCTCATCTCATAATCAATAATAATTACAGCATACATACTCATTTATCAACATCAAATACACTTCATTATTCAATCATATAATGCGACTCAAAACTATGCAAATGCATGTGGTACCATTGGAGCAGAACTTCCATCTCAAAAATCTGCCAATTAATAGAGGCATCAACAAGGCATAACCTTCATCTCAAAATTTTCCAATCCAGGCCATCTCAACGAGCATAAGCTCCATCTCAAAAATGCAATGTATGCGACTCTTCATGAATGTAATATCAACATCTCAATCATCTCAAAACACAACATCTCATAAACATCTCAGAACAACAACATCTCATAAACATCTCAGAACAACAACATCTCATAAGCATCTCAAAACATCTCAATTACAACATCTCATAAACATCTCAAAATAATTTATTAAACATCACTTATTTATCAAACGTCATTTGTTCATCATAAATTATCAAACACCACTTTAATAACCACATCTCATTAATGACTCGGTTGTATATCAATAATATAGTAAGCCATCTTGTTATTCAGCTAACTTATATCGTTGCTGTCACTAATCCTACTGTCATAATTCCTAACAACAACCTCTAAACATCTCATGTTCATCATTCTGTCCAAAATCCAGCATAACTGTCAATCACAGGAATTAATCCTAAATCTAAAACTAGTTACTAGGATTACACTTCTCATTCATCATTCTAAATCATCTAGAATAATATTCATCGCGTTAGCTAATCAACGCTTCGAAAGGAATCTCAAACAGCATCTTAAAACTCCAGTTACAACAACTTAAAACTGATTCTGTCGAAAATTAGACCTTATGGGTCGACACGAAACCTCATGGGTCGACTCATCCTGCTTCATCTATTCACTATGAGTCGACACATCCTCCTTATGGATCGACTCATCCTGCTTCAAATCACAGCATGTATCGACACATGCACTTACCGATCGACTCATCCTGAGTCTTGTAACTAACATGTATCGATGCAAGCCCTGCATGCATCGACTCATCCTGAGTCTAACACCCTTCATGTCTCGATGCAAGCCCTGCATGCATCGACTCATCCTGAGTCTAACCTCTCCCATGTATCAACTCATCCAGCTTGAGGTCGACACATCCTGGTTCCTCCTGCATAATTCTGCGATTTCCTCTATATTTTCACTACGGGAATTCATATTACAGCCCTACAAACCTTATTTTAAACATGATAATTCATCACTTAACATTATACTATATTACTACATCGATCAAATGATATCATAACGTCATTATTCATCAAGAATTCATCAATATTCATCATACATCATCCAATTCAAGAACAAAAATAACAATCCTCTAACCCCACATATCAAACATCATGAACCCAATTATAAAGCCAGAACCCCACCCTTACCTTGGATCGAAGGTCGCTTTACAATTTCTGGGTTGAATCTCTGTTCTTGCCATTTCCTTCTATTTCCAGCAACTTCACGTTCTCCTCAAATCCTTATTTTCTCTTCTTACTACTTCCTCCTTCTATTCTTCTCACAAATAATAAAATAACCTAATATTATTATATTATTCCTTATTGGGCTCAAAACCTACACCCCCTTATTACTTCCACTCACACCATATAGGCCCATATTAATAATATTAACTTCTAACATTATTTCACCAAACAGTAATATTATACCTCTAATATTATTATTATTTCTCTACTTTGTAAAATAATAAATCCAATTTAATTATAACACCACCTCAAAAATATTCCAAAAATAATTTAATTAAATTACGAGCGTTACAGAAGTCACACCTATTTTGAGGCCGGTCAATAACAATCTATGCACCATTTGTTCTGAGACATGATATAGAGATCATGCTCCAACAATATTTAGTGCAATAAGAAGGGGATGAGATGAAGAGGGATGAGAGAGAATATACAAACCACTTTTGAATTAAATTTAATCAAACTATTATTAAAATCATTCATCCATTTTGGTGGAGTTAAACTCAACACCATGGATCCAATGATATTAATAAAGTTCATGATCCAAAATTTAACCCAAGATCAGCCAGAAAATAAGTCACAAAATAATATTACATTTTAATATATACAAAAGGGTTTAAAAATAATGTTTAAAAATAGAAAACAAAGTGAAAATATCAACTATGTTCAAATTAATCAAGAAATAAAAAGTAAGATCATATAAAAATCATAAAAAGGCTCAAATAATTTTACAAATTTTTTGGTAAATTTTTTAAGATCCGAAAGTATTTTTAAAATTAAAGTAAATGGGTAAAATAAACCAAAAATGATTAAAAAAAATAGTAATGTCAGAAATAAAAATAAAATAAGGTCACCAATATTTATCACAATATTATTGGATCACTCCATAATTTTTTCAGAATTTAAAAATGTATAAAAATATTTTTAAACATTTAAAACAATTCAAATAAAGTGTAAATTTATAAAAAAAATACCAAAGCACAAAATTAAATTGCGAAAAATGAAAAATCAGAAAGAGAATAATCAAAATATTTTTTCATAATTTTTTCAGATTTTTTGGACATAAAATGAATTTTCTATGATTTTTGAAATTTAAAACAATTAAAATATAAAAATCAGAAAAAGAAAATAAAAGTAAAAATATGTGGACCATTGGATGAGAGTCAAAACGCGTTAGTAATCAAATCCAAGAGATCTGGCGTGCTGTGCATATCATGGTCATTAGTGGATAAAGCATATAATCATTAATTAAATCAGATTTTTTAAAAAACAGATGGCACGCCTTCATTGGTTGGAAGATGACACGTTGGTCATCTTCAACCTCCAGCCAACGTGAATTTTAGGACTCTCAAACTGTAAAATCAGAAGCTCAGACCTATGCCATTCGCTTCGTCTCTTCAAGAGACAACCACACCCTCGCGCCAAATTTATATAAACTGTAGCTCAAGCAATTTGGAAGGAAAGTTTTGAAAAGGAATTTGAAATTTCATGATCAAAACGTGTTTCCAGTAAGAAGTAAGTGTTGTGACTAGAACCGGAGCAATGAGAGCAACATAATGATATCAGAGTTTTGAAGAATTGATGAAAAAATCTACCTATTGAAGTTGAGTCACAGAGCTCTGAAACTAGACTTCTATGGAGCAGTATAGGGCACGATTCTTGAATGTAATTATATGGTTAGCTTCAGGGAAGATCAAGGAAGGTGAATTGATGGAAAAATTGGATTAAAAAAGGCTTCAGAATGGATTTTGAAGTTACTGAATTTTGAGTCGTGGAACAAGTTTGGCAGGGTGATTCTGGCTATCCAAGCTTGAGAAAATGAATGGGGAATGACCCTCTATTTATAGGGAATCATATGGAATGTTCAAGCGTGTGAAATGATGAAGTTTGGAGGGAAATCGTGTGAAGTTGCAAACAAGAAAAGTGTGACTTCAAACTTGATCAAAACTCATCCAAAACGCGCGTTTTGTTGTGCTAATCCATTTTGGAAGTTCACTAAACATGTTTAGAGGCAAAAACGCGTGGAAAACTTGTGATTAGAAGCCAAAACAAAGATTTCAAAATCTGACTTGTGAGGAAACTTCAGTTTCAAGTTGCCAATTTCAAAATCATGGCATTCTCAGCTCAAGGGGTCTTAGGGCATGATTCTTGATGCTTTAGAAAGATAAGGTTACAAGCTTTGCAATGGAAAAGAATGGAATCAAATGGATGCTTGAGCTGAAAGTTGTGTTGAGTCAAAGTTGGAGAAAAAGAGTTGACTTTCCATACTTAGAAATATTTCAAGTTCTTCTTCAAAAATGACCTATAATGTCTTGCATCCAAACATGGCCTTCCACTTGGAATTTTCTCTTGGCCAAAAACGATGGCATGAAGTAGATATCTTGAATGACATTTTGAAACTTGAACCATTTAAAATCTCCAAAAATTGAGAGAGTTATCAATTGTTGAAGTTGGCAAAAAATCATGAAATGACCTATAATCTTTGGCATCCTTTGAAGGAAAATGGCGACCAAAAGCGCAGCGGAATAAAAATTTTCCTTTAGCGATCCTTACGAATGAGCATGGTCAGTGATAGAAATATTTACCTCTTGTAGCGATTCAGATCTTTGATGTTGTGATCACGAGCGTTGATGAAGAACAACGCCTCTACTCAGTCCACACGAACAGATCGCTTCCGGTCACAGTGCTAGCTGATCACGAACGGAAACCTTGAGTGAGAGAGAGAGAGAGTCAAAAACGAAAATGCATCAAGTGAAATTGCTTCATCACAAGGGATCTATTTATAGAATCACTCGTGTGGGCTACAAGCTAAAAGCCCAATTAAGGATATAAGCTAAAAGCCCAATTAAGCTTATGAACATCATACCTTATGATGTACCATATATCACTTATCCACGTGGTACCTTACCATTTTCCGTATTACACTTAAGTGCACCGTACCTTACGGTGTTCCTTATTTATTCTATCTCTCATCAACCTGTCCTTATGTGTGTGACCCTGTAGGTTTTCGCGACATTGGCAATTATATTAAATCACACATTTAATATAATAAACAGTGAGCGGTATCTAGCAACACATCACTGTTACCCAAGTCACGAAAATGTCATGTGATCTGACCAAACCTTTTGCGTGATAATATTTGTGTTGTACAATTACCCTTTTGCCCTCATGTCTATATTGAACACAAGGCATACACTGTGTCACCCTTGTCCAGTTCAATATTGGGCCCTTAGACATTTATCCTGTTATGCAGGATGAGCAAATTCCATCTAGGTCACTCATGTCCCTTAGCATGCTTTGTGAAGTACCCATCAACCATCTTTATAGTCATCCAGTTACGGATGACGTTTGATCAGCAATAAAGTACTTGACTCTACATCTAGGGTCCATATTGGTTTCAGGTCGAAGGGTGGTATACACCATTATCATCATGAGAATAACTTATGACAGTTTGCATAACATTCTATGTAGTATTCTCATAACGGGTCAATCCAGTATAAATATTACTCCTAATATTCATACCTATGTCAAGACTTGATAACTCCTTATCTATGATCCATGAGATGTGATCATCAATCTATCTTCATAATAATCTTAATGCTTTAATGCTATCCCACTTCACATTAAAGCTTGACTACGGATACTTTAAGAATAGTGTCTTATGTTTAATGGGATCTCATGATTAAGTCACACTTAACATTTCATTAAACAAATAAACCATTCTAGGGATCCTTATTATTTTGGAAAGCAAACATAATAAAGAAATGCCTTTTATTATTAATAAATAATTAGATACAAGTACCAAAAGTATTGGCCTCTAGGGCTTACACCAACATCCTTAAGGAAACTTCCATCCATTTTCTCACTTTGCACATAAAAGAAGGCATAAAGTTCACACCTTCAAGATCATTATGTAAAAAAATGGGCTCAAGGTGATAAAAATTGACCAAGTTATGATCATTTGAAGTCACACATGGAAAATTGGGGATTCATCTGGAGGACTTGTAATCTCTCTTCCTCATTAAGTCTCTTCCTCATGACAACTCCTTGAAACTTTTGAAGTGATTTGTTGATAACCCTTTGAAGAGAAAGATGTCTTTGGAATCACTCAAAAATACCAAGAGATGAGAAATATACATTCCTTTGAAGTTCAAAACCCTAGCTCCTTAGATCAAGAGAATGCTTTGAGGAACTTTGACAATTTTGAACAAACTTCTTGTACCAACACACATGATTTGTAAATAGAAGTTGTTGAGGATGATAATTAGAACTCATAGCCACAAAAACCACTTCTATATCTTGAACATTGAGAGAAATATGCACTTGTGACCAAATGGAATAAAATCTTGTCTAACCATGACAACTTCTCCAATCAATCCATTGTGCTTTCCAACCAAATTTGATAACCTTAAAATGTGATGAACCAAAACAAACTTGCAATGCCAATTCTTCCAAAACCAATCCAATGGTGAGGTTTGAACTTCTCAAGCCTTATTGACTATGGCATGGGAATAAACTCATGAACCCATGGGGTAACTTGTTAAATCCCATTGCCTTTACCTACATGGATAACAAGCAAGACAAACCAACATTGCATTTTATTTAGTTAAAATAAGAAATAAGAACAAAACCAATTATCATGATGACAAAAGAACATAAGTCAAGGTGCTTGGTGATTCCTCAAAAAAGGCAAAGCTTAATATAGGGAGGGGAACCAAGAATCCTAGTGTGATCTTGTTGTGAATGAATCAACATGGCATGATGAAGGGATCTTAGGGGAAAAAATTGGGGTACAACTATACGCATCTATGCATTCGAAAAAATTGCATTTCATAACTTCATACGAAAAACTTATCATTTTTCAAAAACATTCTCCAGTTAAAACATTGGTAAGAAAGCACCACCTCTCGGACCCCAAAATTAAACAAGAGCCCATCAAAAGAGAGTGATGGAACATGTCGAGGGGAATCAAGCCACACTCAAGGAAGACTTGAAGCAGGTGAAAGGCAACATTGACTCGATGAAGGGAGCTATGAGCCAAGTTCTTCTAGCCTTGAAGAACATTATCGAAAGGAAAGAACAAATTCCTAGGGCAACCTTTGAAGAAGTAGACCAAACTATTGGTGTGTTAAGTGGTCACCATCCCAGGAAAGATCCAGAATCAGGATCTCTAAAGTCAACTATATCTCAACAAGAGGTCAGACAAGCTGATACTGAATGGTTTGTCACGCCTCCGCAGAAGGTAGGGGCATCTCATACCTTGCAGATTCCGATCAACAACGAGGACAACTACATAGACTTCCAATATGGAGACCATGACTTAGAAGATGTCAACAAAGCACCCCAAAGGACAACCCCATACTCATGTTACTGAAAATTCCTTGGCGCTTAATTAGTATAAATCCCTTGAAGAAAGGTTGAAGGCCGTGGAGCGTTATGGTGCTTTAAATGTTGATTATCTCGAAATGGGATCTCCTCTTGTAAACAGAAGCAGGTCATCGACAAAGCTTAAGTTGATGATAGCTAAATTTTCGCACTTTGGATGAAAATTGATGTTTGGAAGTTGATTTAACTTCTGCAAAACACAATAAAGATAATCCATAACAATCACAAAGAGAAAGGGGGAAAAGGGGTTCCCTTTCCTAAGCCCTCTCTTAGCTTGCACATGATTAGAGAGCTCACCATTCACTCGGTATCTATACGACACAATAGTCACCATAGTCATGATCCATTTAATAAACATGTGAGGGATGCTTAACTAATTTAAAATGGCTTCTAACTACGTCCATTCCATGATGTCGTACGCTTTTTGTAAGTCCATTTGGAGCATGCATCTTGGAGTTCCTCCCTTGGTGTTGTAGCCTTTGATCAAATCATAAGCCAACAATATATGGTCATGAATACGATATCCCAATATAAATGCGACTTGACTCTGATGCAGAACTGAACTCAACACTTTCCCCAGTCGCGTAGACATAATCCTCGATATGATTTTGTATACAACAGTACAATAAGAGATTCAACGAAAATATTTCACCATATTGGCATTATTAGATTTAGGAATTAGAGTGATTAAGGAACAATTAACTACTTTGTAGATTAGACCTTCCTCAAAGAATTCATTAACCGCCGAAAGGACTTCAACCTTAGTTATGCTCCATGTCTCTTTGAATAATTTCGCATTGTACCCATCAATTCCTGGTGCAGAGATGTCACTTATGCCTTTCAGACTATTAACAATTTCTTCTTCTGTTATAGGTGCCATCAAAAAGGCCCTTTGTCACTGGTAAGCTGCTTGCCTTGCCTCATAGCTACAAGATCAATATTATTCAACTGACTACTCCTCGTGCCAACCAGCTTCCTATAGAAATTAACAATCCCGTCTTCTATTTTCTCTTGCTCAAAAATCATAGCACCATCCTCGGTAACAAGCAATAATATTTGAGTTTTCCTACTTTTTGATTTTAAAGACGCATGAAAATAATAATTTCTCCCGTATCCTAATTTAAGACATTTAACTTCCGATTTCAGCTTGAGAAGCCGCTCCTCAAGGTTGCTCAGATTCAAAACTTGCTCAGATTCTAATGTATTCTTATGCTTTTTACTTTTGCACGTCTCATATATTTGGAGTTGTTCCTTAACATAAATATTATGAAAGTGAAAGTAACTTTATAAGTTCACGGGCCTATATCCTAATCTTATATTCCACACCTTTATCCTAGATCCCAAGTCCGCGAACACAAATAACCCTAATATCAATAACACCGAAAAGTAATCAGCTTCCTCCTTCACATTTTTCACTTTTAAGGAAGGAAGTGATATGAATGCTATATGTATTTACATGCCACTTTAGACTCCATAACCAGGTTCGAGGAAGGTAACATGCCTATAAAAATAAGAGGATCAACACTACAAACCTAGAAAAATTGTAAAACACATAGAATTTGGATCATAAAACAACACTTTGGAAGCATTCCCCCAACACCTACTTAAATACTAAATTTTCTTGTTCATTGCATACTTATAGAAAGGCCCATCCCATCTAGTAAAGTAATAAAAGAATGGGAATGGATTGTAGCTTCTTATAATTTTATTCATAAACAATTTTAAAGAAATTACAATGGGAGAACATGTTATTCTACTATTATATTTATTAACTTTTTTTTTATCGATGATACAATTATTCTTCTTTTAGATAATATTTGTTTTAATAAAACATTCAAGATAACAAAGATAAAAATACACAAATGAATATATTGGTTAAAGTAGAGAAAACACCAAATAACCAGGTTCTAAAACAAGAGTTTAATGGTTTCATTTAACTACTGACATGTAAGAGAGAAAACAATCGTAATAGAGAATTCAGGTAGCTATTGGAATAATTGATCCTAAATGGTTAAGCAGATAAAACTTATTGAATTTGAAATGCCTGAACCCATGGGACCTATAAAAAATATCAGTTAAATTTGACACGAGGAGCCCTAAAACATATGATAAGTAGATCTTCTAACAATATGTTGTTAATGACCTATATGTAAAAATTGATTTATTATAAAAGTAGTGAACTTACGTACCCTAAATATTTATAAACATATTTATTTGAATTCTTAGTTGGTGTTAAAAGTGTTGATTGTAACACCCTATTTCTCTGTTGGTAATTTATATAATAATCAGAGTAAATTAATTTCTAAATAAACATCAACCAAATAGGATGTCACGTACTTCGCCAATCACACATGCTGAAGATTAGGATACACAACACAATCGAATGTCATAAGTCTTAAACTTCAATGCATTTATTCGCAGTGGAAAAAAATCAAATAATTAGTCATCTCTATCCTCCAACCAGATTTATAATTATTATCTTTCAAACATTAGCATAATCATAAAAAATTCAAACAACGGAGCAATACATGTTTACTCCTAACATAACAAAGAAAATCACGCGAAACCCCCAAGTGTTACGTATCAGAGCAGACACCGACTCAATCTACGCAACTTAAGGAACTCCTCAGCTAACCTTCAATCTGTATCTTCTTCGGGTCATCTGCACTTTACCCACGCGGAGGTAATATTCAAATAGAAAGGGTGATATATCATAACAATATAAAAGGAAGCATAATAATAAGCAGGTAAGACTCAAGCACATAATCAACATATAACATACATCGAAAATTAATACATACTTTCATCAATCTTCCCCCATAGAATCATCAACCACAATAATATGTAAAATACTGACACTGACGCAATGCATGTGGTATCAATAGGGTAGAGCCCTCTTCATAATAATGCCAATTTAGGGCAATCAACTTCGCTCGCCAATACAAGCCTTCGCTCGCCAATACATGCCTTCACTTTATGAATGCATGAGACACTATCATGTAATAACATACTTCTCATTTATCGTTATTACTAATCACAATTCTGCCAATACATGCTTCCATCATCATCCTCAGCATGTATCGCGTGTCACATAATCAAACCAATCATCGCAATTAACCATAACATAATTCATGGCATATAAATCAAAACACACTTACAGATCAATATCAATGTTAATGAAATAATTAACTACTATATTATAAATCATTTTTATAAGATATGAAATTATTTCATCTTTCAAACAGTCCAAATGGCGCGTCAAACAGACACCCGAAGTAAAAGTTATGAGTTTTAGAAGTTTTTCCAAAAATATTGTCAGTAGCAGTGGTAACCGATTACCCAGTTATGGTAACCGATTACCGTAGGATAGTAACCTTGTTCCTTTCAAAAATCCCTCGCAGTAATCGGTTACCCACTCATGGTAACCGGTTACCGCAGGGCAGTAGCTATTCGTGTTTCAACCTTTGATATGGTAACCGGTTACCATATTTGGCTAACCGATTATCCTACGATGACTGTGAAAACTTCTGCAGTTTTCATGTTACGACCCTCTATGTTTCAACACCCAAAATTCATAATTTTTAAATCAAAGTTCATCGTTTTAACAGGTTAATTACTCACCAATATTTGTATACAAATCCTAATCAATTCATATCATCCAATCTCATCAAAAACACATCAAGATCACCAAAAATCCATCAATGGGAAAAACCTCAAAACATCCAAATATGAAGAAATCAAAACATACAATCATACAACCTAAATCCTACATATCCCATTCATTAGGCAACCCTTTATAAAGTAGAATCCCCACTTACCTTAGATTCTTGGTTGATTCTTGATTTCTATGGTGAAATCCTTGCCCTAACTTCCTAATTCTTCTCTTCTTTTCTACCTTCTATGCTTTTATTCTTATTTCACGTACTGACTCTATTTCTCTTCTTCTCACTCTAATATATCCCAAATAATATAACTAACCCAATAAATAATTATTTTAATTATTATTATAAAATAATAATATTTATTCTAATAATATAATAATAATAATAATAGTAATCTATATTATTCCACACACTCCTATGTTTCTACACATTTAGCCAAACACCCCATAATCTCAACTTGTATAATTCTAAGGCATCTAGTCCCCAACAAGGCATCACACCACATCATAAAATCCATCAACTCATATAATTTCATCGCATCATCTTATTATTTAATTAAAAATAATTATAATTAAATCGAGACGTTACAACTCTCCCTCACTTAGAATATTTTCATCCTCGAAAATTACCTGAAGTAAATAACTCTGGATAAGCCTCTCGCATCTTGCTCTCTAGCTCGCACGTTACATTCTCTTCGACAGATCCCCCCAAATTACTTTCACAAGGGTGACCTCTTTGCCTCTCAACTTCTTTATTTTGTGATCCTCGACCCTCACAGGTACAATCTCAACAGTAAGATTGTCCCGCACTTGCACATCATCTATCAGAATTATATGCGACGAATCTAAAATATACTTTTGGAGTTGTGACACATGGAACACATCATGCATATTCAACATATTAGGTGGTAAGGGCACTCTATATGCAACAGTCCCCACCTTTTCTGAAATATGATACGAACGAATAAACCAAGAAGTCAACTTTATTGACTTTAGAGAATGACCCACACCGGTTATCGGTGATACCCTTAAGAATACATGGTCTCCATCTTGAAACTCAAGATCCTTCCTCCTCTTATCATGGTAACTATTTTTCCTAGTCTGCGAAGCTTTCATCCTCTCTTGGATCACCTTTACCTTCTCCGTAGTCTCTCACCATCTCGGGTCCGAGCACCACATGCTCACCCGATTCATACCAACACAAAGGTGTTTTGCACCTGCGACCATAAAATGCTTCGAAAGGTGCCATACCAATACTAGCATAGTAATTATTGTTATAGGTGAACTCAATCAAAGGAAGACAACTATCCCAAGTACCTCCTTGCTCTAGAACACAAGCCCTCAACAAATCTTTTAGCGACTGAATAGTCCTTTTCGTCTGACCATCTGTCTGTGGTTGATATGCCGAACTCAATTTCAGCTTCATCCCCAAAGCATCCTGCAAACTCTTCCAATAAGCAGAAGTAAACCTCAGATCTCTATCCAACACAATGCTAGATGGAACCCCGTGTGGCTTCACAATTACCCGAATATAAATCTCCGCCAACTTCGGTACAGGAAAATTGATACTAATCGGAATGAAATGAGTTGATTTCGTTAATCTATCAACAATCACCCAAATCATATTGTGCCCTCCTGAAGTACTTGGCAGCCCTGCCACAAAGTCCATAGATATACTATCCCATTTCCATTCTGAAATGTCTAAAGGCTCCAACAACACCGCAAGTTTCTGATGTTCAAATTTCGATTTTTGATAAGTCAAACATGCATACACGAATTGTGCCACATCTTGCTTCAACCCGGACCACCAAAATAAATTCTTCAAGTCGTGATACATCTTGGTATCTCCTAGATGAATACTCAAATTTCTCCTATGGCCTTCTTCCAGAATCATCTTCCTTATATCAACATTATCGGGGATACAAATCCTGTTTCAAAATCTCAACGCACCTTGGGCATCTACTTTAAAGTCATTGTCTTCAGATTTGTTACTCCAGACCATCAAATCTACCAACTTCACATCTAACTTTTGAGCTTCTTTAATGTCATCTAAGAAGTCATTGTTAATCTTCAACATCCCCAACATCACACTATGTGATGTCACTTCACAGACCAAACTCAGGTCTCTGAATTGTTCGATAAACTCTAGTTCTCTAACCATCATAGCAGACATATGCAAGGTCTTCCTACTCAAAGCGTCAACTACCACATTGGATTTACCTGGATGATAATTCAAGCCAAAGTAGTAATCTTTCAATAACTCCAACCATCTCCTCTGCCTCATGTTCAATTCCTTCTTATTAAATAGATACCGCAAGCTCTTGTGATCGCTAAAGACTTCAAACCTAGAACCATAAAGATAATGTCTCCAAATCTTCAACATAAACACTATTGCGGCTAATTCTAGATCATGAGTATGATAATTCCTCTCGTGGATTCTCAACTGTCTCAACGCATACACGACTACTTTATCATTCTGCATGAGCACACCACCCAAACCCAATTTAGAAGCATCACAATATACAACAAATGGTTCTTCAGGATTAGGTAATATCAAAATCGGAGCCATCGTCAATCTCTTCTTTATCTCAATAAAACTCTCTTCACATTGGATGTCCCACACAAATGCTTTGCATTTAAAAGTTAGCTGAGTTAACAGAAGTGCCAAATTAGAAAAACCTTCTATAAATCTCCTATAATAGCCGGCCAAACCTATAAAGCTTCTAATCTCCGTAACTGATTTTGGAGCTTCCTACTGTAGCACCGCGTCTACTTTAGATGGATCTACAACAATACCATCACCTGAGATAACATGACCAAGAAAAATGACTTCTGTCAACCAGAACTCATATTTTGACTACTTTCCATATAACTTCTTCTCTTTCAGTACTTGCAATATAATCCATAAATGTTCTTCATGTTCCTCTTCGGATTTAGAATAAATCAAAATATCATTGATGAATACTACAACAAACCGGTCCAAATACATGTTAAAGATGCGGTTCATATATTCCATAAACACTCCTGACACATTGGTAACACGGAAAGGCATCACAGAATACTCGTAATGTCCATACCGAGTCCTGAAAGTTGTCTTATGAATGTCCTCATCTTTCACTCGAATTTGGTGATAATCCAATCTCAGATCAATTCTTTCTAAATACACACACACTAACCAATTGATCCATTAAGTCGTCTATTCATGGAAGTGGATACCTGTTCTTGATTGTCACTTTATTCAACTGTTGATAGTCCATGCACAACCTCACACTACCATCTTTCTTTTTCACAAGTAATACCGGAGCTCCCCAAGGAGATACATTTGGTCTCGTAAATTTCTTTTCAAGCAAATCTTCTAATTATTTCTTCAATCTGATGATTCGGATGCCGACATCCTGTATGGTGCCATAGAAATAGGTTTGCTACCAGGTACAAGATCAATTGAAAATTCTACTTCTCTTTCTGGCGACACATCCGAAATATCATCAGGAAAAACTTCGGGAAAGTCGCACACAACCTGCAATTCGTCAATTGCAGCCCGATTCTTAATGGATAAGGACGCCATTAAAGAAAACAACTGAGCTTAGTCCAGTAATAACTCCTTCAACTATATGGTAGATGATAAACCATCTTCCTTTTCCTCTTCAGGAGTAGAAAACCGCACCGACTTGTTATAACAGTTAATATGAACGTAGTTATATTCCAACTAGCTCATGCCTAAAATCACGTCCAGACTACTAAACAGTAAACAAACTAGATCAACAACAAAATATCTATCATAGATGGACAAAGTATATTTCAAGGAAACTAGAGAAATAGTCATCAATCCCTTGGTTGGAGTATCGAGAACCATCTTCTCATTCATAAAAGATAACACAAGACTCAACTTTTTAGTACAATCAGCATCAATAAATCAATGTGTAGCACCAGTATCAATAATAGTAATTAAAGGAGTACCATCAATGAAACATATATCTATGATCAAGCGGTCTCAACTGGATGTCTAAGTCCTAGCTAAGGAAAACACTTTCCTAACGAATCAGTCTTTCTTAGGTTTCTGAAACTGAGCATTGATTTATCCTCCTTCACCGTAGTTGAAACATATTACTTCCTTGTATTTACACTCAGTAATCTCATGCCAGGTTTTTCCACAACGGAACACCTCTTCACTTTATTATTGCATTCGCTACTCCGATGACCAGGTCTTCTATATTTGTAACACACAATACCAGCTGGAGCACCTCTCCCACATGGTCTCCTGCCATCAATAACTTTATCTTTTCCTTTGTCGATCAGAGCATTGTAAGGCTTCCTACGATATGGTTGTTGCTTTCCTCTCTTCTCAAAGAAAATCTTGTAGTGAGCCTCACTATCATCTTCATATATCATGCAGTTATTCACTAAATAAAGAAACTCACGAATTCGCTGATACCCAATTGCCTTCTTAATTTCTGAATCAGTCAATTTTCAAACTTCACACACCTTGAGAATTCAACAGTCTCTTCGTTGTAATGAGGATAATAGTTAGCCAATTCCACGAATTTGGCAGCATAATCAGCTACCGATAAACTACCTTGTTTCAGTTCTAGATATTCGATCTCCTTCTTCCCATGAACATCCTCTGGGTAATACTTCACCAGGAACTCCCTGTGAAACACAACCCAAGTAATAGCCCCTCCTTTGCCTTCCAGTCTTTGGTGAGTAGCAATCCACCAGTCGTCAGCCTCTCGTGCCAGCATATGTGTACCAAAATGCACTTTCTGTTCATCAGAGCAATCCATAACCAGAAATATTCTCTCAATATCCTTGAGCAACTCCTGCGCTCCTTCATGATCATGCTTTCCTTTAAACGTAGGTTGATGATACCTCTGGAAAGTTTCTAAAGCACGAGCCCCATTGTTCCCACCAGCGTTAGGCTGATTCTGCATCGCCCGAGCCAACGCCTGCAATGCATTAGTGAGCGTACCATTTCCTCTTCCAATCATTGCTCTGCTTACATCACAACATCAAACAACGGTTAGACAGATAAACATCAACAATATTCCACCGTCACACTACACTAATGACTCAATAACCTGGCCGGAAGGACCGACCTGCTTTGATACCAATTATAACACCCTATTTCTCCGTTGGTAATTTATATAATAATTAGAGCAAATTAATTTCTAAATAAACATCAACCAAATAGGATGTCACGTACTTCGCCAATCACATATGCTGAAGATTAGGATACACAACACAATCGAATGTCATAAGTCTTAAACTTCAATGCATTTATTCGCAACGAAAAAACATCAAATAATTAGTCATCTCTATCCTCCAACCAGATTTATAATTATTATCTTTCAAACATTAGCACAATCATAAAAAAATTCAAACAACAAAGCAATACTTGTTTACTCCTAACATAACAAAGCAAATCACGCGAAACCCCCAAGTGTTACGTATCAAAGCAGACACCGACTCAATCTATGCAACTTAAGGAACTCCTCAGCTAACCTTCAATCTGTATCTACTTCGGGTCATCTACACGTTATTCATGTGGAGGTAACATTCAAACAGAAATGGTGAGATATCATAAAAATATAAGAGGAAGCATAATAATAAGCAGGTAAGATTCAAGCATATAATCAGCATATAACATACATCGTAATATAATACATACTTTCATCAATCTTCACCCATCGAATTATAGACCACAATATGATGCAAAAGACCGACATTGACGCAATGCATGTGGTACCAACAGGGTATAACCCTCTTCCCAATAATGCCAATTTACGATAATCAACTTCACTCGCCAATACATGCCTTCGTCATCATCCTCATCATGTATCGCGTGTCACATAATCAAAACAATCATTGGAATTAACCACAACATAATTCATGATATACAAATCAAAAGACACTTACAAATCAATATCAATATTGATGAAATAATTAACTACTGCATTATAAATCATTTTTATAAGATAAAAAATTATTTTTATATTTCCAACGGTCCAAAGGTTACGTAAAACGGACACCCGAGGCAAACGTTATGAGTTTTAGAAGTTTTTCTAAAAATACTATCAGTAGAAGTGGTAACCGGTTACCCAATTATGGTAATCGGTTACCGCAGGACAGTAACCTTATTCCTTTCAAAAATCCCTCGCGGTAATCGATTATCTACTTATGGTAAGCGGTTACCGAAGGACAATAGCTATTCGTGTTTCAACATTTGATATGGTAACCGATTACCATATTTGGGTAACCGGTTATCCTGCGATAACAATGCAAAATTCTGCAGTTTCCATGTTACGACCCTCCATGTTTCAACACCCAAAATTCATAATTTTTACATAAAAGTTCATCATTTTAACACGTTAATTACTCACCAACATTTTTCTACCAATCCTAATCAATTCATATCAACCAATCTCATCAAAAACACATCAACATCACCAAAAATCCATCAATGGAAAAAACCCCAAATTAACCAAATAGGAAGAAATAAAAACATACAATCATACGACCTAAATCCTACCATACTCCATCATTAGGCAACCCTTTATAAAGTAGAATCCCATCTTACCTTAGATTCTTGATTGATTCTTGATTTCTACGGTGAAATCCTTGCCCTAGCTTCCTAATGTCTCTCTTCTTGTACCTTCTATACTTTTGTTCTTATTTCACATACAAACTCTATTTCTCTTCTTATCACTTCAATATATCCCAAATAATAGAACTAATCCAATAAATGATTATTTTAATTATTATTATAAAATAATAATAATTATTCTAATAAAAAAATAATAATAGTAATCTATATTACTCCACACACCCCTACGTTTCTACACATTTAGTCAAACACTCCCATAATCTCAACTTGTATAATTCTAAGGCATCTAGTCCCCAAAAAGGCATCACACCACATCATAAAACTCATAAACTCATATAATTTCACTGTATCATCTTATTATTTAATTAAAAATAATTCTTATTAAATCGGAGCGTTACGTTGATCATATCATGAAAATGAACTCAAACTTATTTTTAAGATCGATTGTTTTACAATTTATATATAACATACCATACATTATTTAATCATATCAAAGAGATAGTTGTCTGAATATAAAAGTCAATGAAAAAAATAAATCTAAATTGCTAGATGATCTCTATTGTCACCTTAAAAATTAAAAACTAGGAAAAGATGAAAAATCCTAGTCAAACACTAATTAGTTTTAAACTTTTCGTTAAATGTACATATTACATTTTACTATTGTATTAAATCATCATACTTGGTTATTTTATAAGTCTATTAGTCTTAAAAATAAAGTAATAGACATATTTATAGGTCTTTTGCATATTGGATTGATTTCCTAAGATACATGTCATATTATTTATATTAAAATTTAAATGTTATACACCTTTTTATTAATATATAATTAATTATTAAAGTTCATAAATTAATAATAATAATAGTTATTAATAAAATAGAAAAATCATTTAAATTAAAATTGTAAATTTTTTTTTTAGAAAGATAGAAGTAACTCTCAAGATAGATAAAATATAAGAATTTATCTAGAACTTTTATTTAAAAAGATTTTAACGTATATCCATTTATATCATAAATTTTATTTTTTGATATTATTTTTATTCAAAAACGATGATTATATTATAATATCATTTAATCCGTTTGCATATGAAGGAATTAATCCTGGAGTAATATCATCTAAAGATTTTGAATCAATACACCAACATCTTCGACGAATACGTTGCCCTTATTTTTCATGACATCCAGCTTGACAATCTACATCTTCAGTATAAGCTGCTTCTGATTTCATGCACATACTTGCATATACAAACAATAATTTAAATTTATTTATCACTTTTGTATGTAAAGATTACAATATTTAGAAAATACGCTTTTTTTATAAATTTCTCATAGGTTTTTAACCTGATGTGAAGATGCAGAAAGCGAGTAAGTATATCATTATGAGAGTAAAAATCTTTACAGTAGCCATAATGTATAAATAACATATTAGGATTTATACATGTCTATTATTTATAGATACATAAGATGAAACTCAATCTTGATGATATTAACTAATTAAATTTGATATATTAGAAAAAAAGAAAACTTAATTTATATAGAAAAAATCACAATAATAAGTTTTTTGATGAGTATACAACAATACATTTAAAACATCCAGACTAAATACACCCAACAAATACTATTTTTTTTTAAAGTAATGGTTTTGAAAGTATCCTATACATTTAAAACATCCAGACTAAATACACTCAACAATTATTATAAAAGTTCAACAAATACTTGTTTTCTTTACACTGTATTTGTTTCGAGATTCAATCTTCTTTTTAAATCTATTATTTACAACCACACATGTACATACGTGACTTCAATTCAAAAGTTAATAACAAGAATTTAACTTTTTTAAACTTTCAAATGAAATCAACAATATGAAGGTAAAGTGTAGAAAAAGAAAAAAGATATATGAAAGGTTGTATTTCATGTTTATCAAGGATGTGGCAACGGGAAAAAGTTAAAAAGGATCCATATAACACCCTTACATTCACCCTTGATTTAACGATTGCTATATTGTTTCTACTTAATAATAATAGTGACAATGATAGCACGACGAGTAAAATTATAAGTAATTTAATATTTCTTCTAATGTACCCTTATGCTTTTCACTTTTACACGTCTCATATTTCGGAGTTGTGCCTTAGCATAAAAATTATGAATATGAAAGTAAATTTAAAAGTGCATGAGCCTATGCCCTAATCCTAGATTACACACCTTTATTCTAGAGCCCAAGCCTGCGAACACAAATAACCTTAATATCATAGTCATAACACAGAAAAGTAATCAACTTCCTTCTTCACATTTTCCCCTTTTACAGAAGGAAGTGATATGAATATTATATATATTATTGTTCCATTTTAGACTCCCTAACCAGGTTCGAGGTAGCTACCATGCCTATAAAAATAAGAGGATCAACACTACAAACCTAATAAAAATCGTAAAACACATAAAGTTTTAATCATAAAACAACGCTTTGAAAGAATTCTCCCAACATCTGCTTAAAGACTAAACGGTCATGTTCATTACATATTTCTAGTAAGGCCCATCCCATCTAGTTACGTAATAAAAATATGGGAATAGATTATAGCCTCTTTATATACTAGTTATAAGTTTTTTCATAAACAATTTTAAAGAAAGTACAATCGAAGAACACATTATTCTACCATTATATTCATTAACATTATTTTTTATCGATGAGACACTTATTCTTCTTTTAGATAATATTTATTCCAATAAAACATTCAAGATAACAATGATAAAAATACACAAATGAATATATTGGTTAAAGTAGAGAAAACACTAAATAACCAGGTGCTAAAACAATAGTTTAATGGTTTCATTTATCTACTGGCATGTAAGAGAGAAAAAGATCGCAATAGAGAATTCAGGTAGCTACTGGCATAATTGAGCATAAATGGTTAAGTAGATAAAACTTATTGAATATGAAATTCTTGAATCCATACGACCTATGAAAAATATTAGTTAAATTTGACACGATGAGCCCTAAAACATACGATAAGTAGATCTTCTTACAATATATTATTAACGATGTAAATGTAAAAATTGATTTGTTACAAAAGTAGTGAACTTGCGTACCCTAAATATTTATAAACATATATTATTTCAGTTCTTAGTTAGTATTAAAAGTGTTGATCATATCATAAAAAAGAACTCAAACTTATTTTTAAGATCGATTGTTTTACAATTTATGTATATCATACCTTACCATTTTCTTTAATCTTATCAAAGAGATAGTTGTCCTAACATAAAAGTCAATGAATAAAAATAAATCTAAACTGCTAGATGATCTCTATTGTCACCTTAAACATCAAAAACTAGGAAAAGATAAAAAATCCTAGCCAAGTACTAATTATTAAAAACTTTTCGTTAAATGTACATATTACATTTTACTAGTGTATAAAATCATCATACTGGTTATTTTATAAGTCTTTTAGTCTTAAAAATGAAGTAATAGATTTATCTTAGGTCTTTTGCAAATTGGATTGATTTCCTAAGATACAAGTCATATTATTTATATTCAAAATTTAAATATTATACACCTTTTTATTAATATATAATAAATTACTAAAATTCATAAATTAATAATAATAATAGTTATTATTAAAATAGAAAAATCATATAAATTAAAATTTGTAATTTTTTTTTATAGTGATAGAAGTATCTTTCAAGATAGACAAAATATAAGAATTTAGCTAGATCTTTTATTTAAAAAGGTTTTAACGTATATTCATTTATATTAAATTTTTTATTCTTTGATATTATTTTTATTCAAAAGCGATGATTGTATTACAATATTATTTACTCATTTTACAATTGAAGGTATTAATCTTGGAGTAATATCATCTAAATATTTTGAACCAATACACCAACATCTTCCGTGAATACATTGCCTTTGTTCTCCATAACATCCGCTTGACAATTTACATCTTAAGTACAAGTTGCTTCTGATTTCATGCACATATCTGCATATATAAACAATGTTTGAAAATATTTTATCAATTTTGTATGTAAAGATTACAACATATAGAAAAGACGTTTTTCTAAAATAAATTTCTCATAGGTTTTAAACCAGATGTGAAGATGCAGAAAGCGAGTAAGTATATCATTATGAGAGCAGAAATCTTTACAATAGTCATCTTGTATAAATAACATATTATGATTTTCACATGTCTATTATTTATAGATACAAAAGATGAGACTCAAATCTTGACCATATTAACTAATTAAATTTTATATATTATAAAAAAATAAAATTTAATTTATATAGAACAAATCAAAATAATAAGTTTTTTGACCTGTATACAATAATACATTTAAAAAAATCAAACTAAATACACTCAACAAATACAATTTAATTAGTTATTTAATTATTATTTATATATAATATCATGTTAAATATACATTTTTTCTAATAATATAATAGTATTAAAAATAGATTTTAATCATTAAATTAATTTTAATTGTTAATTTCAAATTATGTTAGAAGAAGTTAAACTTCGTACCTCGAGATTACAAGACAAAGATCTTACAACTAAAGTAACATATTGACAGAGACTTGTCCTTTATTTTAGTTATATATATTTTATTTTGAGTAAAGTCTCATATATTGGAAAATTAAGCATTAAAAAAAGTAAGGGAGAGCCTAAGGTTGGTCCATCGAAATAAAGAAAATATAAAAGAAGGCATTCCTAATCTATTTTATACCAAATCGTTCCTAATGCCATTAGAAATGGATATATAAATATAAATAAATAAATATATATATATATATATATATATATATATATATATATATATATATATATATATATATATATATATATATATATATATATATATATATATATATATATATATATATATATATATATATATATATATATATATATATATATATATATATATATATATATATATATATATATATATATATATATAAAATTTAAAACTGAGTATAGGGTAATTTCAAAACCATTACTTTTTTTATAAAAAAAATAGCATTGCTTTTTTAATATATGATAAGAAAATTTATGTTTGAAAACCTTTTCTTTTCTTATTTGTTATTTTCATCTTTTTTTTTATTTACACTGTATTTATTTCGATATTCAATCTTATTTTTAAACCCATCATTTACAACCACACACATACATACGTGACGTCAATTCAAAAGTTAATTACAAGAATTTAACTTTTTTCATTTTCAAATGACATCAATAATATGAAGGTAAAGTGCAGGAAAAAAAATATATAAAAGGTTGTATTTGATGTTTATCAAGGACGTGGCAACGAGAAAAAGTTAAAAAGGATCCATATAACACCCTCACATTCACCCTTGATTTAGCGACTACTATATTGTTTATACTTAATAATAATAGAGACAA
Organism: Vicia faba; assembly: GCA_948472305.1. NCBI lineage: Eukaryota > Viridiplantae > Streptophyta > Magnoliopsida > Fabales > Fabaceae > Vicia > Vicia faba. The sequence continues at coordinate 64,844,996 of OX451737.1, forward strand.
TGATAGCACGACGAGTAAAATTATAAGTAATTTAACATTTCTTCTAATGTACCCTTATGCTTTTCACTTTTACACGTCTTATATTTTTGGAGTTGTGCCTTAGCATAAAAATTATAAATGTGAAAGTAACATTAAAAGTGCACGAGCCTATGCCCTAATCTTAGATTCCATACCTTTATTCTAGAGCCATGGTCCACAAAAACAAATATCCCTAATATCGTAGTCATAACATAGAAAAGTAATCAGCTTCCTCCGTCACATTTTTCCCTTTTACGAAAGGAAGTGATATGAATATTTTATTTAATTTTGTGCCACTTTAGACTTCCTAACCAGGTTCGAGGTAGCTACCATGCCTATTAAAATAAGAGGATCAACACTACAAACCTAATAAAAACCATAAAACACATAGATTTTGATCATAAAACAACACTTTGGAAGAATTCCCCCAACACCTAAGTACTAAACGGTCATGTTCATTAAATACTTCTAGTAAGGCCCATCCCATCTAGTTAAGTAATAAAAATATGGGAATGAATTATAGCCTCTTTATATACTAGTTATAAGTGTATTCATAAACAATTATAAAGAAAGTACAATCGAAGAACATGTTATTCTACCATTATATTCATTAACATTATTTATTTTTATTGATGACCCACTTATTCTTCTTTTAGATAATATTTATTCCAATAAAACATTTAAGGTAACACAGATAAAAATAAAATAATGAATATATTGGTTAAAGTAGAGAAAACACTAAATAACTAGGTGCTAAAACAATAGTTTAATGGTTTCATTTATCTAAATATAGGGTACTTTCAAAACCATTACTTTTTTTATAAAAAAAATAGTATTACTTTTTTAGTATATGATAAGAAAATTTATGTTTCAAAACCTTTTCTTTTCTTATTTGTTATTTTCATCTTTTTTTTCCTTACACTGTATTTGTTTCGATATTCAATCTTATTTTTCAATCTATTATTTACATCTAAACACATACGTACGTGACTTCAACTCCAAAGTTAATAACAAGAATTTAACTTTTTTAAACTTTCAAATGAAATGAACAATATGAGGGTAAAGTGTAGAAAAAGAAAAAAAGATATATCCAAGGTTGTTTTTGATGTTTATCAAGGATGTGGCAACGTGCAAAAGTTAAAAAAGATCCATATAACACCCTCACATTCACCCTTGATTTAACGATTACTATATTGTTTCTACTTTATAATAATAGTGACAACGATAGCATAAGGAGTAAAACTATAAGTAATTTAACATTTCTTCTAATGTACCCTTATGCTTTTCACTTTTACACGTCTCATATTTTTGGAGTTGTGGCTTAGCATAAAAATTATAAATGTGAAATTAACTTTAAAAGTGCACGGGCCTATGCCCTAATTCTAGATTCCACACCTTTATTCTAGATTCCAAGTCCGTGAACACAAATAAACCTATTATCATAGTCATAACAAAAAAGTAATCAGCTTCCTCCTTCACATTTTTCCCTTTTACGGAAGGAAGTGATATGAATATTATATGTATTTTTGTGCCACTTTAGACTGCATAACCAGGTTCGAGGTAGCTACCATGCCTATTAAAATAAGAGGATCAACACTACAAACCTAATAAAAACCGTAAAACACATAGAGTTATGATCATAAAACAACACTTTGAAAGAATTCCCCCAACATCTGCTTAAGTACTAAACGGTCATGTTCATTACATATTTCTAGTAACGCCCATCCCATCTAGTTAAGTAATAAAAATATAGGAATGGATTATAGCCTCTTTATATACTAGTTATAAGTTTTTTCATAAACAATTTTAAAGAAAGTACAATTGAAGAACACAATATTGTACTATTATATTCTTTAACATTATTTTTTTATTGATGACACCCTTATTCTTCATTTAGATAATATTTGTTCCAATAAAACATTCAAGATAACAAAGATAAAAATACACAAATGAATATATTGGTTAAAGTAGAGAAAACACTAAATAACCAGGTGCTAAAACAATAGTTTAATGGTTTCATTTATCTATTGGCATGTAAGAGAGAAAAAGACCTTAATAGAGAATTCAAGTAGCTACTGGCATAATTGAGCCTAAATGGTTAAGCAGATAAAACTTATTGAATATGAAAAGTCTGAATCAATATGACCTATAAAAAATATCAATTAAATTTGACACGACGGGCCCTAAAACATATGATAAGTAAATTTTCTTACAATATGTTGTTAACTATGTAAATGTAAAAATTGATTTCTTACAAAAGTAGTGAACTTGTGTACCCTAAATATTTATAAAAGTATATTATTTCAGTTCTTAGTTAGTGTTAAAAGTGTTGATCATATCATAAAAAAGAACTCAAACTTATTTATAAGATCAATTGTTTTACCATTTATGTATACCATACTGTGATAGGGTGGGAGAACTGACTTGAGGGTTTTGCGTTTTATTGCAAATGTTGCGGTTAGCAAGAGTCGCCACCAACTTTTCTTTTATCCATAAGGAAAGGTGAAAAAGCACAGGAAAGACCTTTGAGATGTTTTCTTGAGTTCGGGGGGTAGATTATGAAAAGGGAAGGTATTAGAACCCTTTTCATCCATGGTTTTCCATGGGCTCTTAGTTACTTGCTTAGATCACTTGCTTTTGTTTATTTGAAATTGTGTTTGGTGTGGTTTTGAAAGTGTTTTGTAAAAGAGGCCATTCGTTTAGGCAATCTTTTTAATTATTCTCGTTCGTAAGAATGTATACAAAGATGTTTGTCTTTTTTTGAAGATGTTTTCAATGTTTGTAATTTGTTTGAGAAAATGTGCGTGTGCTTGTTTTGAAAAAAACAAGGATATTTTTTTGAAATGGAGAAAGTAACTAAAAGTAATATCTACCTACTCAAATGTCTTTCTTGTACATTTTCTATTCCTTTGACACTGTTGTCTTACCATTGATTTAGTAAGCAACCCTATCTTTGGATATAAACGGGACGGGCGTGGGTCATCGTTTAACCATGATTAGCAATGTTGCAAAGTATCTTAGTATTTTCGAGGGACTAAGATCATTTTATAAGGCAACTTTGAATAGCGCCATCGAGGGACTATGATCTTTTGATTTTGTTTGTTTTACAGAGATACTTTGCATGCGTAACATGGCTATTTTTGTATAAGGTTACCAAGTGGAGAAACCTTAAGGGTGTTTGTGTGCAAGTGTGTTTGATTGCATGCATGATTTTATCTTGAATTAGGTTTTTCTATTTCATTGATTATATATTGTCATACATATCCTAATCACTAGCATTTACATTTGAAAGTGATAAAATGCGGAAATGTAAAGTCCTACGCTATTACAATATTTAGGGGGTGGGGGTACACACTTATGAATGGGGAATCCAGCGAGAAAAATAAATAAAAATAACAAGGGGAAGAAAAAAAAGAAAGAAGGAGGGGGTCAGCGTGCTGCTGAAAGGAAGTCAGAAGTTCTGACCCTGGCCTGCTGCAGGATATCAACCTGTTAGTGAAAATGTATAGGTCAGAACTTCTGACCCTGGTGCGCTGCAAAACAGAAACCTGTTAGTGAAAATGTATGGGGTCAGAAGTTCTGACCCTGTTGGGCACACAGTAATTTTCAGAAGTTCTGATATTACTGATGACAAAATAGGCCTCAAAAGTTCTGGCGCCAAAGTCAGAACTTGGTCTCCCCCTGTGCTAGTCAGAACATCTGCAATTTGGTTATTTTTCCATAAAACAGAAGGCATGCCTAGGACAGTTTCAGTAGATGTCATAGCGTTTCAGAAGTCAGAACCAAGATTCAGGGGCAAGTTCTGTACTGATTCACTTCCTACTTAATCATACAGAGGCGTGAAAATCTCAAAACATGCACAGCATCAACAACATGATATCTACATTGTGTTTTTGAGCATCCAGATCTGATGATGTTTAAGCAATGCGATGAGGGTCAGCAGGTGCTTACCTTGCTGTTGGAAGGAATTCTGTGAACTGGAGTTAATCTTAACTTCTGATAGTATTCTGGACAGGTTCTTTGAATGGATGGATGAAGGGTATATATATGAGTCAGGAAACTGTATGGGTGTTTCTTAGTCAAGAAATACTTTGAGAGCAAATGGGGTTTGAAAGAAGGAGATTCAAAGTTGTGTTTAAGACTCTTGAAACACTAGAAATTTTGGCAGAGTTTCAAGGTGTTTTCTTGCTAAAATCTTCTGTTTTCTTTTCTAGAATTTTTTCCGAGGTTGGACCGCCCCTTTTTAAATGGACAATGGTGCTCTATTTATAGGCAAAGCTTTGTGGGTTTTTGAAACGTTAAGTGGCGCCAATACCATGCAATAGATGCTGACTTACTCTTGAATAAAAGTTCATAGAAAGTTGTGATGATTGACAGCTTTTAGCCTAGGCTGGGTTAGTAAGCGAGGATTGAGGAAAAGTGACACCCATGAGCGAAAAGTAGCGCATGAACCCATACCTAAATCTACACAAGAGCGTTGTTATGCTGCACGTGGAGAGACCCTTTGGACAAATGCTCAAAAGTGGTTGTGAGCATTAATGAGCATTAAATGGTGATTAGATTGGTCAAGACTAAGAAATCTTGTAATGTGAGATTTGCATCATTACTTAAATCTGAGCCAGCAGTTCCTATTTCAGCGTAAGTCTAGAACAACGCACCCAAGTTCTGATCTTAGTATCCTGCTGCCTCAGCAAATTCTGAGGGTTCTCCAGACTTTCCAACATGTTCTTTTGATTTGCCTATGAAAACTCTGGACTTAGAGATTCTGTTTTAGTGTAACATCCAATCTTCTGACCCCCTTACCTTCTGATTCCAGCATGCTCTGAAGGAGCTTTCAGGCTTCGTTTCTTTCTTTGCATTCCTCTAGCAAACTCTGACTGAACTTGCGTAACTGCTGAAAAATCCATGTTCTGATTGAAGATTACGTGCTGAACCACGTTTACAACTTCCGACTGATTTGGCGTAGCTACTGAAGAGCCACATTCTGACTGAATGTTATGTGCTGAGCCAAGTTTGCAACTTCTGACCGCTCCTGCCTGGAGGTTGGTTCAGAAGTTCTGAAGTGTCAATTTTTCTTAAATACTTTAGAAAAATTCTAAGTATTTAGAATTTAACTTTTCCAAGGTAAAATTTGACTTTTGAGTTTCTTGACGAAACAAACTTCATATTCCAACATTTCTTGATGAAATATGATTTTTGTGTTTTGATTTTGATCCAAAAACCAAAGTTTGTCTTTTTACCTTGCAAATGACCAATTTTCCCTTGGAAATGGCTTGCTTGGAAAGAAATGATAATTCAAGGCTTGGATTTGTTTAAGAGAAAACTTTGAGAATCCAAGATGATTTCTTGAAGAAAGAGAGGGAAAATTTCGGGGTACAACAGCTGCCCCTGTTCAATCTTCTTTGACCTAAGGAGTTAGATTGGCGAGATTTGCCATTCGCGACTCGAAGGTGGAAGATGATTGGACATTAGAGTACCCAGAAATTTGCACTTGGCGGTGATAGGAGGAATGGGCTTAAAGATGCCATTTGGAGAGGTGATAAAATCTTGTTGGGGATGGGCTTGTAGATGCCATCCAAGAATGCTTGTTGAGATGTAATATGTAAGTTGAACATCAGAATAGCGTTCGTGTCTGGAGCATATATGTATTATAGCTGAAAGTTGGATCTAAATGAGTACCAAAATGGCATTCGTGTCTGGAGCGTATCTGAATTGTATCAAAAGTTGAATCTGAATGAGTATCAGAATAGCTTCCGTGTCTGGAGCGTATCTGAATTGTATCAAAATTTGAATCTGAATGAGTATCAGAATAGCTTCTGTGTCTGGAGCGTATCTGAACTGTATCATGAGTTGAATCTGAATGAGTATCAGAATGGCTTCCGTGTCTAGAGCGTATCTGAACTGTATCAAAAGTTGAATCTGAGTTAGTATCAGAATGGCTTCCGTGTCTGGAGCGTATCTGAACTGTATCAAAATTTGAATTTGAATGAGTATCAGAATGGCTTCTGTGTCTGGAGGGTATCTGAACTGTATCATGAGTTGAATATGAATGAGTATCATAATGGCTTTTGTGTCTGGAGCGTATCTGAACTGTACCATGAGTTGAATCTGAATGAGTATCAGAATGGCTTCCGTGTCTGGAGCGTATCTGAACTGTATCTAAAAGCTGAATTTGAATGAGTATCAGGATGGCATCCGTATCTGGAGCGTATCTGAATTGTATCTGAAAGTATATTGTTAATGGTAGCTATTAATCTCATCCTCAAAAGGGTAAAATGTTAGCTTGAACACAAAATTATGTTGCATGAAATGTATGATGCAATATATGTGTTTTATCAATGTTTATGATATGTGGATGTAATGTATGCGCATGTAAGCTGATTTGCTGTATTGTTGTATGATTGAGGAAAATAAATCCTTGACTGCTGCTGAGGACATATGGTTTCTTCATATCTTGAAATTGAAGTATTGACAAAATCCTATTGTGAGAGCAATGCCATATACTGTTTGAGGAATCTCCTTGGGGAATCCAGAGAATTTTGATGACTTCTACTGTGGATTAATAAATGGGAGTCTTTGTTCAGTTGGGGAGTATCAGAAAACAGCTGTTATCCGGTTGGATTTCAGGCTTCAAAACAACTTGCTGGAGAATTTGGAGAAACTGGACGGTTTCCACCGGGAATTAATAGTTTGAAGTTTCAGTTTCGCTGGGGATTTAAATGATGTATTGTGGGGATTGTTTAGGGAATAGCCTAAATACATTTTCCTATTCTTTCAACCTGTCAATAATTGTCTTTTTTCATTTTGTTTATTTGTAAACAGTAGTTATGTTCAAATGCATATGTTCATTAATGAATCATTGGACGTTTTTGCAAATAAAACACAAGTGTAAAGAAAAAAGATAAATAGTTTTCTGTACTTTAAATAGATATATTTGTATTTACTTTGAATAAGTATTTGGTATAAAGGATACAGACATCCTAGTAAGAGGATGGTGCCATAAAAGTAACAAAAATTTATACAAAGAAAGATAGATTTGTGTGATAATCCCATGGGGTTCCCATCCTGCTATAGCCTCCGTATCTCCGAATATCTTATCTATTTGTTACTTCGTCCGAAGATGATTGAATTGATCAGAAACTCCAAGTTTGTCAGTGAATAGATTGTCCTCAAAGTGATCCGACGGGACATAGTCATACGCTTTAAATCCCTAACTTTTGCCTGGACCGCCCTTTCAGGTTTTCAGTCCATCGGGAAACCCTTTTTTGCCCAAGTCACCCTTTCGGGTTTTCAACTTGCCGGGTGTACATATTTTTTTATATATTTTATCCCTAATTTTTGCCCGAACCTTTTTGGTTCGCCGGGATGCCCTTGTTTTGCCTAAGTGTGTCAACCTAGCGGGTCTCTTATGCGTAGTATCTTTTGACTATGTCCGCGTTCGCAGGGTGTGGCAGGTCGTCGTCGTCCATGGTGGTTAAAATCATTGCCCCACCGCAGAAGATGTTCTTGATTACAAATGGTCCTTCATAGGTAGGAGTGTAACGCCTGTAATTTAATTAATTATTTAATTAAATTATTTTTAGAATATTTGTGAAGAAGTGTTATTAAATTAGATTTATTTTATTAAGTGGAGAAATAATAATATTAGAGGTATAATATTACTATTTGGTGAAATAATGTTAGAAGTTAATATTATTAATGTGGGCCTATATGGTGTGAGTGGAAGTAATAAGGGGGTGTAGATTTTGAGCCCAATAAGGAATAATATAATAATATTAGGTTATTTTATTATTTGTGAGAAGAATAGAAGTAGGAAGCAGTAAAAAGAGAAATAAGGATTGTGAAGAACGTGAAGTTGCTGGAAAAAGTGGAAAACAACACTAACGAAGAATTCAACCCGGAAGATTATAGAGCGACCTTCAATCCAAGGTAAGGGTGGGTTTTGACTTTATAATTGGGTTCATGATGATTGATATGTGGGGTTAGAGGATTGGTGTTTTTGTTCTTGAATTTGATGATGTATGATGAAGATTTGATGCATTTGAATGAATAATGACATTATGATATTGTTTGATCGATGTAGTATTATAGGTTAATGTTAGGTGATGATTTATTATGTTTATAATAAGGTTCGTAGGGCTGTAATATGAATTCCCGTAGTGAAAATACAAAGAAAATCGCAGAATTATGCAGGAGGAACCAGGATGTGTCAACCTCAAGCTGGATGAGTCGATACATGGGCGAGGTTAGACTCATGATGAGTCGATGCATGCAGGGCTCGCATCGATATATGTTAGTTGCAAGACTCAGGATGAGTCGATCGGTAAGGTGCATGTGTCGATACATGCTGTGATTCGAAGCAGGATGAGTCGATCCATGAGGAGGATGTGTCAACTCATGCTGTGCAGGAGAAGCATTACGCATCGATCCATAGAGTTTTGTGTCGACCCATACTGACTAATTTTGACAGAATCAGTTTTAAATTGTTGTAACTTGAGTTGTAGGATGCTGTTTGAGATGCCGTTCAAAGCGTTGATTAGCTAACGCGATGAACTTTATTATAGATGATTTAAATGATGATGAAGAGGGGTAATCCTAGTAACCAATCTAAGATTTAGAATTAATTCCCGTGATTGATCGTTATTGCTGGATTTTGGACAGAATGATGAACACGAGATGTTTAGAGGTTGCTGTTAGGAATTATGACAGTAGGATTAGTGACAGCAACGATATAAATTAGCAGAATAATATTATGGATTACTGTATTATTGATATACAACTGAGTCATTAATGAGATATGGTTATTAAAGTTGTGTTTGACAATTATGATGAACAAATGACGTTTGATAAATAAATGATGTTCAATAAATTATTTTGAGATGTTTATGAGATGTTGTGATTGAGATGTTTTGAGATGATTGAGATGTTGTTATTTTGAGATGTTTATGAGATGCTGTGATTGATATGTTTTGAGATGTATTTTGAGATGTTGTTAACTGAGTGTTGTTATTACATTCATGATGAGTCGCATACATTGCATTTTTGAGATGGAGCCTATGCTCGTTGAGATGGCATGGATTGACAAATTTTGAGATGAAGGCTATGCCTTGTTGATGCCTCTATTAATTGGCAGATTTTTGAGATGGGAGTTCTGCTCCAATGGTACCACATGCATTTGCATAGTTTTGAGTCGCATTATATGATTGAATAATGAAGTGTATTTGATGTTGAATGAATATATATGTTGTAATTATTGTTGATTATGAGATGAGAGGTGGTGATATTATTGATCTAATTTAATATATTAATTATCATGCGCTTTATTATATTGCTAGATATCTCACCCCTTCTGTTTGATTGTTGCCCTTATGTTGGTAACGTGCAGGTAATCGAGAGTGAAGGTTGTATACCTTCAATAGTTCGAGTTGATGTCATTGCTCTGATATGTAACACTCGGGGGGGATGAACGCTTGCTGATTTTTGATTTTTGATTTTCAGTTGTTGACTTTTAAGTTGAATTATTATTAATTACGAGATGTTTTGAAGTTGTTGTTTCATTTAGAGATGTTATAGAAGAATTTCGCTGCGTAGTTGTTGAATTATTTTATTAAAGATGCTATGTTGATGGTTCATCCGATGTTTTATTCAAAGTGTTATATATCTGTTGTACTCCAAAAATTTTCCTCTCATTTTATCAAGATTCTCCTCACAAGACTCTTTGGACTCAAGACCAGATTAGGGTTTGCTCAACTCAAGACATCTCCTTGCACTGATGACCTGAAATTAGGGTTTGAGTTTGCACAAGGATTTTTGGACTTCCAATGCCTCATGTGACTTTCATGCTTCATTTTGAACCTCTAAGATTGCTCATGCCAAGTTTCAAGCCTTGAATCAAATTTTTGCCCAGTCAATTGGACATTTGACCTAAAAATCAACTGTATTGGGGAAAAAGTCAATTGTGGCCAATTTACAGTCAAACCTCATAATTTTTGATCCACATCAACATTATGGACTCATATGAACCATTTGATCAAGTTTGGACCACAACTCCTCAAGAAATTTGATCAGATCATCAAAAGGGCAAAATGGTCATTTTTAGGGTTTTGACTGTAGAAGGGCAATTTCTGATTTTTCACCTAGCCAATGGAAAATTGGGTTCAAACATGGTTTCAAGGACTCAATGGAATCATCTTGACCTAATCACAAGGTTCAAAAGATCTCAAATGCATTGGATTGACAGATGAATTTTCCAGTCAACTGATCAAAAATTAACTGTACACTGAAAAGTCAAACTTTGACTTTTTGGTCAAAATCAAGTGCCAAGGGTCATTTTTCATCAAGATGTGTCAAAACATGAAACTTGTTGACCAAGAAACCTAATTTTGAAAATTAGGGTTTAAGATTGAAAATTTTCATAAGTTAGAAATTTTCTAAGTTATGAAAATTTCTTATTTTTTCCCAACTTTTCCCAACTTTTTCACCATGATGCAATTGGATTCAAAGCAAACTTCCAACATGAAAGTTGTAGTACTCCACAAAATCTACAACGTTTATTCACAAAGTTTTCCAAAAAGATGCTTGGATCTCATGTTATAATTTTGTGAATAAGGGTCCATGAAACTTTTAACTTAGTGAAATTTTGCCCTAGTTTAGGTAGGATTTTGACCTATCTTCATGGAAACTTTTCACCTAGTTCCAATTCGAATCTCAAAATTCATTTCAAATATGGATTGTAGAGCATGTTACAAGCTTTCCAAAATGTCCAAGAACTCTGCAAGATATTTTGTGGTTAGGGAGAATCGAAGAAAAGAAAATGGCCATTTCTCACTTTTGTCCATGGCATTTTTCACATTGGCACAAATTGCAAATCAGTTTGGATCATGCTTGTACTTGTTTTACAGGTCTTAATCCTTTCCACAATCCTTAATTTAATGCAAATACATTGGACAATGGTCTTATTCTGAGCTTTGGAGCATTACACAAAGAATTATTCCAAAAATGGCAAAAAGTTCACATTGCCACTTTGATTAAGCATGCTTTAAGCAATTTTGTTTATCTTGAGCATTGGACTCAACATCTTGCAGCAAACAAAGTACATGAATATCAGGCAAAGTTCACCAACTATGTGCAGGCCTTGAGCTAGCCTGTACAGGCTTTGGCTTTGTCAACTCAACTTTTGCTTCAAAAGCAAGTAACTTTCAAAAGTCAGCATATCTTGGGTATCTGTTAAAACCAAGCATTGGCATCATTTCAAACAGGTTCAACATATTGTAACAAAGCAAAAACACGATTGCCAAGCCTCTCAAACACCCTTAAGCACAAAAACACCAACTTCTGCCCAAAACAGGGCCGTCTTTGCAAACACCAAGCCAAAACCAAATTGCCTCGTGCGTTTTGTCTTGAACCACTTCAGACACATTCCATAAAACACACCTAAACTATCCAAGCCATTGTTCAGCAATTGTAACTTCATTTTAACACTTCACCATTTTCATTTTGAAGCTTTGCAGGTTGAGTTCTACAAGGACATTCAGGCAAGTTCAAGGCAAGCTAGGCATTGGGAAAGGTTAAGGGAACTTCAAGCAAGCTCACACGACCTTTAGGCCTCACTCAAAGTTGCTATATTGCCATATTCAACTTCAACTAAACAAGGTATTTTCTAAGTTTCTATATCTCTATTTAGACATCCTTAGGCTTAGGTTTGTGAAGCAAAAATGTAGTCTTCAATGTGCTTGAGTTGTACATATGCATAACTTGTATTTATATTAACTGAGCTAGGAGAATTTAGATGTTGAACATGCTGAAAAAGTTTGGTTAGAATTTAGGGCCACTGAAATTCTCTCTGGTCTTTGAGAGTTAGATCGAGTTTTTTATATCATTAGAATCGTGATTTAACATGCTACAAGTTTCATGTTGCAAGATTTCATTGTTATGCACGCATGCAAGAGTTACAATTTGAAGTACAGGGCGCGCGTTTTTCTGTTCAAAGGACAGGGATGAAGTGAACATTGGGCTTGGGCTTGCTGTTTCTGCTTTTGACACCCTCCATTTTGTTATTTGCATCCCCTTGGCCCATTTATTTTATTTTTCATATTTTCTTGCATATTTCACATTTCTGACTTTTATTTATTTTTTTCCTAAACATTAAAAATCATAAAAATATTTTCTTTATTTGTTTGCATTTTTTCATATTTTTTCATTTGATTTTTTGCATAATAAATAAATTATTAGGTTAATATACTTTATTTTCTAAATAAAACTTGTAAATAATATAAAAATATTATTTATTTTTATTTTTATTATTTATACACTTAAATTAATATTTTCATACAATATTTAATTTTTTTAACATTTTTGTATATAGATTATTATTATTTTTCTTAAACAAAAAATGAATAAATAAATAATATAAAGCATATTTTCCTTTAAAACAAAAACTAGGGTTTTCACCCTTTCAAAAAATAATCATTTTATTTTCTCTTATTTTTAAGACTTAAATAAATTTATTTTACATACATAAAATATACAAAAACATTTGTGCATATTTACATTTTGTTGCATATTTAAATATTTGCTTATTTATTTACTTGTGCAATATTTCAATTTGGTTGTAATAATATTTTAGGGTTTATTTTTATGCAATATCCCCCTATTCAAACTTGTACCCCTCTCCATAATATTGTGTAATAGTCTAGATTTACTTTACGCATTTATCGCTTTCATATACCATGATAGTAAGAACTAGGGTTTGTATGCAAAAGACAAAAAATCAACAAATAGAATGACCTAACACAAGACAAACAAGCATGAAAAATGACAACACAATGCACACAAGCACCCCTAGGGTTTCATCCACTTTGTTGCCTTAAAATGGCCATGGTATGCATGTTAGGTATCTTGGCAAAACAAAAACAAAACAAAAAGATCATAGTCCCTCGATGACGCTATCTTGGTTGCCTATACAAAGATGATCTTAGTCCCTCAAAAACTTGCTAAAGATACTTAGAACCATTACTATCATGGTTATACGATGACCCACGCCCGTCCCGTTTAACATCCAAAGATAGGGTTGTTTACCAAATACAATGGTAAAACAACAATGTCAAAGGGTTAAAAATGTGTAGGAAAGACGTTTGAGTAGGGTAGACAACTCCTAGTTACTTGATCTCTTGCAAACCATCCTTGCTATTTTCAAAAACACATACACAATTTCAAAACAATTTCCCAACAAACTTTCAAACATTGAAACATTTTTCAAAAGACAAACATCTTTGTATACATTCTTCAAAAAATAATCATTACAAAGATTGTCAAAACGATGGCCTCTTTTCAAAATACTTTCAAAACCACACAAAGCACCATTTTAAACAATGGAAAAAGCAAAGCAAGTGATCTAAACAAGTAACTAAGAGCCCATGGAAAACCATAGATGAAAAGGGTGCTAGCACCTTCCCTTTTCATAATCTACCCCTCGAAATCAAGAAAACATCTCAAAGGTATTTCCTGTGCTTTTTGACCTTTCCTTTGGATAAAATAAAAAGTTGGTGGCGACTCTTGCTAAACCGAAGCATTTGCGAACACAAACGCAAAACCTCAAGTCAGTTCTCCCACCGTATCACAGAACTGGCGACTCTGCTGGGGATATTAAGAAAATGGGGTTACCTTAGGGTTTAGATCACCTTCACATGCTAATCTTGTTTGACTTGTATGCTTTACACTTTGGTTCTATTGTTTGGGTTTGAATCTTCTACCCGGATTTGGGAAACATTCATAGGTAAATAACAATATGTTGTGGAAACTGTGCAGGGTATACCGACATGGTCTAAGCAATAGCTATATTAGTGCGACATATTTGTGGGTACCGGTAGCCGTTGAGTCAATCAAAGAGAATATGAGGCCGCTGAGTGATGTCATGAAGCACTAATGGACTTTTAGAACCTTTACTTGACCAACATGGCCTTTTAGGATGTAGTGAGATGACCGGCTTTGGTGCAGTCCAAAGTTGGTAGATACTCGATACTACACTCATTGAGGGTTATTTTCTTGGAATATTTCGGTCGCCAGTAAAGTGGCTAAACTGAAACAATGAACACAGAAAATAATCCAGTGATATTGAGCTCCTTAGAACCCATTTACTATTTATAGGACAGGTTGAGCCAACTAAACTTCAAGAGGGTACTTACCTATGAAACCCCATGCAAGCCTAAACTAGGAACTTGTGTGATTTGCTTGTACATATATACTTGTGCATAACATCATGAACATCATGAAGCATCATATGCATCCACTAACCATTTCAAAGATTTTGGATTTTCATCTTTGTTCCTGTTTTATAGGCTATGGATTCACTCCGCAGGAAAACTATTCAGGTCAATCTTGTGAGAATTCCTCCACAACTCAAGGAGCTTGCTTCCATGATTCCAGAGTATTCTCCATTCACTGAGAGACATGGTCGACTTCTCAACTTGGTCAACTCCAACACAGAGGAAGACATGGTGAAAGTTCTCTTCCATTTCTTTGACCCCCTACACCACTACTTCACATTTCCTGATTACCAACTGGTACCTACTTTGGAGGAATTTTCTCAACTCTTGAGGATTCCTATTCTCCATCAACTACCTTTCAACGGTACTGTTGTACCCCAAAATTTGCCCTCCCATATTTCTCAAAACATTTCAAGAAAAATTCACAAGTCCAACCCGGCGCATCATATTCAGGTGTTCTTTCGCCAAGATATCTCTGATAACATATTCTCAAATTCAGGTTCGGCTCAAGAGTCAATTCTTTAAAGAAGGTATCCGAATGTGTGAGTTTTCTCGAAAAAATATGGTGAAAAAGTGTGCTGAAAGTACAGTTTTTACGCGCTAAAAAATTCATAACTTGAAGATAGTGGCTCATTTTGAACCCGTTCCGGTGGACAAAATTCCGTCTTGACATTATCTATGTTTTAATCTCTCGCGGCTGGAAGCCAATTTCGATCAGAAGGTCTTCAAAAATGTGGATTTATCAAGTATTTTCATACAGAAAATTTGTGACAGAAGTTTATTTGCGTCATGTTCAGAAAATCATAACTTGGTCGATTTTCATCGTATCGAGCTGGTTCCGGCGCCAAAATTTCACAAATTGAGCTGGCTACATTTTCACATAAGGTATTAAGTTCAAACGGTATTCAAAAGGCCTTCGTTTTTTGCTCAGAACACATGACACGCCGAAAATCCTGAATGTTGAATATTATTTCATCTGGGCCGAAACTTCGAAAATTCATAACTCGGTCAATTTTTATCGGATTGGGATCATATTTTTACACAAGGTCCCTGACTCATAGATCTACAACTTTGCTTCAAAAGTCGAGACCGGATTATGCTCCGATCAATACCAGTTTTTTATTGAAGAACGTGTCAGAGTCGACACTGGAGCCCAAAATAAGTTTGTCTGAGCTGAAACTTCAAAAATTCATAACTAATTCACCGTTTATCCGATTGAGCCGATTTTCGGACAGGAGTTAGTTATCGATGTCGTCTACATTTTGTTTTCACATTTCAACTTCAAAAATTGCACTTAAGTCCCTGCGATTTAGCCTGGAAAGTGACGAACTCAAGTGAACATTGGAGGCCCAATTGCACATTCAAAGCCCATTTTCTTTATCCTAATTTCCATTATATAATCACCTTCTTTTCACACAAACCAGAGAGGAGAAAAAGAGAGAAAAAAAACCTTGCCACAATACTGTCAGAATATCAAATTCTTTCAAGAATCCTAAAACCTTGAAATCCTTATTACAAATCTCTCTCTCACTACACACAAACCATCTCAGTTACAAACCAACATCTCACTACAAACAAGTCATCTCAGTTACAAACCAACATCTCACTACTTCTTCAGTAAGGATAAGGATGTCTTAATCTCCATGATCAAAAGGGCATAAAAGCATTCACGTCACTACTTTTCCTGTAAGGGTAAGGTTGAATTGATCTCCATGATCAAAAGGGTATAATCATTCATACATGTCATATTGGCCTAAACATTAAATTTCTTCATATATTGGCTTTATTTGTATTTTATGATATATAGTAATTTATTTAATGTGTTCATGAGATTCAACACTGCAGATTTAGACAGGATCCCATGCAGGTTCATTAAGGAACGTTGAGGCTAAAACACAAATGGCCAAAAGTCAAAAGCCAAATGGGCAAAACAGAACATTTTACACATGACACCAATACATGGCGAGGCAGACATCTTGAGGAGGTTAAGGAACGTTGAGGACAGAACACAAATGACCAAAAGCCAAAACACAAATGGCCAAAACAAAACAGTTTACACATGACACCAATAGCTGTTTCACCCCTCCAATCAGTCTCGTATATTCCTAAACTCTCTCTCTATTTTTATTATTTTCCTTTAATTAATTAATCGTTATTCTTTTTATTAATCACTAACTAATTTACATTTTTTTCATAATAAAATTCAGAAAACTAACATTTTTAGTATTATTATTATTTAGTAATTTCACTATTAATTATTTTTTGTAAATAAATTCTAACAAATTAATTTAGTTTAATTAGGTTTAATTTTGGCTTTTTCATAATAAATAAAATAAATTAGAATTAGGTTTTAGTAACTTTTGACTTTATTTTATTTTATTTTTATTTTTCATTAAAGACATTAAAAAACCAAAAATACTTTTTTCTTTTATTTAAATAATTAGTTTTAGGTTTAATATTAATTAAATATAAAAAACACAAAAAAACACCTTTCTTTAATTAAATAATAATTAGACTTTAATTTAATTTAATTTCAAGCAAAGTGTCAAAACCCTCGGACATTCCAATTTATTCTTTTCGCGCATTATTTTCTTTATCAATTATTATGTAACTGCTTTCCGGATGTAATAGTAATTAGGTCTTTTTTTTACTTTCTGCATTTTTATCAAAAACGGGTCTTTGTATTTTGGCGATGTATAGACCCGCGCCTTGTAATAGCTTAGATTTAATTTTCCGCAATTTACTTCCCGCAAATTATTAAACTGTTAATTATGCATGACAAGATTTGTATGACAATAAAAATCAACCCGTAGCTCACAATGATGCATGTTCAAAGATAAATGTAAACTGAAAACAACACACAAATACACACACCACTTCTAGGGTACGCCTCACCTGTTGCCTTACCTTCGGAACGTGGTCGTCGAGTATAGGACGTTTTAGTAAGTCCTTATGTCCATGATCCAGTTGCCTCGAAACGGTTGCCTCAGATTAAAAAAGGATCAAGGGCCTAAGGGTAGCTTCTAAGGTGTCCTGCTGTTGCTTCGGTGACCACACTGTCCCTACAAACGAATTGACCCGAACACCTCCAACGTTGGTGCTACCTACCTTTCAATGGTGGGATGGAACTATCTTAAGGACATTTACACAGCCTAATTCCTTAGGGTAGGTAGATGACTCGTAGATACTTGCTCTGTGTAAAACAAATCAAAACTCTTTTCACACCGACACTTTCAAAAAGCTTTCAAAACAATTTTTCAAACACTCTTGAGGACTGATACAAGAGTTATTCAAAAATCTTAAAACAAAACTTTTTCAAAACCCACACACACTTGAAAAGCAAAACCTTTTGAAAACACAATGAGCAAGTATCTAAGAGCCCATGGATAACCATGGATAGAAAGGGTGCTAACACCTTCCCTTTCTATAAATCTACCTCCCGAACCGAGAAACGTTCTCATAAGGAATTTTACTGTGCTTTTGTCCTGTCCATGTTGGAGAAAATAAAAGACGGTGGCGACTCTTGCTTCCGCGACATTTCGCGATCCAGCGTTAAACAGTCAGTTCTAAATCCATCGATCACAGAACTAGCGACTCTGCTGGGGACCCTTTAAAGTATGGTTTACCTTAGGATAGATCATACTTATGTTTTCAATTGCTTGTTTTGATTGCTTTTATATTTGTGGGCATTGCATCAGAGTTTCATAGATCCTAACCCGGATCTGGGGATACCCTTTTAGGTAGCATAAGCTGTGAGGGACCTGTCCGGCGTAGACCGACACGGGTGAAACAGTGGCTACATTGGTGTGACACCTTGGTCTGTACCGATATCCCTTGTGTTGCAACGAGGAGAATATGGGTCTTCTGAGGAGTCATTAAGCACCAACCGACCTTAGAACCCTAAATTGACCCAACTTGGCCATAGAACAGTAGCAGCATGCTACACTCATTGAGGCTAAACTCTCGCGATGGTTTTGGCCGCAAGAAAAGATTGTGATGCTGGAGTTATGACCGATTGAGGGTAGTCAGTGATATTGAGATCCTCTAGAACCCGGTTACTATTTTCTAGGACAGGTCTTAACCAACGAAACTGAAAGAGGGTAGTACCTAAACTTCATGCTGGCCTAAACTCTAAGGGCCTTCTGGTGTGACTTGTGTGCCTTCAAACTTGACTACTTGCATACCTGTTATCTGACAACAGGAGTTCCTTGCAGGTTTTGT
Organism: Vicia faba; assembly: GCA_948472305.1. NCBI lineage: Eukaryota > Viridiplantae > Streptophyta > Magnoliopsida > Fabales > Fabaceae > Vicia > Vicia faba. Next base: position 64,863,499 of record OX451737.1, read on the forward strand.
TTACAGTCCTTAAATCTGGGCTCATAACAGGGTTTACTTACATCACTCCACGCATAGCATAACATCATACCATCATACCATTGCATACATCCTACATAAGGACTAATCCATTTCAAGGATCTCGAGGGTTTGTGATGCAGGTCATGATGAATCAACTGTCTAGCAAGGGGCAAAGGGGATTTATTTTCCTCTAGCCAAAGTTTATAACTTGAGTCAGGGGCTATGACCCACTCGATATGGTGAGCTTTGACTCTTGAAGAAGGACTCTCAACCACATGAAGTTCCTTCCATCAAGCTACAAAATTCAAATTTCTAACAAGTTTCTTTGTTTACCCGGCGAGATCCTTGAAAACATTGCATACATACATCATACATATCATTGCATTATAGGTACTCTTTTTACAGGTCACTCACCTTCTTCGCTGTTTATTTCAGCAATGGCTTCCCAACAAAACAACCAGGAGTTCCATACTCAAGAGACCCAGTTCAGGGAATCTTCCTAAGCCTATCCAAGGGGTAGGAAGAATTGAGAACACTCCTCATGGGGAATTTGGTCAAGAACAGTCCAGAAGACAGTAAGGATGAACAGCTGAAACATCTGCAGGCTGAGGTAGATGCAATGAGGACTTAGATACTGGGGCAGATGGCCCTTATCCAAGGCTTAGCTCGGGAGCAAGAAGAGTTAAGAACTGTTGTCAACCAGCTTTGTCCAGACAACGACATGAAGCAAATAGTCAAGGCTGGGGATCAAGTCATTAATCAACTTCCAAGAAGTCAAAGGTTTGGTTCAATGAATAGACCCCTCCAAGCTACTACTACTTCACAGGTCCAACAACGACCTCGCCAGGAACAACAGGTTGATCAGAGCAAGCCAGACAAGCCCAGGAGGAAATTCACCCAGCTCAACATGTCGCTGTTTCAAGCTTTACAACGCCTGTTGAGATTGAATCTGATCACATTAAGGGCTCCTCCCCGAAACCCCAACATCTCTGCTCCTAGCTATCATCCCAACAAAAGATGTGCATACCACTCTGATAGTCCGGGACATGACACTGCCGACTGCTGGGCTCTGAAGAACAAGGTCCAGGACCTGATTAATGAAGGAGTAGTGGATTTCACCCAAGTGGGCCAGGATGAGTGCTTCTACCATCCCTACAGGATTCACCATTTGAAGTAACAAGTCTTGAGACGAGAAGACTTTTCGTTCATTAGGATCTTTCAAGTTGTAATTTTCTTCTGATTGTTCAAACATTTTATTCATATCAAACGTTGTTATTTCATTAATGCATTGCACATGTCTGTTTTGAAGTAATTATTTCGTATTCACTATATTGCAAGTTGCTTTCATTTTTCTGTGATGATCAATTCTCAATTAATAATTCTGAGCCTCTTGAGGGAGGATGACGAAAACGATACCACGATCTTTACAGTATGCTTTTGAACAGACCCCGCTAATGAGGTACAGGCATTGTTTCAATTCCTAAACACTAGAGTTATAAGGAAGATAATCCCTCGTCAACCCCTTTGAGCCAAAGAAGTAGGAGTTTTTCTTTTCGAAATTTAAAACCCTTAATCATAACCTGGGGCAGGGTAGTTCTCTCAGTTGATCCAAGTGCACAACGAATTGCACCAAAGAAGTCCTTCCAAAACAAAATACAGTGATGGTTCCAAATAATCATAAAGACAGGCAGTCATTACCCAAAAAAAAAACTAAAGCCCAATAAGTCAAAACCTATGAAGGAGACTTATAAAACTGGGGCATCCCGCTGACTGTTATTCCAAAAGAAACAGTTCAGGCAAAAAACAGGGATAATGAAATCAAAAAGAAAGAGGTCCAACAAATCCTCAACAAAAACAAAAAATGACTGCCTATTCAAAATAAATTGTCAATATCCGAACCATCATTGGAACATCAGGACAAAGACTCAAACAAGGTCTAATGCACAATCAGCTGAGTTTAGGTTTGAAGAACATCACGAAGAGCGGGTGGGTATAGATAAATTTGAGCCTTTATCCTTTGTTTCTAAAACCGTGAACCAGGCCACGCTATAACCCTTAAAAGTCCTAGCTGAAGCATGGGTTAGTTCGAAAGCATACTGTTACGAAAGGTATCCTGACTCCTTAAGGCTTGCGGTAAATTAATGAGTTGACATCACAGTTTACAAAAAAAATTCACTTGTTTTTATGGAAAACTTCATTTTTCAAAAATTTCAAGACAGACATAAGCTTTGCATTTTTTATAACATTGTTTGCATATGACTTTTTGTTTGAACAACAGAGAAATTCGCGCGACGAATATCCAGTGAACAAAAATCTTCTCAACAAGAAGGTCATCTCAAGTGGAAGAAACACTTCCAATCAAGCGGCATGAGCATTGTCCATAATTTGGGGCAGTCAAGTCAAGATTCAGAGAATCTCTCAAATGCCAAATAGCCAGGGGAAAATCTCCGCCTAATTTGCTTGGGGCATTGGACATGATTTCCAGCAATGAATCTTGCCTGATCAAACATCTTCTGGTGGCATGGAAAAACACTTCTGGCAGGGGCAACTCCCTACATTCTGAGAATGTGGACATAGTCGAACAAAAATACTACGCAAAATCAAAGACCCGCTAGGTTGACACACCTATGCAAAAATAAGGGCTTCCCGGCGAACCAAAAGGGTTCAGGCAAAAATAAGGGATGAAAATGAAAAAAATCTGTACACCCGGCAAGTCGAAAACCTGAAAAGGCGGCTTGGGCAAAAATGGGTATCCCGGTGGACTGAAAACCCGAAAGGGCGGTCCAGGCAAAAGTTAGGGATCAAAAGCATACGACTATGTCCCGTTATCTCGTCACTTGCCTACCAGAAGAAGATTTGTCAATCAACAGTCATCAAGCACTTCCACGGGCATCTTCTCCCACAGAAACAGGGGCAATAATGAGTCATCCAGGCGATCCAGTTGCTCTGTCAACCAAAGTACCAAGGAAAGGTCAATCAAAAGATGATTACCATCTACCTTTACAGCTTCAGATCAACACTGGTAACAAGCTAGAAAATTTTGTGGACGACTGATCGTGGGTTAATATCCAAGACCAAACAGGACAATTATCTACTTGATTACCCTCAGGAAACCCTACACCGGTTCCTTTTCTTTCAGAAGAAGTCTTACACGGGCTCATCAACAGGCGACCCTACACCGATTCCTTCTCAACCTCAGATGTAGTTTCACACGAACTCATCATCAGATGACCTTACCCCAGTTCATATAGAAGTCTTACACGGACTTATCTCAAGATGACCTTACCCCGGTTCATCTAGAAGTTTTACACGAACTTATCCTGAAGTAACCTTACCCCAGTTCCTCCAAAAGTTTTACACGAACTTATCCCGAAGTAACCTCACATAGGTTCCCTTCTCAAACTCTAGACGTAGTTTTACACGGACTCGTCATCAGTAAACCCTACACAGGTTTCCTTCTCAGCTCTAGATACAGTTTTACACGGACTCGTCATCAAAGTAACCCTACACAGGTTCCTTCTCCATTTCAGATGCAGTCTTATACGGACTCATTATCAGTAAACCCTACACAGGTTTCCTCCCTCCAAAGATGCAGTTTTACATGAGCTCATCATCAGGCAACCCTACACAAACTCCCCAAGCAGAGTTAGCCTACTCAGTCAGCCTTAAGGAAGTTGGATTATCCCCAGCAAATCTCAACATTCCCCAGCGCAATATACAAACATTCTTAACAAGCATCCCCGGCAGTCTTGATCTAAGATTGTTCCCCGGCGGTATACCAAACATCCAGTGGAGCCACTTCCCCAGTATATCTCAAAAATTTCCCCAGGAGAGTCCAATCCAGAAGTTTCCCCAGGAAAGTGGAATCCATCTCCCCAGCAGGAAGCTTATCCCCAGTAGATTCTGGAAGCTTATCCCCTGCAGCGCACGAACGCCCCTCCCGGATTTATTTAGAAGGTTATTTCCCCACCAGGATATAACTGGGTTATCCTCAGCCATTTTTCACGGAAAGATCGTCCCCGACGAAGTTCTTCCTATCCCCCAGCGGAGTTCATCAATTCCTCCAACATAACACATCAATGGTATCCCCAGCGGAGTTATCATTAACCTCAGCAAAGTATCTCTTTCTCCCCACAGAGTTCACTCCCCGCAGAGTAATCTATTCGCCAAGTTTATTCCCCAACGGAGTCCTCTTCTCCTACCGGTATTCTTACAACCATCTCTCCCCAGCGGAAACAAAGATCTACTCTTCGACATCAGCCCAGGAGTTAACTTCCCGGCACCCGTCAAGGATTTATTTTCCTAGACAAAAATACACTCATGAGCATCGCATCTTCATACATTATAGCATGCATATACGCATCATGAACATACAATCTCATTTATTCTGAGAGCATCACGCATGTCATACATCATGACATCGCATACAACTAACGTTCTGTCTTTTCAGGACAAAGGTTAATACCAAGATGATTATTATCAATAGTCGTGATTCCAGATCCGATTCCTGTATCTTGCCAGGGTGTATCTGTTGACGACTAATTCCAGACTCGACTCCTGTATCTTTCCAGGGCACGTCTGAAGAGTTCGAAGATCCGATTCCTGTATCTTGCCAGGGTGTATCTGTTGACGACTAATTCCAGACTCGATTCCTGTATCCTGCCAGGGCACGTCTGAAGAGTTTGAAGATCCGATTCCTGTATCTTGCCAGGGTGTATCTGTTGACGACTAATTCCAGACTCGATTCCTGTATCCTGCCAGGGCACGTCTGAAGAGTTTGAAGATCCGATTCCTGTATCTTGCCAGGGTGTATCTGTTGACGACTAATTCCAGACTCGATTCCTATATCCTGCTAGGGCACGTCTGAAGAGTTTGAAGATCCGATTCCTGTACCTAGCCAGGGCATATCTGTTGACGACTAATTCCATATTCGATTCCTGTATCCAGCCAGGGCACATCTACATAAAGAGTTTGAGAATCAACTCCTGCAGCAGGCCAGGTAATTATTTTTCTTTCTCAGGTACGCAAGTTCTCGCTAAGGAATCTCTTACGCAATCGACAACCTCCCGATGGCATCTATAAGCCCATCCACATACCAACAGTCTCCAAATGGCATCTATAAGCCCATTCCCGACAAGGCTCTGTCACAACTCCAAATGGCATCTATAAGCCCATCCTCCTATCCGTCATCTCTCCAAATGGCATCTGTAAGCTCATTCCCGCCATCACGTTGCTGATACTCTACTATGCGAGTGCAAATTTCTGGGTACTCTAGTGTTCAATCATCTTCCACCTTCGGATCACGAAAGGCACGCAAGCCAATCTACATCCTCAGGTTTAAGAAGATTGAACAGGGGCAACTGTTGTACCCCAAAATTTGCCCTCCCATATTTCTCAAAACATTTCAAGAAAAATTCACAAGTCCAACCCGGCGCATCATATTCAGGTGTTCTTTCACCAAGATATCTCTGATAACATATTCTCAAATTCAGGTTCGGCTCAAGAGTCAATTCTTTAAAGATGGTATCCGAATGTGTGAGTTTGCTCGAAGAAATATGGTGAAAAAGTGTGCTGAAAGTGCAGTTTTTACGCGCTAAAAAATTCATAACTTGAAGATAGTGGCTCATTTTGAACCCGTTCCGGTGGATAAAATTCCGTCTTGACATTATCTATGTTTTCATCTCTCACGGCTGGAAGCCAATTTCGATCAGAAGGTCTTCAAAAATGTGGATTTATCAAGTATTTTCATACAGAAAATTTGTGACAGAAGTTTATTTGCGTCATGTTCAGAAAATCATAACTTGGTCGATTTTCATCGTATCGAGCTGGTTCCGGCGCCAAAATTTCACAAATTGAGTTGGCTACATTTTCACAGAAGGTATTGAGTTCAAACGGTATTCAAAAGGCCTTCATTTTTTGCTCATAACACATGACACGCCGAAAATCCTGAATGCTGAATATTATTTCATCTGGGCCGAAACTTCGAAAATTCATAACTCGGTCAATTTTTATCGGATTGGGCTCATATTTTTACACAAGGTCCCTGACTCATAGATCTACAACTTTTCTTCAAAAGTCGAGACCAGATTCTGCTCCGATCAATACCAGTTTTTTATTGAAGAACGTGTCAGAGTCGACACTGGAGCCCAAAATAAGTTTGTCTGAGCTGAAACTTCAAAAATTCATAACTAATTCACCATTTATCCGATTGAGCCGATTTTCGGACAGGAGTTAGTTATCGATGTCGACTACATTTTGTTTTCACATTTCAACTTAAAAAATTGCACTTAAGTCCCTGCGATTTAGCCTGGAAAGTGACGAACTCAAGTGAACATTGGAGGCCCAATTGCACATTCAAAGCCCATTTTCTTTACCCTAATTTCTATTATATAATCACCTTCTTTTCACACAAATCAAAGAGGAGAAAAAGAGAGAAAAAAAACCTTGCCACAACACTGTTAGAATATCAAATTCTTTCAGGAATCCTAAAACCTTGAAATCCTTATTACAAATCTCTCTCTCACTACAAACAAACCATCTCAGTTACAAACCAACATCTCACTACAAACAAGTCATCTCAGTTACAAACCAACATCTCACTACTTCTTCAGTAAGGATAAGGCTGGCTTGATCTCCATAATCAAAAGGGCATAAAAGCATTCACGTCACTACTTTTCCAGTAAGGGTAAGGTTGAATTGATCTCCATGATCAAAAGGGTATAATCATTCATACATGTCATATTGGCCTAAACATTAAATTTCTTCATATATTGGCTTTATTTGTATTTTATGATATATAGTAATTTATTTAATGTGTTCATGAGATTCAACACTGCAGATTTAGACAGGATCCCATGCAGGTTCATTAAGGAACGTTGAGGCTAAAACACAAATGGCCAAAAGCCAAAAGCCAAATGGCCAAAACAGAACATTTTACACATGACACCAATACATGGCGAGGCAGACATCTTGAGGAGGTTAAGGAACGTTGAGGCCAGAACACAAATGGCCAAAAGCCAAAACACAAATGGCCAAAACAAAACAGTTTACACATGACGCCAATAGCTGTTTCACCCCTCCAATCAGGCTCGTATATTCCTAAACTCTCTCTCTATTTTTATTATTTTCCTTTAATTAATTAATCGTTATTCTTTTTATTAATCACTAACCAATTAACATTTTTTTCATAATAAAATTCAGAAAACTAACATTTTTAGTATTATTATTATTTAGTAATTTCACTATTAATTATTTTTTGTAAATAAATTCTAACAAATTAATTTACTTTAATTAGGTTTAATTTTGGCTTTTTCATAATAAATAAAATAAATTAGAATTAGGTTTTACTAACTTTTGACTTTATTTTATTTTATTTTTATTTTTCATTAAAGACATTAAAAAACCAAAAATACTTTTTTCTTTTATTTAAATAATTAGTTTTAGGTTTAATATTAATTAAATATAAAAAACACAAAAAAAACACCTTTTTTTAATTAAATAATAATTAGACTTTAATTTAATTTAATTTCAAGCAAATGGTCAAAACCCTCGGACGTTCCAATTTATTCTTTTCGCGCATTATTTTCTTTATCAATTATTATGTAACTGTTTTCTGGATGTAATAGTAATTAGGTCTTTTTTTTACTTTCCGCATTTTTATAAAAAACGGGTCTTTGTATTTTGGCGATGTATAGACCCGCGCCTTGTAATAGCTTAGATTTAATTTTCCGCAATTTACTTCCCGCAAATTATTAAACTGTTAATTATGCTAACAAGATTTGTATGACAATAAAAATCAACCCGTAGCTCACAATGATGCATGTTCAAAGATAAATGTAAACTGAAAACAACACACAAATACACACACCACTTCTAGGGTACGCCTCACCTGTTGCCTTACCTTCGAAACATGGTCGTCGAGTATAGGACGTTTTAGTAAGTCCTTATGTCCATGATCCAGTTGCCTCGAAACGGTTGCCTCGGACTAAAAAAGGATCAAGGGCCTAAGGGTAGCTTCTAAGGTGTCCTGCTGTTGCTTCGGTGACCACACTGTCCCTACAAACGAATTGACCCGAACACCTCCAACGTTGGTGCTACCTACCTCTCAATGGTGGGATGGCACTATCTTAAGGACATTTACACAGCCTAATTCATTAGGGTAGGTAGATGACTCGTAGATACTTGCTCTGTTCAAAACAAATCAAAACTATTTTCACACCGACACTTTCAAAAAGCTTTCAAAACAATTTTTCAAACACTCTTGAGGACTGATACAAGAGTTATTCAGAAATCTTAAAACGAAACTTTTTCAAAACCCACACACACTTGAAAAGCAAAACCTTTTGAAAACACAATGAGCAAGTATCTAAGAGCCCATGGATAACCATGGATAGAAAGGGTGCTAACACCTTCCCTTTCTATAAATCTACCTCCCGAACCGAGAAACGTTCTCATAAGGAATTTTGCTGTGCTTTTGTCCTGTCCATGTTGGAGAAAATAAAAGACGGTGGCGACTCTTGCTTCCGCGACATTTCGTGATCCAGCGTTAAATAGTCAGTTCTAAATCCACCAATCATAGGTACGGAAAGAGATCCAAAGCCTAAAGATGTTTCTCAAGCCCTGCACTTGCAACCATCAGATGTCATAGGCCATTGGGAGACTAGAAGTGGTGTCAAATGTTTCTTGGCAAAGTTCCTGTTTGAGAAAGCTCAAGACTGTTGGAATTCTCTAGACCTGCAAGCTTTTGAGGAGATTGTGGCTCTTCTCATCTATGGGTTGGTCTTGTTCCCAAATCCTGACCAGCTTATATATGTCAATGCTGTCAAAATCTTCATGGCTCGCAACCCGGTGCCTACTTTACTTGGAGATATCTTACACTCTTTTCACACTCGAACAATGAGGAAAAGAGGTGTTCTCATGTGTTGTACTCCTCTACTGGCAAGATGGTTTATTTCTCTCCTTCCCCAATCAGTGTTGAAGAATGAGCAAGGTTTGAGGTGGTCACAATGATTGATGACTCTTACACATTCAGATGTTCATTGGTGTTCTCGATCTAGAGAAAATGTTATCATCATTGACCGTTGTGGGGAATTCCCTAATGTCCCTCTACTAGGCATTAGGGGAGGCATCACCTACAACCCATGTTTGGCTCTGAGACAGTTTGGGTATGCCCGAAGGGTTGGCCCACATGACATGCTGATTCCAGACTTGGTTTTTGACTTCGACAATGACGCTTAAGGACATCGACAAAGGTTCACCCGAGCTTAGAGGATGCCCAACAAGGTAGACAGTAAGACCTTGGGACACAAGAATTCCATCCCCCTTGATCCTTACCTCAAGTGGGTACGAACTCGCGCCCAAAGTATTATGATGCCTTACCCCCTACATTCTCCCTGTGATCAAAGAGCATGTTATGGAAGGAGAGGTTCCATACACCCTTCTACATCCTGACATGCCGACATCACTTGAATATTTGCAAAGGAGTTGGATACAGCTCAAGGGAGAACGCAATACATTTGAAGCCCAATTCTACGCCAGTGAGAATAAGGTTTTAGAACTTACTCGTCAAATTCACGAATAGCAGGCTCTTAACACCTACATTGCACCAAAGAGGATGCACAACGTCTTTTTACATTAGAATTTTGTATTATTTTGCCCATGGGGCATTGATGTACTAACAAATTCTATCTTATTAATATGACGTGTGTTTCTTTTTTGTTTAAAATAAATTTGAATTTCTGAATCCTTGAATGCATTACCTGAATACATATCATTCATCATATGCATAAACAGGTCTTCACACCAAGTTTCCTCATCTCTCTGTTGTTTATTTCAGCAAGATGGATATTAAACAAATGGTTAAAGACTTATAAGCTCAGAATTCACAGTTCCAACAGCTACTCATGACCTTGGCTAAGGGTCAGGAGGAGCTCAAAACTCTGTTAGAGAAGGAAAAGGAGAAAAAGAAGAAGAAGAGGGTTGGTGTGGCTACCTTGGGCAGAAGATTTGAAGGTCAAGCCAGAAGGATCCTGGATTTCCCATCAACATCTGAAGAGGGTGAAGGAAAGGGTAAAGGAGTTGCAGTGCCTTCTGATTCTTAAGCTGAAGATGAGGAAGATGAGGATTACTCAAAACAACAGTATCTTCCTGCAGATGAAAAATACAAGAACTTGGAAGAACGTCTGGCAGCCATGGAGATTCAGAGAGTGCCTGGGCTGGATTTTGAAGAATTATGGTTGGTTTCTGGAATTGTAATCCCTCCTAAATTAAAAGTGCCACTTTTTGCTAAGTACGATGGGGTGTCTTGCCCGAAGATGCACCTACGATCTTATGTCAGGAAAATTCAACCACATTCTTCTGACAAGGACCTATGGGTCCACTTTTTCCAGGACAGTTTTTCGGGGACGCAGTTAGATTGGTTCTACCAGCTAGAGAGGTCTGACGTGCATAATTGGGAGGATTTGGCAGCTGCCTTCTACAAGAAGTATCAATATAATACGGACTTAGCACCAACCCGTACTCAATTACAAAGTATGGGCATGGTCTCAAATGAAGGTTTCAAAGAGTATGCCCAGAAATGGAGAGACTTGGCGGGACGAATACAACCACCTCTATCTGAGAGGGAGCTAGTAGACATGTTCTTGGGGACCCTGTCAGGGCCTTTGTTTAATCACTTGATAGAAAGCTCTTCTGTGGGGTTCACTGAGTTGATTCTAACTGGTGAGAGAGTTAAAGTTGGAATTAAAAGCGGGAAAATTCAAAAGGATGCATCTGCTTCCGCTGCCATCAAAAATCCTTTTCCAGCAAAGAAAGAAGTCTCAGTTGTCTAATATCAAAGAGGTCAAGGAAGAGTTGAGCGCCGACCAGCGGTGGGGGCCGTAATGATTCAGAAGTCTGCAGCTGATCAGCCCAGAAACAATCAACCCAGAACCAACCAAGCAAGGATGGAAAGGCCTGTACGGAAATTCACCCAGATAAACATGACTCCTGCTCAAGTTCTACCCCATCTCTTGAAGTTAAACCTTGCAAGTTTGAAAGAGGCCCCGAAAAATCCAAATACAACTTCTCCTTACTACCATTCAAACGCCAAGTGTGCTTATCATTCAGGGAGTATAGGGCACGACACTAACAATTGTTGGGCCCTCAAGAAAAAGATTCAGGATTTGATAGATGCTAAAGAAGTGGAATTCGACGCCCCTAAAAATCTGAATGTGATCTCTGCTCCAATGCCAAGGCATGGCCACAATGCCCATGTTATTGAAGAAGATCTTTTTGTTGCTACTGTTGATGATTTGATGACTCCTCTACCGATAATCAAGTTGAATCTGCTAAAGGCTGGGATTTTCCTAAGTTGTGAAGAAGATTGATGCCTTTGTTCATCCTTACCAACCGACTGTCCATTGTTGAAGTTAGGAATCCAACGCCTAATGGATAACCAAGAAATCCTTTTTGAAAAGACTCCTGTTACACCGACTCCTGTCAATGATGTTTCAATAATAACCATATCCGCCAATCTTTCCAAGGTCTCCAAAAGACCTGTTAAGATTACATCCGCTCCGAAGATTGCACATTTGAAGATAACCATGCCCGGGCCCGTCCCGTACAAGTCCAACAAATCAATACCGTGGAACTATGGTGGAGAAATCTACTACCACGATATTAAACAAATTGAATCAACTGAAGAGAGTTATGATGAATAGACTTCCGACATTTGAAACATTGTTGGAACAAGCAAAATCACCCGCAATGGAAGGATTTTCTCTCCAGAGATTTCCCCTCCAAAGGCAATCTTTGGACCCTCGAATGCTCCTAAGGTTACCCCTGTGCTGGTCAACATATTTGCAAGAACTCAAATTATTGAAGAAATTGTCACTCCTGTGGTTGTCCCCTCTGCTGCTGCTGATGATAGAGGGAAAGGGATCCAAGAAGCGCCTGTTAGGACGAGGGATCAGCCGTTGGTTATTCTTGAGACCTCTCAAAAAGAAAAGGAAGAGATTTTGAAAATAATCAAGAAAAGCGATTATGATGTTGTGGAGCAACTGGGGCAAACCCCCTCAAAGATCTCTATGTTGGCCCTGCTGCTTTGTTCAGAGGCTCATGCTAAAGCTCTATTAAGATTCTTGAAGACGGACCACGTGCCACAAGAAACCTCCACGGATCAGTTCCAGGAATGTGTAGCTAGCTTAACAGCTGACAATGGTCTAGGATTCTCCGATGCAGATTTAACTTCTAAAGGGAGAAAACATAATGACGCTTTGCATGTCTCGGTGGAATGCAGAGGGACTACTCTAGCTCACGTCTTAGTTGATACTGGGTCGTCTTTAAATGTCTTGCCGAAGAAAGCCTTAGATAGACTGGACTGTGAAGGCCTAACCCTGAAACCCAGCAATATAATTGTCAGAGCCTTTGATGGTTCTAAAAGGATGGTCCACGGGGAGGTGGACATCCCGATTAAAGTGGGAACTGAAACCTTCAACTCCACATTCTATGTGATGGACATCCATCCTTCCTATTCGTGCTTGTTGGGAAGACCCTGGATTCATCATGCTGGAGCCGTCACTTCTTCTCTGCATCAAATGCTCAAGTACCCTGTCTAGGGGAAAATTATAACCGTTCATGGCGAAGAGGAATACATGATAAGCCATCTAAATTCTTTCCGCTATGTAGAATTGGATGGTGAATTCATCGAGACCCCTTTTCAGCATTTTGAAGAGGTAGCTCAGGAGATTGCGGCAACCAAGATAGTGTCTTCTGTACCCATGATTACCAAACTTGTGCCTCGGATTTCATCCCTCAAAGATGCAAAGGTTGTGATTGAAGAAGGAGGAAGCACAATCTGGGGGCAACTTCCAGACTTTCCTCACAAATCAGATAAATTCGGCTTAGGGTTCACTGCTTCTGCTCAAAAGGCTGTCCGTCGCGCCCGGGCTGGAGGGCCACCAGTGAAGATCACCCATCATGGAGTCAGTGCTTTGGAGGATGGTGAAGAGGAAAGCAACCTGGAAGACTGGATTTTTCCAACCGTTGGCGGAGGACTGTGCAATTGGGAAGCAAAGGACTTTATTCCGATTACTTTCATACCGCAGTAATTTATCTTTCAAACATTTCTGTTGGTTTGTAATAATTCATAAACAATTCGTACACTTTTAACCTTGTGCCTTACCCGAGGTACATAGGTCTATTTGTAAGGGTTTGATTTTTCATCTTCATATGCCATTTTAATGAATCATGGATGTTTTCACATATAAACTTTTGTGTTCATTATCTTTCTTTTTACATTTTATTTGTTTAAAGGTGGCTATCCCTTACACACACCAACACTCACAAATGCAGGTACTCTTCCATTCCGGATTCCATGGTTAACAATTCTCCTATGCTCTTCAGTGACTCTGAAGATCTGGTCTACCATGCCAAATCTGAAGGTGAGGAAGACTATGAAGTTCCAGGAGAATTGGCTAGGCTGCTACAACAGGAAGAAAGAGAAATTCTGCCTCATGAGGAGCTGTTAGAGACAATTAACTTGGGTACTGAGGAACACAGAAAAGAAGTCAGAGTGGGTGCCAACCTAGAGCCAAGTGTCAAGGAGCTCTTAGTTCATCTGTTAAATGAATATGTTGAGATCTTTGCCTGGTCATATGAAGACATGCCGGGACTCGATACAGATATTGTGGTTCACCGCCTACCGACGAGAGAAGACTGCCCACCAGTTAAACAAAAAGTCCGTCGAATGAGGCCCGACATGTCTAAAAAGATCAAAGCAGAAGTTATGAAGCAGTTCAATGCTGGATTTCTTGTTGTTACTTCCTATCCATAATGGGTTGCTAACATTGTGCCCGTGCCTAAGAAGGACGACAAAGTCAGAATGTGTGTGGATTATAGAGATTTAACAGGGCTAGCCCTAAAGATTATTTTCCACTACCGCACATTGACATCTTGGTTGACAACACAGCTCAGCACAAGGTATTTTCTTTCATGGACAGATTTTCAGGTTACAACCAGATCAAAATGGCACCTGAAGACATAGAGAAAACTACTTTTGTTACACAGTGGGGTACGTTCGACTATAAAGTGATTCCATTCGGACTGAAGAATGTCGGGGCAACCTATCAACGCGCCATGGTGGCTTTGTTTCATGATATGATACATCATGAGATATAGGTCTATGTAGACGACATGATAGCCCGATCACAGACGGAAGAAGAACACCTCGACCACTTGCAAAAGCTGTTTGTCAGGTTGAAGGAGTACAAGCTCAGACTGAATTCAAACAAGTGCACTTTTGGAGTCAGGTCCGGTAAACTCTTGGGTTTCATTGTCAACAACAAAGGCATCGAGGTTGATCCCGCCAAAGTCAAAGCTATACAAGAAATGCCTGCTCCTTGCACCGAGAAGGAGGTCAGAGGTTTCTTGGGATGCCTAAACTACATTGTTAGGTTCATTTCTCACCTAACATCTACCTGTGAGCCAATCTTCAAGCTGTTGAAGAAAGATCAGGTGGTTAAATGGAATGATGATTGTCAAGTTGCTTTCGATAAAATCAAGGAGTATTTGCTAGAACCTCCTATCTTGATGCCACCCATCGAAGGAAGACCGCTAATCATGTATCTGACTGTCTTAGATAATTCAATGGGGTGTGTACTGGGCCAACATGATGAGTCTGACTGAAAAGAGCATGCCATTTATTACCTTAGCAAAAAGTTTACCAACTGTGAGACCCGTTACTCACTGCTCGAGAAAACTTGCTGCGCTTTGGTATGGGATGCTCGCCGGCTAAGGCAGTATATGTTGACTCATACCACTCTGCTGATATCTAAGATGGATCCGATCAAGTACATCTTTGAGAAGCCTGTATTATCTTGAAGAATACCTAGTTGGCAGATGATCCTGATAGAATACGATATATAGTACACGACCCAAAAAGCTATAAAAGGGAGTGTACTAGCTGACCATCTGGCTCATCAAGCTGTCGAAGATTACCAATCCATGAAGTTCGACTTCCCCGACGAAGACATTATGACATTGGACAACATTGAAGATTTCAGACCGTATGAAGGACCTGAACAAGGATCCCGATGGACCCTGTACTTTGATGGTGCCTCTAATGCACTTGGAAACGGTATCGGCGCAGTACTAATCTCTCCAGAAGGTTGCCATACACCTTTCACTGCCAGACTTTGCTTCAACTGCACCAACAACATGGCCGAATATGAAGCTTGCATCTTTGGTCTCAAGGCTGCCATAGACTTGGGAATCAAATCTTTGATTGTATTTGGGGACTCAACTTTGGTCATCAGTCAGATCAAAGGAGAGTGGGACACTAAACATCCCAACCTCATCCCTTACAAAGAACATGTCTTGACATTGTTACCACATTTCGAGCAGATTACCTTCGAGCACTTCCTGCGAGAGGAAAATCAGCTAGCAGATGCTCTAGCTACAATGTCATTCATGATTAAACTTAACTGGGATAATGAGGCTCCCCGAATCACCATTGAATGAATGGAAGAACCTGTGCATTGTCACGAGATTAATACCGAAGAAGTAGTGGATCGACCTTGTTTCACGAAGTCAAAAGGTATCTGAGGCTCAAGAATATCCTGAAGGAGCTTCAGTCAACGATAAAAAGTTCTTAAGGAGATTCTCAGCTAAGTTCTTCTTGAGAAATGGTATCCTATACAAGTGAAATCATGATTGCATTCTGCTCCGTTGTGTGGACAAGATTGAAGCTGAACAGATCATGGCTGAATTGCACAATGGTACCTTTGGCACTCACTCTAGCGGACATACGATGGCTAAGAAGATTCTACGGGCAGGCTATTACTGGTCTACCATGGAAGCTGACTGCTATCAACATTCCAAGACTTGTCACAAATGTCAAATCTATGCGGACAAGGTACATATACCTCCAATTCCTCTCAATGTCTTAACAGCTCCTTGGCCATTCGCTATGTGGGGAATCGACATGATTGGAGAGATCAATCCTACAACATCCAATGGACACTGTTTCATTCTGGTGGCCATTGATTACTTCACCAAATGGGTCGAAGCAACGTCCTTCGCATCCGTCATAAAGAATGTTGTTGCCCGCTTCATCAAACAGAACCTCATTTGCCGGTATGGCATCCCCGAAAGGATCATCACCGACAACTGTACAAACCTTAACAATACTATGATCACCGCCTTGTGCGAGCAGTTCCAGATTCAACATCACAATTCATCTCCCTATCGACCGAAGATGAATGGTATTGTCGAAGTTGCGAACAAAAATATCAAGAAGATCATACAAAAGATGACAGTTACCTACAAGGACTAGCATGAGATGTTACCGTTTGCTCTCCACGAGTACCGTACCACGGCACGCACATCGACTGGGGCAACACCCTATTCTTTGGTATACGGCATGGAAGCTGTTTTGCCTATTGAGGTTCAGATTCCCTCCTTGAGAATCATGAAGGATGCTGGTTTGAGTGAAGACGATTGGATTCAGACCCGGCTTGATCAACTTAACTTGATTGACGAAAAGCGACTTACTGATGTTTGCCATGGTCAGGCGTATCAAAAACGAATGATCAAGGCTTTCAACAAGAAAGTCAGGCGCCAGGTATATCAAGTCGGAGATCTTGTAATCAAGCGGATCATCTTTCCGCAAAGAGATCCCAGGGGAAAATGGACTCCTACTTACGAAGGACCATTTGTGATCAAAAACATCTTTTCTGGTGGGGAAATGATATTAACCACCATGGACAATGATGATCTGTCGCACCCTGCAAACGCAGAGATAGTCAAAAGATACTATGCATAAAAGACCCGCTAGGTTGACACACCTAGGAAAAAAGAAAGGGCATCCCGGTGAATCGAAAACCCGAAAGGGCGGTTCAGGCAAAAGTTAGGGATATAACAAAAAATATGTACACCCGGCAAGTTGGAAACCCGAAAGGGCGACTTGGGAAAAAAAGGGTTTCCCGGTGGATCGAAAACCCGAAAGGGCGGTCCAGGAAAAAGTTAGGGAATTAAAGCGTATGACTATGTCTCGTCGGATCACTTTAAGGACAATCTCTTCACAAACAAGCTTCTGGATTTCGATCAACTCAATCATCTTCGGACGAAGCAGCGAATGGACAAGATATTCAGAGTTACGAAGGCTATAGCAGAATGGGAACCCCATGGAATTTTCACACATAGCCATCTTTCTTTGTATAAATTTTTCTCATTTTTATGACAATGTTCTCTTACTAGGATGTCTGTCTCCTTTGTACAAAATACTTACACAAAGTTAATACAAAGATACTTCAAAGTGCATAAAACTATTTGCCTTTTCTTCTTTTTTTACACTTGTGTTTTATTTGAAAACGTCCAATGATTTATTAATGAGCATATGCATTTGAATATAATCATTGTTTACAAATAAACTAAATGGGAAAGAATAATTACTGACAGGTTGAAAGGATAGGAAAACATCTTTAGGCTATTCCAAGAGAAATCCCCTGCAGTACATCATCTAGATCCCCAGCGGAGCTAAAACCTTGAAATACATATCCCCATAAGAGTTATATTTTCAAATCCTTAATTACCACCAGAGTTAAAACTCCAAACTCCCAATCCTTAGCGGAGAAAAACTTTGAACTACAGACCCTCAGCGGAGATGAAACCTTCTTCCCCAGTGGAGTCAAATTTCTAACTACCAATCCCCGGAGGAAACCATCCAGTTTTCTCCAAGTTCCCCAGCAAGTTGTCTTAAAACCTGGAAGTCCACCAGATAACAGTTAACTTTTGTCTTATCCCCAAGCTAGGATAATTCCCCAGTAGATTGGCATACAACCCAAACTCCTGATATCCCCAACGGAATGAAGATTCTCATTCTTGACTCCCTAGTAGATTGGCATACAACCCAAACTCCTGATATACCCAACAAAATAAAGATTCTCATTCTTGACTCCCCAGTAGATTGGCATACAACCCAAACTCCTGATATCCCCAACATAATGAAGATTCTCATTCTTGACTCCCCAGTAGATTGGAATATAACCCAAGCTCCTGATATCCCCAACAGAATGAAGATTCTCATTCTTGACTCCTCAGTAGATTGGCATACAACCCAAACTCCTGAACTTTTTCCAATTAGGAATAAGCTTTTCCCCCAGAGTCCTGAACTTACTCTCCAGCAGGATACTTACTCTCCAGCAGTATAGTTACTCCCCACAGAGGTTTTCACTCCCCAGTAGAATGAAGATTCTCATTCTCATTTCCCCAATAAAGTTGCCAGAGCCTTCTTTACTCCCCAGCATGAATTTGTCAGAATTTTTAATCCCCTGCAGATTGAAGATTCTCATTCTTGACTCCCCAGCATGAAGTCCCCAAGGATTCAAATTCCCCTAGCAGAATGAAGATTCTCATTCTTAGTTCCCCGCAGAAGCCATCAGAGCCTTCCTTATTCTACAGCAGATCAAGGTTTTCCTTTTTTTGATCCCCGTTAGAGATCGCCAGAGTTTTCCCTATTCCCCATCCGAGTAAGGATTCCCATATTTGAACCCCCGGTAGAAGTCTTCAAAGTTCTCGGGATTCCCCAAGCATGTTTCTCAAACAACCCTTGTCATTACTTCCCCTAACAGAATGTTTATCATCCTCCAACTCCAAGGACTTGAAAGATCCTTATATCCCCAGGAAAGTCGTGAAGGATTCTCACATCCCCACAGAAGTTGTCAAGGATCTTTAATCCCCAAGCAGTCAGCAAGGATTTATTATCCTCAGCAATCAAAGATTTTGAATCTCCAGCAGTGGTCAAGGATTTATTTTCCCCGGCAGCAGTCAAGAATTTTATTATCTCCAGCTATCAAGGATTTATTTTCCTCATCAATACAGCAAATCAGCTTACATGCGCATACATTACATTCATATATCATAAACATTGATAAAGCACATTTATTGCATCATACATTACATGCAACATAACACTGTGTTTCAGCTAACATTTTACCCTTTTTCAGGATAAGATTAACAGCTATCTCTAACAAATATTCAAGGATTTCAGATACAGTACGGATACACTCTAGATGCAGAAGTCATTCTGTTACTCATTCAATATCTCTTATTCAGATGCACTACAGATACACTCCAGACACGAAAGTCATTCTATTACTCATTCAGACTTCAATAATCAGATAAAGATTAGATACGCTCTAGATATGGAGTCCATTCTATTTCTCATTCAGATTCAACTATCAATTTCAAGTCCAGATAAAATCCAGACACGGAAGTCATTCTGTCACTTATTCAGATCCCAGTTACAGTTCAAATACACTCCAGACACGGAAGTCATTCTTGTACTCATACAAATCTCATCTTCAGATACAGCCCAGATACACTCCAGACATGGTAGCCATTCTGTCACTTATTCTGACTTTTTCCTCAGCTCAGAGACGCTCCAAACACGGATGCCATACTGTCGCTTATTCAGATTTCAGATTCAGATACAATACAGATACACTCCAGACACGGAAGTCATTCTGCTATTCATTAAAGAATCAAGTTCAGATACAGCTTGGATACGCTCCATACTTAGACGTTATTCCCTTGCTCATACAGATCCAATCTCTAGATACAACTCAGATACGTTCCAGATACGGATACCATTCTGACGTTCATTCTCCTGATTTTCAACAAACATTCTTGATGGCATCTACAAGCCCATCTCTGACAAGATTCTCTCACATATCCCAAATGGCATCTTTAAGCCCATTCCCTCAACTACATTTTGACGAGTGCAAATTTACGGGCACTCTAGTGTCCAATCATCTTTTACCTTCGAGTCACGAACGAAAAACTCGCCAATCTAAATATTCAGGTTCAAGAAGATTGAACAGGGGCAGATGTTGTACCCCAAAATTTTCCCTCTCATTTTATCAAGATTCTCCTCACAAGACTCTTTGGACTCAAGACCAGATTATGGTTTGCTCAGCTCAAGACATCTCCTTGCACTGATGACCTGAAATTAGGGTTTGAGTTTGCAAAAGGATTTTTGGACTTCCAATGCCTCATGTGACTTTCATGCTTCATTTTGAACCTCTAAGATTGCTCATGCCAAGTTTAAAGCCTTGAATCAAATTTTTGCCCAGTCAATTGGACAGTTGACCTAAAAATCAGCTGTATTGGGGAAAAAGTCAATTGTGGCCAATTTACAGTCAAACCTCATAATTTTTGATCCACATCAACATTATGGACTCATATGAACCATTTTATCAAGTTTGGACCACAACTCCTCAAGAAATTTGATCAGATAATCAAAAGGGCAAAATGGTCATTTTTAGGGTTTTGACTGTAGAAGGGCAATTTCTGATTTTTCACCTAGCCAATGGAAAATTGGGTTCAAACATGGTTTAAAGGACTCAATGGCATCTTCTTGACCTAATCACAAGGTTCAAAAGGTCTCAAATGCATTGGATTGACAGATGAATTTTCCAGTCAACTGATCAAAAATTAACTGTACACTGAAAAGTCAAACTTTGACTTTTTGGTCAAAATCAAGTGCCAAGGGTCATTTTTCATCAAGATGTGTCAAAACATGAAACTTGTTGACCAAGAAACCTAATTTTGAAAATTAGGGTTTAAGATTGAAAAATTTCATAAGTTAGAAATTTTCTAAGTTATAAAAATTTCTTATTTTTTCCCAACTTTTTCACCATGATGCAATTGGATTCAAAGAAAACTTCCAACATGAAAGTTGTAGTCCTCCACAAAATCTACAACTTTTATTCACAAAGTTTTCCAAAAAGATGCTTGGATCTCAAGTTATGATTTTGTGAATAAGGGTCCATGAAACTTTTAACTTAGTGAAATTTTGCCCTAGTTTAGGCAGGATTTTGACCTATCTTCATGGCAACTTTTCACATAGTTCCAATTGGAATATCAAAATTAATTTCAAATATGGATTGTATAGAATATTACAAGCTTTCAAAAATGTCCAAGAACTCTCCAAGATTATTTGTGGTTAGGGAGAATCGAAGAAAAGAAAATGGCCATTTCTCACTTTTGTCCATGGCATTTTTCACATTGGCACAAGTTGCAAATCAGTTTGGATCATGCTTGTACTTGTTTTATAGGTCTTAATCCTTTCCACACTCCTTAATTTAATGCAAATACATTGGACAATGGTCTTATTCTGAGCTTTGGAGCATTACACAAAGAATTATTCCAAAAATGGCAAAAAGTTCACATTGCCACTTTGATAAAGCATGCTTTAAGCAATTTTGTTTATCTTAAGCATTGGACCCAATATCTTGCAGCAAACAAAGTCCAAGAATATCAGGAAAAGTTCACCAACTATGTGCAAGCCTTGAGCTAGCCTGTACAGGCTTTGGCTTTGTCAACTCAACTTTTGCTTCAAAAGCAAGTAACTTGCAAAAGTCAGCATATCTTGGGTATCTGTTAAAACCAAGAATTGGCATCATTTCAAATAGGTTCAGCATATTGTAACAAAGAAAAAACACGATTTCCAAGCCTCTCAAACACCCTTAAACACAAAAACACCAACTTCTGCCCAAAACAGGGCCATCTCTGCAAACACCAACCCAAAACCAATTTGCCTCGTGCGTTTTGTCTTGAACCACTTCAGACACATTCCATACAACACACCTAAACTATCCAAGCCATTGTTCAGCAACTGTAACCTCATTTTCACACTTCACCATTCAGGCAAGTTCAAGGCAAGCTAAGCATTGGGAAAGGTTGAGGGAACTTCAAGCAAGCTCACACGACCTTCAGGCCTTACTCAAAGTTGCTACATTGCCATATTCAACTTCAACTGAACAAGGTATTTTCTAAGTTTCTATCTCTCTATTTAGACATCCTTAGGCTTAGGTTTGTGAAGCAAAAATGTAGTCTTCAATGTAGTCTTCAATGTGCTTGAGCTATGAGAATTTAGATGTTGAACATGCTGAAAAAGTTAGGTTAGAATTTAGGGCCACTGAAATTCTCTCTGGTCTTTGAGAGTTAGATCAAGTTTTTTATATCATTAGAATCGTGATTTAACATGCTACAAGTTTCATGTTGCAAGATTTCATTTTTATGCACGTATGCAAGAGTTACAGTTTGAAGTACAGGGCGCGCGTTTTTCTGTTCAAAGGACATAGATAAAGTGAACATTGGGCTTGGGCTTGCTGTTTCTGCTTTTGACACCCTCCATTTTGTTATTTACACCCCCTTGGCCCATTTCTTTTATTTTTCATATTTTCTTGCATATTTCACATTTCTGACTTTTATTTATTTTTTCCTAAACATTAAAAATTATAAAAATATTTTCTTTATTTTTTTTGCATTTTTTCATTTTTTATTTTTTGCATAATAAATAAATTATTAGGTTAATATACTTTATTTTCTAAATAAAACTTGTAAATAATATAAAAATATTATATATTTTTATTTTTATTAATTATACACTTAAACTAATATTTTCATATAATATTTAATTTTTTTTAACATTTTTGTATATATATATTATTATTATTTTTCTTAAACAAAAAATAAATAAATAAATAATATAAAGCATATTTTCCTTTAAAACAAAAACTAGGTTTTTCACCCTTTCAAAAAATAATCATTTTATTTTCTCTTATCTTTAAGACTTAAATAAATTTATTTTACATACATAAAATAAATACAAAAACATTTGTGCATATTTAAATTTTGTTGCATATTTAAATATTTGCTTATTTATTTACTTGTGCAATATTTCAATTTGATTGTAATAATATTTTAGGGTTTATTTTTGTGCAATATCCCGCTATTCAAACTTGTACCCCCCTCCTGATAATATTGTGTAATAGTCTAGATTTACTTTACGCATTTATCGCTTTCATATACCATGATAGTAAGAACTAGGGTTTGTATGCAAAAGACAAAAAAATCAACAAATAGCATGACCTAACACAAGAGAAACAAGCATGAAAAATGACAACACAATGCACACAAGCACCCCTAGGGTTTCATCCACTTTGTTGCATTAAAATGGCCATGGTATGCATGCTAGGTATCTTGGAAAAACAAAAACAAAATAAAAAGATCATAGTCCCTCGATGACGCTATCTTAGTTGCCTGTACAAAGATGATCTTAGTCCCTCAAAAATTTGCTAAAGATACTTAGCACCATTGCTATCATGGTCATACGATGACCCACGTCCGTCCCATTTAACATCCAAAGATAAGGTTATTTACCAAATACAATGGTAAAACAACAATGTCAAAGGGTTAAAAATGTGTAGGAAAGACTTTTGAGTAGGGTAGACAACTCCTAGTTACTTGATCTCTTGCAAACCATCCTTGCTATTTTCAAAAACACACACACAATTTCAAAACAATTTCCCAACAAACTTTCAAACATTGAAACATTTTTCAAAAGACAAACATCTTTGTATACATTCTTCAAACAAGAATCATTACAAAGATTGCCAAAACGATGGCCTCTTGTCAAAATACTTTCAAAACCACACAAAGCACCATTTCAAACAATTGAAAAAGCAAAGCAAGTGATCTAAACAAGTAACTAAGAGCCCATGGAAAACCATGGATGAAAAGGGTTCTATCACCTTCCCTTTTCATAATCTACCCCCCGAACTCAAGAAAACATCTCAAAGGTCTTTCCTGTGCTTTTTGACCTTTCCTTTAGATAAAATAAAAAGTCGGTGGCGACTCTTGCTAAACCGAAACATTTGCAAACACAAACACAAAACCTCAAGTCAGTTCTCCCACCGTATCACAATATCCATGATGAATGTAATGAATTTGTTAGAAGAATTTGTGACGTCACGATTCATTTGTATGATTGAAATTTTATAACTATGATTTATTTTGCATAATTTCTTGGGGTAGAATTGGGGTGTTACAAAGTTGGTATCAGAGCAAAAGGTTGGTCCGACCTTGTCATTGAGTCGTAGTTGTCTAACAATCGAGTATTGTTATTTTGATGTTCTAACCGTTGTTTATGTTGTAGTGAGAAGTTGAGATGGCTGGAAGGAATGATGTTGCTCTTGCTGCTGCTTTAGAAGCAATGGCTCATGCGATGGAAAATCAGCCGAATGCTGACGGGAATGCTGGATCTCGTATCTTGGCGACTTTCCAGAGAGAGAATCCACCTACGTTCAAGGGAAAATATGATCCTGACGGAGCATTGGAATGGTTGAAAGAGATTGAGAGGATCTTTCGCGTGATGGACTGCACTCCAACGCAGAAGGTTCATTATGGGACTCATATGCTAGCAGTCGAGGCGAATGACTGGTGGCTAGAGACTTGCCAGAAGTTAGAAGCTGCAGGTGAGAATTTCACTTGGGATGTGTTCCATAGGGAATTCCTGAGAAAGTATTTTCCTGAAGATTTTCGTGGAAAGAAGGAAATTGAGTTCCTTGAGTTGAAGCAAGGGAATCTGTCAGTTGTTGAGTATGCTGCCAAGTTTGCTGAGTTGGCCAAGTTTTATCCGCATTACGCTGAGGAAAATGCTGAGTTTTCAAAGTGTATTAAGTTTGAGAATGGGTTGCGCCCGGAGATTAAGAAGGCAGTTGGATATCAGAAGATCTGTGTCTTTGCTGATTTGGTCGATAATTGTAGAATTTATGAGGAAGATAATAATGCTCATTACAAGATTATTAGTGAGAAGAGAGGTAAACACCCGCAGAGTCGTGGTAAGCTTTATGATGCCCCAGCTGGTAAGGGTAAGCATAGAGTTTCTCATGGTCAGAGGACTAGTGGGGGAGATGCTCCTACTGGTGTGATTTGCTTTAAGTGTGGGAAACCTGGACACAAGAGTAATGTGTGCACTACTGAAGTGAAGACGTGTTTCTGTTGTGGTAAGAACGAACATGTTGTATCTGAGTGCGAGCACAAGAATGTGGTTTGTTTCAATTGTAAGGAAGAAGGGCACATTGGTAGCCAGTGTCCGAAACCGAAGAGGGCTCAGTCAAGTGGTAAAGTGTTTGCTTTTGTTGAGGATCAGACAGCTGCTGAAGACGGACTTATTAGAGGTACATGTTTCATTAATAATACTCCTTTAATCACTATTATTGATACTGGTGCTACGCATTGTTTTATTCCTGCTTATTGTGTTGAAAGATTGGGTCTTGTGTTGTCTTCTCTGGATGGAGAAATGGTCGTCGATACTCCAGCCAAGGGGTCGGTGATTACTTCTTTTGTGTGTGCTAAGTGTCCCTTGTCGATCTTCGACAGAGACTTTGTTGTTGATTTGATTTGTTTTCCGTTAAGAGGTTTGGATGTGATTTTGGGTATGAACTGGTTAGAGCATAACTGCGTTCATATTAATTGTTATGACAAGTCTGTGAAGTTTACTACTCCTGAAGAAGAGGAAGATGGTTTGTTGTCTGCTAGACAGTTGAGAAAGTTGATGTAAGAGGAATTACATATGTTTTCGTTGATAACGTTGCTATCTGTAGAGACTCAAGCTGTAATTGAGGAATTGCAGGTGGTGTGTGAATTTCCTGAATTTTTCCCTGATGAGATTCCTGATGTACCGCCAGACAGGGAAGTTGAATTTGCAATTGATCTTGTTCCTGGTACCAGACCTGTGTCTATGATACCATACAAGATGTCTGCATCTGAATTGTCAGAGTTGAAGAAGCAATTGGAAGAGTTACTTGAGAAGAGGTTTGTAAGACCAAGTGTATCATCGTGGGGAGCTCCAGTGTTGTTAGTGAAGAAGAAAAATGGAAGTATGAGGCTCTGTGTTGATTATAGACAGTTGAACAAGGTGACAATTAAGAACAAGTATCCGCTTCCAAGAATAGATGACTTGATGGACCAATTAGTGGATGCTCGTGTGTTTAGTAAGATTGATTTGAGGTCGGGTTACCATCAGATTAAAGTGAAGGATGAAGTTATTCAGAAGACGGCTTTCAGAATGCGTTATGGACATTACGAGTATTCAGTGATGCCTTTCGGTGTTACTAATGCGCCAGGAGTATTCATGGAATATATGAATCGCATCTTTCATACTTATTTGGACCGGTTCGTAGTGGTGTTCATTGATGATATTTTGATTTACTCTAAGTCGGAAGAAGAGCATGTTGAACATTTAAGAATAGTATTGCAGATTCTGAAAGAGAAGAAGTTGTATGCAAAGCTGTCCAAGTGTGAATTCTGGCTGAAAGAGGTTAGTTTTCTTGGTCATGTGATTTTAGGTAGTGGCATTGTTGTAGATCTATCGAAGGTTGATGTTGTGTTGCAATGGGAAACTCCAAAGTCAGCTACTGAGATTAGAAGCTTCTTGGGATTAGCTGGTTATTATAGAAGGTTTATTGAAGGGTTTTCTAAGTTGTCACTTCCGTTGACTAAGTTGACTTGTAAAGGTAGAGCTTTTGTTTGGGATGTTCAGTGCGAAGAAAGTTTTACGGAATTGAAGAAGAGGTTGACGTCGGCTTCGATTTTGACGTTGCCTAATCCAGGAGAGCCTTTTATAGTGTATTGTGATGCTTACAAGATGGGTTTAGAAGGTGTGCTTATGCATAATGGTAAGGTATTTTCTTATGCGTCGAGGAAGTTAAGGACTCATGAGAAGAACTATCCTACGCATGATTTAGAACTTGCTGCTGTTGTCTTTCTATTGGAGATTTGGAGGCATTATCTTTATGGTTCTAGATTTGAAGTGTTTAGTGACCATAAGAGCTTAAAGTATTTATTTGATCAGAAGGAGTTGAATATGAGGCAACGAAGATGGTTAGAATTGCTAAAGGATTATGATTTCGGTTTAAACTATTATCCAGGAAAAGCGAATGTGGTAGCTGATGCGTTGAGTCGAAAGACTTTACATATGTCAGCAATGATGATCAAAGAGTTGGAATTGATTGAGCAGTTCAGAGATATGAGCTTAGTTTGCGATGTTACTCTGCAGAGTGTTATGTTGGGTATGTTGAAGATTAATAATGAATTTTTAGACAATATCATAGAAGCTCAGAAGTTGGATGTGAAACTGGTAGATTCGATGGTTGGGATCGATCAATCTGAGAATAGTGATTTTAAGTTAGATGAGCAAGGTGTGTTGAGATTTCGTGACCGAATTTGTATTCCTGATGATGCTGAGATGAAGAAAGTGATACTCGAAGAGAGTCATAGAAGTAAGTTGAGCTTTCATCCAGGAGCTACAAAGATGTATCAAGATTTGAAAGGTTTGTTTTGGTGGCCTGGGATGAAGAGTGATGTGGCTCGATTTGTGTATGCATGTTTGACTTGTCATAAGTCGAAAGTTGAACATCAGAAGCCTGCAGGATTGATGCAACCGTTGGAAGTTCTTGAATGGAAATGGGATAGCATTTCAATGGACTTTGTGACGGGGTTGCCTAGTACTTCAAGGGGACATGATTCGATTTGGGTGATTGTTGATAGGCTTATGAAGTCATCTCATTTTATTCCTATTAACATCAGTTTTCCAGTGTCGAAGTTGGCTGAGATTTATGTTAGTGTGATTGTGAAACTGCATGGTGTTCCTTTGTGCATTGTATCAGATAGAGATCCAAGATTTACTTCTGATTTTTGGAAGATTTTACAAGAAGCGCTGGGTTCTAAGTTGAGGTTGAGTTTAGCGTATCATCCTCAGACAGATGGTCAGACTAAACGGACGATTCAATCGTTGGAAGACTTGTTGAGGGAGTGTGTTCTTGAGCAGGGAGGTTCGTGGGATACTTATCTTCCGTTGATAGAGTTAACTTATAACAACAGTTACCATTCTAGTATTGGGATGGCACCTTTTGAAGCGTTTTATGGTCGAAGATGTAGAACTCCGTTATGTTGGCATGAATCTGGTGAGAGTGTAGTACTTGGACCTGAACTTGTTCGTGAGACTACCGAGAAGGTGAAGTTGATTCGGGAAAAGATGAAAGCTTCACAAAGTAGACAAAAGAGTTATCATGACAAGCAAAGGAAGGAGTTATAATTTCAAGCCGGTGATCATGTGTTTTTGAGAGTTACACCTGTGACTGGTGTTGGGCGAGCATTGAAGTCTAAGAAGCTCACTTCTCGTTTTATTGGACTGTATCAGATTTTAGAGAGAGTGGCGAATATTTCTTATAGAGTGGCTTTACCGCCTAATCTTTCGAATTTGAATGATGTGTTTCATGTGTCGGAACTTCGGAAGTATATTTCAGATCCATCTCATGTGATTCATATGGACGATGTGCAAGTACGGGATAATCTTACGATGGAGACGATGCCTGTACGAATCGCGAATCATGAAATGAAGACTATGAGGGGCAAGGACATTGCCTTGGTTAAAGTGGTTTGGCTAGGAGCTGCTGGTGAAAGCATGACTTCGAAATTGGAGATCAAGATGTGAGACTCCTATCCTGAATTGTTTGATTGAGATAAATTTTCGAGGAAGAAAATATTCTAAGTGGGGGAGAGTTGTAACGCCCGCAATTTAATTAATTATTTAATTAAATTATTTTTAGAATATTTGTGAAGAAGTGTTATTAAATTGGATTTATTTTATTTATTGGAGAAATAATAATATTAGAGGTATACTATTACTATTTGGTGAAATAATGTTAGAAGTTAATATTATTAATGTGAGCCTATATGGTGTGAGTGGAAGTAATAAGGGGGTGTAGGTTTTGAGCCCAATAAGGAATAATATAATAATATTAGGTTATTTTATTATTTGTGAGAAGAATAGAAGGAGGAAGCAGTAAGAAGAGAAATAAGGATTGTGAAGAACGTGAAGTTGCTGGAAAAAGTGGAAAACGGCAATAACGAAGAATTCAACCCGAAAGATTGTAGAGTGACCTTCAATCCAAGGTAAGGGTGGGGTTCTGACTTTATAATTGGGTTCATGATGTTTGATATGTGGGGTTAGAGGATTGTTGTTTTTGTTCTGGAATTGGATGATGTATGATGAAGATTTGATGCATTTGAATGAATAATGACGTTATGATATCGTTTGATCGATGTAGTATTATAGGTTAATGTTAGGTGATAATTTATTATGTTTATAATAAGCTTTGTAGGGATGTAATATGAATTCCCGTAGTGAAAATACAGAGGAACTCGCAGAATTATGCAGGAGGAACCAGGATGTGTCGACCTAAAGCTGGATGAGTCGATACATGAGGGAGGTTAGACTCAGGATGAGTCGATGCATGCAGGGCTCGCCTCGATACATGTTAGTTACAAGACTCAGGATGAGTCGATCGGTAAGGTGCATGTGTCGATACATGTTGTGATTCGAAGCAGGATGAGTCGATCCATGAGGAGGATGTGTCGACTCATGTTGTGCAGGAGAAGCATTACGCGTTGATCTATAGAGTTTCGTGTTGACCCATACTGACTAATTTTGACAGAATCAGTTTTAAATTGTTGTAACTTGAGTTGTAGGATGCTTTTTGAGATGCCGTTCAAAGCATTGATTAGCTAACGCGATGAACTTTATTCTAGATGATTTAAATGATGATGAAGAGGGGTAATCCTAGTAACCAATCTAAGATTTAGAATTAATTCCCGTGATTGATCGTTATTGCTGGATTTTGGACAGAATGATGAACACGAGATGTTTAGAGGTTGCTGTTAGGAATTATGACAGTAGGATTAGTGACAACAACAATATAAATTAGCAGAATAATAGTATGGATTACTGTATTATTGATATACAGCTGAGTCATTAATGAGATGTGGTTATTAAAGTTGTGTTTGACAATTATGATGAACAAATGACATTTGATAAATAAATGATGTTCAATAAATTATTTTGAGATGTTTATGAGATGCTGTGATTGAGATGTTTTGAGATGATTGAGATGTTGTTATTTTGAGATGTTTATGAGATGCTGTGATTGAGATGTTTTGAGATGTATTTTGAGATGTTGTTAATTGAGTGTTGTTATTACATTCATGATGAGTCACATACATTGCATTTTTAAGATGGAGCTTATGCTCGTTGAGATGGCCTGGATTGGCAAATTTTGAGATGAAGGCTATGCCTTGTTGATGCCTCTATTAATTGGAAGATTTTTGAGATGGGAGTTCTGCTCCAATGGTACCATATGCATTTGCATAGTTTTGATTCGCATTATACGATTGAATAATGAAGTGTATTTGATGTTGATGAGTGAATATATATGTCGTAATTATTGTTGATTATGAGATGAGAGGTGGTGAATTATTGATCTAATTTAATATATTAATTATCATGCGCTTTATTATATTGCTAGATATCTCACCCCTTCTGTTTGAATGTTGCCCTTATGTTGGTAATGTGCAGGTAATCGAGAGTGAAGGCTGTATACCTTCAATAGTTCGTGTCGGTGTCATTGCTCTGATATGTAACACTCGGGGGGGATGAACGCTTGCTGATTTTTGATTGTTGATTTTCAGTTGTTGACTTTTAAGTTGAATTATTGTTAATTATGAGATGTTTCGAAGTTGGTGTTTCATTTAGAGATGTTATAGAAGAATTCCGCTGCGTAGTTGTTGAACTATTTTATTAAAGATGCTATGTTGATGGTTCATCCGATGTTTTATTAAAAGTGTTATATATCCATGATGAATGCAATGAATTTGTTAAAAGAATTTGTGACGTCCTGATTCATTTGTATGATTGAAATTTTATAACTCTGATTTATTTTGCATAATTGCTTGGGGTAGAATTGGGGTGTTACAAGGAGTCCATTTTCCCCTGGGATCACTTTGTGGCAAGATGATGCGCTTGATCACTAAATCTCCAACTTGATATTTGGCGTCTGACTTTCTTGTTGAAAGCCTTAATCATCCGTTTTTGATACATCTGACCATGGCAAACAGCAGTAAGTCTCTTTTCATCAATTAATTTTAGTTGATCAAGTCGAGTCTGGATCCAATCGTCCTCATTCAAACCTGCATCCTTCATAATTCTCAAAGAGGGTATCTGAACCTCAATAGGCAAGACAACCTCCATGCCATAAACCAAAGAATAGAGCGTTGCCCCAGTTGATGTGTGAGTCGTGGTACGATACCCGTGGAGAGCAAATGGTAGAATCTCATGCCAGTCCTTGTAGGTGACTGTCATTTTTTGTATGATCTTTTTAATGTTTTTATTTGCAGCTTCAATGACACCATTCATCTTTGGCCGATAGGGGGATGAATTGTGATGTTGAATTTTGAACTGCTCGCACAAGGCGGTGATCATAGTATTGTTAATATTTGTACCATTATCAATGATGATCCTTTCTGGGATACCGTACCGGCAAATGAGGTTCTGCTTGATAAAGCGGGCAACAACATTCTTAGTAACGAATGCGAAGGAAGATGCTTCGACCCATTTTGTAAAATAGTCAATGGCCACAAGAATGAAGCGGTGTCCGTTGGAGGCTGTAGGCTTGATATCTCCAATCATGTCGATTCCCCACATAGCAAAGGGCCAAGGAGCCGTCAAGACATTCAGAGGAACCAGAGGTACGTGCACCTTGTCAGCATAAATTTGAAACTTATGACAGGTCCGAGAGTGTTGATAGAAGTCCGTTTCCATGGTAGACCAATAATAGCCTGCCCGTAGGATTTTCTTCACCATCGTATGCCCACTGGAGTGAGTGCCAAAGGTACCTTCATGTAATTCAGCCATGATCTTTTCAGCCTCAATCTTATCCACACATCGGAGCAGAATGGAGTCATGATTGCTGTGATCGGTGGATCTGGAACTGACTGTTTAACGCTGGTTCGCGAAATGTCGCGGTAAGCAAGAGTCGCCACCGTCTTTTATTTTCTCCAACATGGACTGGACAAAAGCACAGCAAAATTCCTTATGAGATAGTTTCTCGGTTCGGGAGGTAGATTTATAGAAAGGGAAGGTGTTAGCACCCTTTCTATCCATGGTTATCCATGGGCTTTTAGATACTTGCTCATTGTGTTTTCAAAAGTGTTTGTTTGCTTTTTAATCGTGAGTGGGTTTGAAAAAGTTTCGTTTAAAGTTTCAGATCGACTCTTGTATCAGTCCTCAAGAGTGTTTGAAAAATTATTTTGAAAGTTTTTTGAAAGTGTAGGGTGTGAAAAGAAGTTTTGATTTGTTTTGAATTAAAACAAGTATCTATGAGTCATCTACCTACCCTAAGGAATTAGGCTGTGTAAATGTCCTTAAGGTAGTGCCATCCCACCATTGAGAGATAGGTAGCACCACCGTTGGAGGTGTTCGGGTCAATTCGTTTGTAGGGACAGTGTGGTCACCAGAGCAATAGTAGGACACCTTAGAAGCTACCCTTATGCCATGTTCATGGACATAAGGACTTACTAAAACGTCCTATACTCGACGACCAAGTTTCGAGGGGCAAGGCAACAATGAGGCGTACCCTAAGAGTGGTGTGTGAATTTGTGTATTGTTTCCAGTTATATTTTATCTTGTCATTGCATTTGGTGAGCTACGCTTTGATTTTATTTGGGCCATTCATTCTTTCATGTGATTAACACTTTAAAGGTGCAGAAATTAAAATGCGGAAAATAAAGGTCCTACGCTATTACAAGGCGCGGGTCTATACATCGCCAAATTAACAAAGACCCGTTTTTTTAATAAAATGCGGAAAATAAATAAATTTCCTAATTACTATTACAAGGCTTTGAACAATTACATAATATTTGAAACAAAAAATAAGGACAAACGCGCGAAAAGAAATTAGAGTCGAATATGCGAGGGCGTTGGACCCTTTAAAGAAATTAAATTGAAATTGAAAGTAAATTAATTATTTAATAAGAAAAGAAGTTATTATTATTTTTTAATGTTTTTTTGGTATTTATGAAATGAGGAAATTAAAATTAAAATTAGAAATTAAATAAAACCCTAGTTCTAAATTGTTTTTAATTATTAAAGAAAAATATTTAAGTTTTAACCTAATTTACCCTAATTAATTAATGACATATTTATTTACAAAATAATTAAGAATTAATAATAATGGTAATAAGAAAATTATTTATTAAGCAAAAAGAATAAAAATGCTAAAACCTAATTTCTACATTTTTTTAGTTATTTAAGAAAAACATTAAAATTTTAACCTAAATTAACCTAAGTTGATTATTAAAATTTATTTACAAAAATATTAAAGACTTAAATATTAAACAAAACATATTTTTTATTTTTATGATTTCTGATTTTTTTTGTATTATGAAAATTATTTTTGTGTAATTTAAAGGAATCAATTAATTAAAAAAAAGACAAATAAAAGAATAAAAGGAAAAATAAAGAAAGAAAAAAAGATTAAAAGAATGAGCAAACCCTGGGGGTGTCTGAACCCAAAGAGAGGTTTGTTGAAGCAAATAGGCCCATTGAATCAGGCCCTGTTTGACTTTTCAGCGTTGGCGTGCAGAGTGGTTGGCTAATGCGCATGGTGGAATTCATGTGATGGCCATCAGATTGAGGCCCTGGGACACTTGGCAGGCTTGGATATAGGGTTGCATGATAGACCTTGGAAGAGGCGCTGCACAGAAGCGTGTTATAGAAAAAATCATGAAATATACAAGGGGACCTGGGAATCGAACCCAGGTCCCAATACCTGCAAGCCAGCTAAGCTACCAACTGAACCATTGCGTTTATTTGATATTATAGTGGAACATGAATAATATAATGGAAAAACAAATACTATGCTGGAATAACCAAAAAACGCGCCATCATTTGAATACTCCAACCATATCTGGACACATCAGCGTCTCCTTCATCTTTTCGCCTGTAAACAAAAGCAAATAGCGGGGGTTTTAAACCCCCATTAACCCAAACATGCAATAATAGCGATTAGCGCATAGTCAAAAAGAAAAAGGGCGCGACGTGTGGGTTCCACTCGTTTGGAGGTCCTGATCTCAATGGTACTGGTTTTAAGGCATAATTTTACCATATACAGAAACCCCTAAAATTGGAGCTCTGAAACCCTAGGGAACGTCCATGGTGAATTCTTGTACAGGGCTTAATAACTCAATTGAGTTATGTCATTAGCTTCAGAAGGTCATGGTTAGTATAAATCCACATTAAAAACACATGAAAAATGCATGTTAATCATAAAACGATAATGGATAATTTTCAAGAAAGTATGATATCGTTCTACCAACCCTTGAAGCCTGGAGACTTGGTTTCGATTGCAATAGTTTCCTGGATGTGTTAGCAAGCTTTTGGAATGCTTTTGAGGCCTTGGAACCAGCTCTATGTATGAAAACAGTTTCTCACTTTTTGTCAAAAAAATGCAAGTTTGTTCTCTAGGTTTCTGCGCAGCTTTTGTGTCTAAGGCATTAGGGTTATGTTTGCATATGTATGTAGATGGAATTAGGTTAGAAAAACCAAGCCCAGAGTCTTTGCATTCATGATTCAAATATTTGGTTTTCAATGATATCAAATCCAATCTTTTTGCTATGAAACCATTGCCAATTGCATAGAATCTTTCCTTTTGAGTGATGCACGAAATATTTGATTCATAAAGAGTGAATATGCTGCACAAAAAGATTTGGAAAACATGATTTAGTATTTTTTCATAATTAATTTTAATTAAATGAATTAATAAGATTAAAAACTCAATTAATTAATTAAAAATAAGAAAATAACTCCCCTTTAGGTCAATGGGTCGTGCATGGCCTTTGGGTAATGATTCATGGAAGAAATTGAGAACCATTAGCAATTTGGAGGCATTTGAAGCAAAGTTGACTTTTCAAAATTCCCAAATATTTCCCAACTTCCACAAGGCATATCATGCTCAATTTTTAAGCTTTGATCATGTTCTTGGACATTTTGGAAAGGTCTTGAAGTCCTCCAACCAATTCCTCTGGTCCCATTTCGTTTTAATTTACCAATCTCAATTTATGGTCTTTGACTTAAAGTGCCTTTTTGTTGACTTTTGAAAATGACCTATAATGTTGAGATTGATAACTTTTTGTGAGAGCATTTCTTGGACTTGAAGTGTGAAGATGAGTTGTAGGAAATTTCATTCTCTTAAAAATGAGATTTGGATGGAATTTTTCTGATAAACCATGTGGGAGTTATGCCTTGGTCAATTTGCAGTTGACTTTTCCAACTGTCCAAAAATAGAAACTTTTGCATCTTGAGACTTTTTGAGCCATGCCTTGAGAATCATGATCAAGAATTGATCAAATGATGTTTGTGGCTTCAAAATAAGATGTTTACCAAAATTTTTTACTTTTGACTGTCAAATGACCATTTTGCCCCTGCAGTTGACTGTGAAGCAATTAGGGTTTTTGACTGTGCAATTTGATGCTGTGAGTCTTGAAACTTGGCATAAGGATGCTTGACAATGTTTATAGGCATGTGGGACTTGATTGGACCCTTGGAAACTTCAATTTCTTTGTAAGGACCAAAACCCTAATTTTTTACTGTTAGGAGGCAATTGGACTGTGCAACCCTTGGGAGATTTTGAAGCATGCTCTTAGCAAACCTTAAAGAATATGGGAGGGCAAATTTTGGGGTGCAACAGTTGCCCCTGTTCAATCTTCTTAGACCTAAGGATGTAGATTGGCTGACGTGCCTTTCGTAATCCGAGGGTAGAAGATGATTGAACACTAGAGTGCCCAGAAATTTGCGCTCACATAGTCGAGTGTCAGCAGCATGATGATGGGAATGGGCTTACAGATGCCATTTGTAGACTGATGGATAGGAGGATAGGCTTATAGATGCCATCCGGAAGTGTGATTGAAATTTTTCGGGAATGGGCTTATAGATGCCATTTGGAGACTGATGGGTAGGAGGATGGGCTTATAGATGCCATCGGGAGGTTGTCGATCGCGTAAGAGATTCCTTAGCGAGAACTTGCATACTTGAAAAAGAAAGATAATTACCTGGACTGTTACAGGAGTTGACCTTAAAAACTCCTTATGTAGATGTGCCCTGGCTGGATACAGGAATCGAATCTTTAAACTCTTCAGACGTGCCCTGGCAGGATATAGGAATCGAGTCTGGAATTCAGAAAGGTTGGTGAGTTGTCTCTACTGACAGGTTATTTCCATGGACGGGTGGTCTTTATCGACGGGTGTCTATAACGACGAGTGTCTATGATGACGAGTGTCTATAACGACGAGTGTCTATAACGACGAGTGTCTATAACGACGAGTGTCTATAACGACGAGTGTCTATAACGACGAGTGTCTATAACGACGAGTGTCTATAACGACGAGTGTCTATAACGACGAGTGTCTATAACGACGAGTGTCTATAACGACGAGTGTCTATAACGACAAGTGTCTATAACAACGAGTGTCTATAACGACGAGTGTCTATAACGACGAGTGTCTATAACGACGAGTGTCTATAACGACAGGTGTCTATAACGACGAGTGTCTATAACGACGAGTGTCTATAAAAACGAGTGTCTATAATGACGAGTTGTATCAGAGATGTCTTTGAATCTTCAACTGGGTCCTCATCAGGAAAATCTTTAGGAATCGATTTAACTGGACCAGAGAAGGCCTTTGACTGGATCGGCATCAGAAAAATCTTTAGGAGTCGATTTAACTGAACCAGGCAAGGTCTTGGAATCTTCAATTGGTTCTTCATCAGGAAAATCTTTAGGAATCGATTTAACTGGACCAGAGAAGGCCTTTGACTGGATCGGCATCAGACAAATCTTTAGGAGTCGATTTAACTGAACCAGGAAAGGTCTTGGAATCTTCAACTGGGTCTTCATCAGGAAAATCTTTAGGACTCGATTTAACTGGACCAGAGAAGGCCTTTGACTGGATTGGCATCAGAAAAATCTTTAGGAGTCAATTTAACTGAACCAGGCAAGGTCTTGGAATCTTCAACTGGGTCTTCATCAGGAAAATCTTTAGGAATCGATTTAACTGGACCAGAGAAGGCCTTTGACTGGATCGGCATCAGAAAAATCTTTAGGAGTCAATTTAACTGAACCAGGCAAGGTCTTGGAATCTTCAACTGGGTCTTCATCAGGAAAATCTTTAGGAATCGATTTAACTAGACCAGAGAAGGCCTTTGACTGGATCGACATCAGAAAAATCTTTAGGAGTCGATTTAACTGAACCAGGCAAGGTCTTGGAATCTTCAACTGGGTCTTCATCAGGAAAATCTTTAGGAATTGATTTAACTGGACCAGAGAAGGCCTTTGACTGGATCGGCATCAGAAAAATCTTTAGGAGTCGATTTAACTGGACCAGGCAAGGTCTTGGAATAGCTGAGAACTTAACTGGATCTTTCATGAAATGTAAAAGTCAGTCGTATGTAATGCATGCCATGGATCAAGCAATGATGTTCTCAACATAAATGAGATTGTAAGATATGATGCGTTTATGCATGTATCATGATGTATGTGATGTTTTTGAATGTATTTTCGTCTAGGAAAATATATCCTTGAAGAATGCCGGGAGTTAAATCCTGAGCTGATGGTTGAAGAGAGTTCTTCGTTTCTGCTGGGGATGAAGATTGCAAGAATGAACCGGTAGGAGAAGATGACTCCGTTGGGGAATAAACTTGATGAAGAGATTACTCTGCGGGGAATAACTACTCTAGCGATCTTGCTGGGGAACAATACTCTGTGGGAGGAGAGGTGCTTCGCTGAGATGAATGAGAACTCCATTGGGGATACCATTGTTGAGTTTTGTTGAAGAATATGATGAACTCCGCTGGGGGATAGGGAGACTTCGCTGGGGACGATCTTTCCCTGGTTATTGGCTGAGGATAACCCAGTTATATCCTGGTGGGGAAATAACCTTTGAATAAAGCCGGGAGACGCGTTCGTGCTCTGTAGGGGGGAAGCTTCCAGAATCTACCGGGGATAAGCTTCCTGCTGGGGAGATGGATTCCGCTTTCCTGGGGAGGCTTTTGGACTGGAATTTCCTGGGGAAATTTTTGATATGCACTAGGAAAGTGGCTCCACTAAATGTTCGTATACCGCCGGGGAACAATCTTAAATCGAGATTGCCGGGGATGCTTGTTGGGAATATTGCGCTGAGGAATGTTGAGATCTGTTAGGGATACCTAATTTCCTTAAGGCCAACAGTATAACATTGCTTGGGGAGAGTATGTTGACTTGCTGGCTCACTCTCTGGGGAGTTAAGATATCTTGGTTGCGTTCTTCAGCCGAACTTACCTTGGTACCTTGGTGGACAGAGCAACCAGATCGCTTAGACAATTCTTATTGCCCCAATTCCTGCGGAGAAGATACCTGTGGAGATCTTGATAACTGCCGATTTGACCATTCTTCTTCTGGTAAGCAAGTGACAAGATGTCGGGACACAGTCGTACGCTTTTGATCCCTAACTTTTGCCTGGACCGCCCTTTCGGGTTTTCAGTCCACCGGGATACCTATTTTTGCCCAAGCCGCCTTTTCAGGTTTTTGACTTGCCGGGTGTACAGATTTTTCATTTCATCCCTTATTTTTGGCCGAACCCTTTTTGTTCGCCGGGAAGCCCTTATTTTTGCCTAGGCGTGTTAACCTAGCGGGTCTTTGATTACGCGTAGTATTTTTTCCGACTATGTCCATGCTCTCAGGATGTAGGGAGGTGCCCCTGTTATTGTGTTGCCATGCTACCAGAAGATGTTTGGTCATGCAAGATTTGTTGCTGGGAATTCATGTCCAATGCCCCAAGTGGCTCAGGCGGAGGTTTGCCCCTGGCTGTTTGGCATCTTGAGAGATTCCTTGAATCTTGACTGGACTGCCCCAGATGATGGACAATGATCAGGCCATGCCCCTTGATTGGAGTTGCTTTTGTTCATTAGGCATTCGTCGTGCGAATTTCTATGTTGTTCAAACAAAAAGTCATATGCAAACAAAGTTATGTTAAAAATGCAAAGCTTATGTCTGTCTTGAAGTTTTTGAAAAATGCATTTTTCAGTAAAACCAGCAAATTTTGTAAAATGTGATGTCAACTCAATATTTTATAGCAAGCCTTAAGGAGTCAGGATACCTTCATAACAGTATGCTTTCGAACTAACCCATGCTTCAGCTAGGACTTTTAAGGGTTATAACGTGGCCAGGTTCACGGTTTAAGAAACAAAGGATAAAGGCTCAAATTATTTGTACCCACCCGCTCTTCGTGATGTTCTTCAAACCTAAACTCAGCTGATCGTGCGTTAGACCTTGTTTGAGTCTTTGCTCTGAAATTCCAGTGGTGGTTCGGATGTTGAACGTTTATTTGAATAGGCAGTCATTTTTGTTTGGTTTAGGGTTTGTAAGACCTCTTTCTTTTTCTTTCATTATCCCTGTTTTTTGCCTGAACTGTTTCTTTTTGGAATTACAGTCAGCGGGATGCCCCAGTTTTGTAAGTCTCCTTCATAGGTTTTGACTTAATGGGTTTTTATTTTTGAGATATAATGACTGCCTATCCTTATGATTATTCGGAATCATCACTGTCTTCTTTTTTTTTGTAAGGACCTCTTTGGTGCCATTTGTTATGCACTTGGATCAACTGAGAGAACTACCCTACCCCAGGTTATGATAAAGGGTTTTAATTTTAGAAAAGAAAAACTCCTACTTCTTTGGCTCAGAGGGGTTGACGAGGGATTATCTTCCTTATAACTCCAGTGTTTAGGGATTGAAACAATGCCTATACCTCATCAACGGGGTATGTTCAAAAGCATACTGTAGATTGCGGTATCGTTTTCGTCATCCTCCCTCAAGAGGCTTAGAATTATTAATCGAGCATTGAACATCACAAAAAATGAAAGCAATTTTAAATAGTGAATACGAAATAATTACTTCAAAACAGACATGTGTAGTGCATTAATGGAATAACAATGTTTAACATGAATAAATGTTTGAACAATCAAAAGAAAATCACAACTTGAAAAATTCTAATGAACAAAAGTGTTCTAGTCTCAGAGCTTGTTACTTCGACTGGTGCATCTTGTAGGGATGGCAGGAGCATTCAGCCTGGCCCATCTGAGTGAAATCCACAGCTCTTTCATTAATCAGGTCTTGGATCTTATTCTTCAGAGCCCAGCAGTCGTCGGTGTCATGTCCTGGACTGTCAGAATAGTATGCATATCTTTCCTCAGGATTGTACTTTAGGGAGGTTGTGTTGAGATTCTTAGGAGGGTCCCTTAACGTCACCAGATTCAACCTCAACAATTGTTGTAAAGCTTGAGACGGTGACACGTTGAGCTTGGTGAACTTCCTTTTAGGCTTGTCTGGCTTGCTCTGATCAGCCCGTTGTTCTTGGCGAGGTCGTTGTTGGACCTGTGAAGTAGTAGCAGCTTGGAGAGGCTCGTTCATTAAACCAAACCTTTGACTTCTTGGAGGCGGATTAAGGACTTGGTCCTTGACTTGGACTGGTTGTTTCATGTTGTATCTGTCTTGATGGAGTTGACTGATCATGGTCCTCAACTCTTCTTGCTCCCGAGCTAAACCTTGGATGAGAGCCCTTTGCCCCAGCATCTGGGTTTTCAATGTGTCTACCTCAGCTTGTAGACGTTTCAGTCATTCGTCCTTGTCATCTTCGGGGTTTTGCTTGGCCCTATTCCCCATGAGGAGTGTCCTTAACTCTTCTTGCCCCTTGGATAGGCTTAGGAAGATCTTCCTGAACTGAGTCTCTTGAGCATGAAGACCTTGGTTATCTTTTTGGGAAGCCATTGTTGAAATAAACAGCGGAGATGGTAAGTGACCTGTCAAAAGGGTACCTGTTATGCAATGATATGTATGTATATATATGCAATGTTTTCAAGGATCTCGCGGGGTAAACAAGAAAAAATTGTCAGAATTTGAATCTGGTAGCTTGATTGAAGGAACTGCATATTGTTGAGAGTCCTTCTTCAAGAGTCCAGGCTCACCATATCTGTCAGGATTTATTTAGTCCTAAGGTACACCTCACTTTAAAAGTTCCCCAGCAGAGTCGCCAGTTCTGTGATCGGTGGATCTGGAACTGACTGTTTAACGCTGGTTCGCGAAATGTCGCGGTAAGCAAGAGTCGCCACCGTCTTTTATTTTCTCCAACATGGACAGGACAAAAGCACAGCAAAATTCCTTATGAGATAGCTCGGTTCGGGAGGTAGATTTATAGAAAGGGAAGGTGTTAGCACCCTTTCTATCCATGGTTATCCATGGGCTCTTAGATACTTGCTCATTGTGTTTTCAAAAGTGTTTGTTTGCTTTTTAATCGTGAGTGGGTTTGAAAAAGTTTCGTTTAAAGTTTCAGATCGACTCTTGTATCAGTCCTCAAGAGTGTTTGAAAAATTGTTTTGAAAGTTTTTTGAAAGTGTAGGGTGTGAAAAGAAGTTTTGATTTGTTTTGAATTAGAGCAAGTATCTATGAGTCATCTACCTACCCTAAGGAATTAGGCTGTGTAAATGTCCTTAAAGTAGTGCCATCCCACCATTGAGAGATAGGTAGCACCACCGTTGGAGGTGTTCGGGTCAATTCGTTTGTAGGGACAGTGTGGTCACCAGAGCAATAGTAGGACACCTTAGAAGCTACCCTTATGCCATGTTCATGGACATAAGGACTTACTAAAACGTCCTATACTCGACGACCACGTTTCGAGGGGCAATGCAACAGTGAGGCGTACCCTAAGAGTGGTGTGTGAATTTGTGTATTGTTTCCAGTTATATTTTATCTTTTCATTGCATTTGGTGAGCTACGCTTTGATTTTATTTGGGCCATTCATTCTTTCATGTGATTAACAGTTTAAAGGTGC
The DNA here is from genome assembly GCA_948472305.1 of Vicia faba. Lineage (NCBI taxonomy): Eukaryota > Viridiplantae > Streptophyta > Magnoliopsida > Fabales > Fabaceae > Vicia > Vicia faba. The sequence goes on from OX451737.1 coordinate 64,905,073, forward strand.
GGAAATTAAAATGCGGAAAATAAAGGTCCTACGCTATTACAAGGCGCGGGTCTATACATCGCCAAATTAACAAAGACCCGTTTTTTTAATAAAATGCAGAAAATAAATAAATTTCCTAATTACTATTACGAGGCTTTGAACAATTACATAATATTTGAAACAAAAAATAAGGACAAACGCGCGAAAAGAAATTAGAGTCGAATATGCGAGGGCGTTGGACCCTTTAAAGAAATTAAATTGAAATTGAAAGTAAATTAATTATTTAATAAGAAAAGAAGTTATTATTTTTTTTAATGTTTTTTTGGTATTTATGAAATGAGGAAATTAAAATTAAAATTAGAAATTAAATAAAACCCTAGTTCTAAATTGTTTTTAATTATTAAAGAAAAATATTTAAGTTTTAACCTAATTTACCCTAATTAATTAATGACATATTTATTTACAAAATAATTAAGAATTAATAATAATGGTGATAAGAAAATTATTTATTAAGCAAAAAGAATAAAAATGCTAAAACCTAATTTCTACATTTTTTAGTTATTTAAGAAAAACATTAAAATTTTAACCTAAATTAACCTAAGTTGATTATTAAAATTTATTTACAAAAATATTAATGATTTAAATATTAAACAAAACATATTTTTTATTTTTATGATTTCTGATTTTTTTTGTATTATGAAAATTATTTTTGTGTAATTTAAAGGAATCAATTAATTAAAAAAAAGACAAATAAAAGAATAAAAGGAAAAATAAAGAAAGAAAAAAAGATTAAAAGAATGAGCAAACCCTGGGGGTGTCTGAACCCAAAGAGAGGTTTGTTGAAGCAAATAGGCCCATTGAATCAGGCCCTGTTTGACTTTTCAGCGTTGGCGTGCAGAGTGGTTGACTAATGCGCATGGTGGAATTCATGTGATGGCCATCAGATTGAGGCCCTGGGACACTTGGCAGGCTTGGATATAAGGTTGCATGATAGACCTTGGAAGAGGCGCTGCACATAAGCGTTTTATAGAAAAAATCATGAAATATACAAGGGGACCTGGGAATCGAACCCAGGTCCCAATACCTGCAAGCCAGCTAAGCTACCAACTGAACCATTGTGTTTATTTGATATTATAGTGGAACATGAATAATATAATGGAAAAACAAATACTATGCTGGAATAACCAAAAAACGCGCCATCATTTGAATACTCCAACCATGTCTGGACACATCAGCGTTTCCTTCATCTTTTCGCCTGTAAACAAAAGCAAATAGCGGGGGTTTTAAACCCCCACTAACCCAAACCTGCAATAATAGCGATTAGCACATAGTCAAAAAGAAAAAGGGCGCGAGGTGTGGGTTCCACTCGTTTGGAGGTCCTGATCTCAATGGTACTAGTTTTAAGGCTTAATTTTACCATATACAGAAACCCCTAAAATTAGAGCTCTGAAACCCTAGGGAACGTCCATGGTGAATTCTTGTACAGGGCTTAATAACTCAATTGAGTTATGTCATTAGCTTCAGAAGGTCATGGTTAGTATAAATCCACATTAAAAACACATGAAAAATGCATGTTAATCATAAAACGATAATGGATAATTTTCAAGAAAGTATGATATCGTTCTACCAACCCTTGAAGCCTGGAGACTTGGTTTCGATTGCAATAGTTTCCTAGATGTGTTAGCAAGCTTTTGGAATGCTTTTGAGGCCTTGAAACCAGCTCTATGTATGAAAACAGTTTCTCACTTTTTGTCAAAAAAAATGCAAGTTTGTTCTCTAGGTTTCTGCGCAGATTTTGTGTCTAAGGCATTAGGGTTATGTTTGCATATGTATGTAGATGGAATTAGGTTAGAAAAACCAAGCCCAAAGTCTTTGCATTCATGATTCAAATATTTGGTTTTCAATGATATCAAATCCAATCTTTTTGCTATGAAACCATTTCCAATTGCATAGAATCTTTCCTTTTGAGTGATGCACGAAATATTTGATTCATAAAGAGTGAATATGCTGCACAAAAAGATTTGGAAAACATGATTTAGTATTTTTTCATAATTAATTTTAATTAAATGAATTAATAAGATTAAAAACTCAATTAATTAATTAAAAATAAGAAAATAACTCCCCTTTAGGTCAATGGGTCGTGCATGGCCTTTGGGTAATGATTCATGGAAGAAATTGAGGCCCATTAGCAATTTGGAGGCATTTGAAGCAAAGTTGACTTTTCAAAATTCCCAAATATTTCCCAACTTCCACAAGGCATATCTTGCTCAATTTTTAAGCTTTGATCATTGTTGTACCCCAAAATTTGCCCTCGCGCTTTTCCACAAAGAAATCTCAGCTTCAAACATTTCCTGACTTCTCAAACTGACTCAAGAATCGGACAAACGGACTTTTCTTGACGGTCAAGCAAAATTAGGGTTTTACTGATTTTCAGAGCTCTGAATTGTTTCATACAGTGGGCTTAGGGTTTGGTTGGTTTTTGGTTCAATTTTGATCAAGCGAGCGTGATTTGGCATTTAATCAGGAATTAGGGTTTCATGGGCATATTCTCAGAAGAATTTGAATTCCACAACACTTTGCGGTTTATTTCAAGATTCGGATTAAAAGTCGCGTTATCTTGGTTTAATCAACAAAAGAGACAGTGGTTTGAATTCAGTACATTTTGATTGGGCCAGTCAGATGCAAGATGCAGTTTTGGAATTCACAGTGTTCATGTGTTTGATCAGTCTATCTGGGTTAATTGCTGCTTTGCTTTGGATTTTGGATTAGACAGACTTAATTGGTCAATGTTGTTTTATTTAAGTTATTTATTATTCTGAAATTAAATGATTGAATTTATTTTTCAATTGTTAATTCTAAGAATTTTAAATAAATAAATAAACAATAAAGAAATTAGAATTAATCGGATAATTTGAATTTTTATTGATACTTAAATTATTTACAAATTGTTGTTTATTACAAACAATAATTTACATTTAATTTAAATATTACAATAGAATGAAAAAATATCCTATTTTCTAAATACTCTTCATTCTTCACTCCGCTCCGGCATTCCATCTTTCATCTGCAAAAAGAAACAAGAAAAGTCAAAAGCAGTTAATTGGAAAAGACAGTTAAATTGCTCATCATTAGGGGCCACTGACTGGGATCAGTTGCCCTCTCTGCAAATCACGGGATTTCTCCCGGTTCACAGAGAGGGAAGATTATTTTATCTCATGAAATGCAAATGTCAAAAATGCATAAGTTATGAAATTCAAGCTGCATAGAAATTCAAGATTCAAAATCCAATCCAAACTGAAAAGGTTCAATCCAAACTTTCTATCCAAAACAAAGTCTACTCAAAGAAAGTCAAGGAAGTACATTTGCTGTCACAAGCTCAAAAGCTATCATGGAAAAATTTGAGAAAAAGATATCAAAAAAAAGCAGAAAATCTGTCCAAATTGTCAAAAGGATAAAGATGCAAAATAAAGATGCAAACTATCTTTTTCATCATTTCCTAAGTCAGCCCCTTCAGAACAGTACAGATAAATATCATATAAAATCGTAAGCTGTACTTTGAGAGAAGGAAAAGAGATAAAGCATAGCAGAGATATGGCAGTTCAGAGTGAGAGAGAAGAGATAATAGGGACATAGCTCAGGTCTGAAACATAGGCAACAGATAGCAAAAGAGAGATATGCAAGACAAAAGAAACATAGCAGTTCAGCATAACATACAAAAAGGACTGTCCACAAAAACTGAGTTCAAGAGAAAAGATAGCAGTTCAGGACAGTTCAAAGATATGCAAACTAAACCACAACTCTGCATAAAAAAAAAGAAACATAGCAGTTCAGCTCAGTCCAATATAGCAGCATAGCAGGTGAGTTCAGAAGATAAAAATATACAACACAGTTGAGGGATATCAGTTCAAGACAGTTCAGCATAGCAGGCAGCCAGTACAAAAGCAAACTCAGTTCAGAATGAAGCAGCAGGCCAACACAGTTAAAGGACAGCAGTTCATAAGATAGAAAAGAGATTATCAAAGGACTGAGTAAAAAAAAAAGATATAGAAGAGAGATACAAGAACTCAGTTGAGGGAGAGGTGAAGAAGAGAAAAACACACAAACTAAACTGACCATACTTACAAAAACACATCCAAACCTCAAGAGCCTGTCCAACACCCCTAAACCAACCCTGTCAAAAACACCATGACCAAACCTTTATGCCAAACACAAGAAACCTGAGATCCCAACTCAAAAACTCAACCTTTATGCCAAACAAGAAACCTGATAATCCAAATCATAACCTCACCATCTTATGCTAAACCAATACGCTGTCATCTAACCAATATCAGAAAAAAACAAAACTCAAGCCTCAACTTTCAAACCATACTTACCAAAACTGATATCAAGAACCCAAACCATCATCCAAAATACCCTGTCAAAAACCTGGTAAACCAGTCTAAAGCCAAGCATCATTCACGAAACATAACCCAAGCCTCAGAAGCTAACTTCATCATAGGCATCTCAGAAGGCAACATCAAGGCAATATTTGTTCAAACACTCAAGGCAACATAGGCCCTCAGAACCCTAGGTTCATCCTTGGGCAAGCAAGCACACATAAGCAATCACAATACATCAAGCAAGAGTTTAAACCAACGAATCAAGGCATCACAGTGGAAGAAGAAGAAGAAAGAAGCAATTCAAAGTGAACTCAGAAGCTTCATCAAAAGGAAGCAATGTTCTAAAGCATAAGCAACAAGAACGAAGTTACCAAAAAGGCGTCCAAGCAAGCATCAAGCTTCACCGCTCCGGCCTCCTGAAGCATCACCACTCTTCTCTCCTCCATCTCCAAAAATCAGGTAGCATGCAGTATTCTCTTTCTTCCTTTCCTTCACCTCATAAATGATTAAAAAACTCAGTTTAAACGAACCCAAAAACGCGCGAATTCAGTAGAAGAAGAAAACATTAATCAAGAACGAACCTTGTATAGAGGACGCGAACTTACGCCTTGGAGGGAAGAGAATTTGAGAATGACGCTGGTGGCCGGAGGAAGCATTCAAGGAAGCGTTCAGGAAGCCTAAATCGGAGACGACGAACACAAGCACGCCGCTGTTAACCCTAACCATCGTTCTGATTGCCCACAGCATGAAACCCTAATTTCGTTCAAACGCCCAAATCTGGGCTCGACCCGTTCCTATCATCCCTAAAAGCCCATTCAGACTTTAAACCTCTTTTTATAAAAAACAAACATTACTCTAATTCTGTTCTAACCAAATGTTTTCAATTAAACACTAACCTTTTATATATGTTACATAAACATTCTTTTTCTTTTACAAAATCATTCTAATAGATAAAAAAATATATTTTTTATAATATAATTAATTTGATTAACTTGAAAATATTTTTATATACACATTAAAATACATTGGTACATAATAATTTAAATACACTTTTCTAATACAAAATTCAATTCTTTTAATTTAAATACTTTGTTGTATATAAACAAATAAAGAAACATTCTAAATTTAAACTTGAACATTATTTGTACATATTATTCATTTTTCATACATAATCAAAATTAAACTCTTTTAATTAACATTTTTCATACATAATAATTCAATACATTTTTCTTCTAATATTTAAAATCACAAACATTTTGACTAAAATACTTCTTTAATTAAAACTTAACATTTAATCAAAATACATTCATTTTTCTAATATTTAAATTCATAAACATTTTGGCTAAAATACTCTTTTTAATTAAAACTTAAACACTTAATCAAAACCCTTCATTTGTACATAATTCATATAAATCAAAAATACAGATTAAAACGTTATCTAGGTCAAAACCCTAATACGACTCAATTTCATAATTCGCATTTGTACATATTTACACTTACACATACATTTGCACTTACACAACACATTGCCCTACACACACTGTATCTTATATTTGTATATTTGATATTCATTTGATCGCAACATTCGATTTGGTTGTAAATTATTGGGTACTATAAGTCTCATCCCCTTGTACATTTATACCCCCACTCCCGGACATTATTTTGTAATAGTGTAGATTTACATTCCGCAATTTACAGCTTTTCAATTATACCATGGTTAGACCTAGGGTTTGTATGTACATAAAATCAAACGCTAGATAACCTAATACAAGACAAATGCATGTAATCAATACACAATCACACTTGCACCCCTTAGGGTAATCCCACATGTTGCCTTCCAAATGGGCCATGCTTGCACGTCGAATGTCTTTGGCAAAACAAAATCAAATGATCATAAGTCCCTCGATGACGCTTTCGAAAGTCGCCTATCAAAATGATCAAGTCCCTTCAAGCAAATTGCCAAAGACACTTGGCACCATTGCATTCGTGGTCCATACGATGACCCGCGCCCGTCCCGAATAAACTTCCTAAACGCAAGATTGTCTACCAATTTCAATGGTAGAACAAAATTGTTAAAAGGGGTTAAGACATGACAAAAACCTTTGAGTACAATAGGGTAGACAAAACTCTTAGTTACTTGAGATCAAAACTTGCAAAAACACTTGCCTTCTTTTCAAAAACCACAATCCACAACACTTTCAAAAATCAAACTTTTCAAACTTTTGAAACATCTTTTCGAAGAGATATGCACCTTTGTAAAACGTTCGAGTAAAGAATTATTACAAGGTTGGCCTAAGACAAGGCATCTTTTTCCAAAACATTTTCAAAACAACCCACACACGCACTATTTTCAAAGCAATCGAAAAACAAGGCAAGTGATCTAAAAAGCCAAGTAACTAAGAGCCCATGGATAACCATGGATGAAAAGGGTGCTAATACCTTCCCTTTTCATAATCTACCCCCCGAACCCACGAAATATCTCAAAAGGTTTTTGCTGTGCTTTTTTAACCTTTCCTTTAGGATAAAGTAAAAAGTCGGTGGCGACTCTTGCTCAACCGCAACATTTGCGAAAACAAACGCAAAACACTAGTCAGTTCTCCCACCGTATCACAGAACTGGCGACTCTGCTGGGGAGGTTTTTTTAAAAAGTGGGGTTACCTTAGGGTTTAGATCACCTTTACTTTCAATTGATTGCTTTGTTTGCTTTACATTTGTGGGCTTTGTATCGGAGTTTTATAGATCCTAACCCGGATCTGGGGAAACCCTTTTAGGTAGCAACAAGGCTGTGAGGGAACTGTGCGGGGTATACCGACATGGTTGAAGCAGTCTGCTACGTTGATGTGGCACTTTGGTGTGTACCGGTAACCCTTGAGTTCAGTCAAGGAGAGTACGGGGCCGCCGCGTGGTGTCGCGAAGCATCAACTGACCTTAGAACTTTAATTGGCCATCTTGGCCTCTTTAGGGTAGTGAGATGACTACTTTGGTGTACTCCGAAGTCGGTTGATACTCGATACTACACTCAATTGAGGGTTGCTTTCCTGGAATATTTCGGTCGCCAGTTCAGTGGCTAAATCGAAACGATGAACAATGAAAGCAATCCAGTGATATTGGGACCTCTAGAACCCGGTTACTTTTGATAGGACAGGTTTTAACCAACAAACTGAAAGAGGGTAGTGCCTGAACCTCATGCAAGCCTAAACCTAAGGCTTTGTGTGCTTTGTGTGAATATTGTTTGCCTGTATATACACTTACTTGCCTGTGCATACATAACATCATGACATCATACCATAGCATTTTAGCATTTTCAGTAACCATTTCAAGGATCTCGAGGGTTCTTTTGATGCAGGGTTACGTTGAGCCAGACGTCTATCAAGGGGCAAGAGGTTTTCTCTAGCCAATCCAATCAAAGTTCAAGTGTAATAACTTGAATCAGTGGCTATGACCCACTCGACATGGTGAGCTTGATTCTAGTGGAAAGACATCCGCCGATATAAAGTTCTCCAATCAAAGATCAAGTGCAACAACTTGAATCGATGGCTATGACCCACTCGACATGGTGAGCTTGATTCTCATGGAAGGACGTCCACCGGTGTAGAGATCTCCAATCCAAGAGCAAAGTTCAACCTCTAACATTCTCTTGTGTTTACCCCAAGAGATCCTTGAAAGCATACATCCACATGTCATGCATTTCATTTTAACAATCTTTTCTTTTCCAGGTTTCCTTACTCTCCTACTGTTTATTTCAGTAAGAGATGGCTCTAGAACAGACTCTCCAGGGCCTCCAAGCCCAAAGCGCTCAACTTCAAGAGATGTTCTTGGACCTATCCAAGGGGCAAGAAGAGGTCAAGACGCTCCTCGCCAGGGGCATGATCGTGGGAAGTCCTAGGAACGACAGAGGTGACCAGTGGGAGCTACACATTGAAGTGGCCATATTGAAAAGAGAGCTGGCGAGTCAGAGGGCTCTCATCCAAGACTTGGCTCAAAAACAAGAAAACCTCGGGGTTCTCGTCAACCAACTGCTTCGGAACAACCAACTGGGGCAGACATCTAAGGTTGAAAAGCAAGTTGCCGCTCAACCTCCTTCCACTCAAGAGGACAAAGGGAAGGCTCCTTTGCATGCTTCAGGGTCACAAACCCATCAACAACCTCGCCAGCATCAACAGGGAAATCGGCGCAAGCAAAATGTACCTGGGAGACGTTTCTCTGAGACCGAGATACCATCATTCTTCATACTGAAGCGCCTGTTGGAGGTCAATTTGCTTACTGTAAAGGACCCTCCTCAGAAGCCCAACATCTCCTCTCCTCACTTTAATCCCGACGCATTTTGTGTTTACCACTCCTGCAGCCCGGGACACAGTACCAACGACTGTTGGGCCTTGAAGAACAAGATTCAAGATCTGATCGACATTGGGGTGCTGGAATTCATGCCAGACGGCGAGATGAAGATCTTCCGTTAAGGGGATCTCCGCTTAAAGTGATGAGGCTCGAAGCTGAAAGACTTTTGCTTCTTTTTGAATTTTTCAAAGTTGTAATTTCTTTTACTGTCAAAACAATTATTTGTTGATGTTAAACTCTGTTTTCATTAATGCATTGCATATGTTTGTCTTGAATTCATCCATTCGTTTCACTATTCTTATGCTTTTCTTTATGATGTTTGACTCTTGATAAAAAGCTGCAAGCCTTTAGAGGGAGGATGACGAAACAATACCGTGATCTTATACAGTATGCTTTTGAACAGACTTCGCTGATGATGTACAGGCATTTCTTTCAATTCCCAAACACTGGAGTTATAAGGAAGTTAATCCCTAGTCAACCCCTTCGAGCCAAAGAAGTAGGAGTTTCCTGTTCTAAACAATCAAAACCTTTGATATAAACCTGGGACAGGGTAGTCTCTCAGTTAATTCAAAAGAGAACGCGCACTGAAGTCGCAAACTCTCGGTTCGTAATACAACGAACGACGTCAAGAAAGAAAGCATTCCTTCGGAATCAAAAGACAAGGGTGGTTCCCTATCGCGTAGACAGTCAATCTCTCAAAAGAGAAAAGCCCACTGAGCCAGAACCTATGAAGGAGGCTTAAAAAGCTGGGGCATCCCGCTGACAGTAATCCCGAAAACGGTAACAGTCAGGCAGAAGTTAGGGATAACAAATCAAAATCAAAATAGTGAGGTCATTACAAAACCCTCAACAACATGAAAAATGTTGAAGAGAAAAAGGAGATGATGACTGTCTCCCAAAATTCAAACTGGTGAACCATCGCCCAAAAGTCGTTCCAAACTCAAAACAGAGTGCGACGCACAATTAACTGAGCTTAGGTTGAAGAACATCACGAAGAGTGGGTGGGTACAAATATGCTTTGAGCCTTTGTCCTTTGTTTCTTAAACCGTGAACCAGGCCACGTTACAACCCTTCAAAAGTCCTAATTGAAGCTTGGGTTAGTTCGAAAGCATATTGTTTCAAAAGGTATCCTGACTCCTGTAGGGCTTTGCTCTAAATCTCGTGTTAACTTGTCTTATGAAACGTTTTCTGCTAAAAACGCATTTTTCAAAATTTCAAAGACAAACATAAACTTTGCATTATTCGAATATCACTGTCTACATTTGACCCTTTTATTTGACAGCAAAGAAATTCATACAGCGAATGTTCGGAGGAACGAAAACTCTCTCAGTAAGTCAAAATCACTTCAAGAGGATAACACTTCCATCAAATCTCCTATCAACAAGGGGCATGATCTTTCAAAATTCAATTAACCTGGGGCAGTCCAGTCAAGGTCCAACAGATCTTTCAAAGTACAGTTAACCTGGGGCAGTCCAGTCAAGATTTCAAGAAATCTCTCAATATGCAGAATAATCTGATTCAAGACTCCTTCTTCACCACTTGGGGCATTCGAATGTCAAAAGTGTTCAACAAATCAACTACAACATTTCCGGACCGACTCCTATATCCAGCCAGGGCATGTCTGAAGAATTCCAGGTAAACACCTGCAACAACCCAGGAAACATCTGTGAACGACCGATTGTAGACCAACACCTGTAATAAACCAGGAATTTATCTACATTACCACTTGGGGCATTCGAATGTCAGAAGTGTTCAAACCCGATGCAGTTTTACGCAAGCTCATCATCAGGAAGCCCTACACCGGTTCCTCTTCAAGATTTCTGAAAATAGTTCACGGGTTCTCCAAGTAAACGGATGTTAACCTATCACTTGTTCAGATTCTTCCCAAGACTTCTGAAAACAGTTCATGGATTCTTCCCAAGTAACGGATGTTAATCTATCAGCTTGTTCAGATGCAACTTTTGAAATTAGTTTACGGACGCTTCCCAAGTAACGGATGCTGCTCTATTGCTGATTCAACTTCAAGATTTCTGAAAATAGTTCACGGGTTCTCCAAGTAAACGGATGTTAACCTATCACTTGTTCAGATTCTTCCCAAGACTTCTGAAAACAGTTCATGGATTCTTCCCAAGTAACGGATGTTAATCTATCAGCTTATTCAGATGCAACTTTTGAAATTAGTTTACGGACGCTTCCCAAGTAACGGATGTTGCTCTATTGCTGATTCAACTTCAAGATTTCTGAAAATAGTTCACGGGTTCTCCAAGTAAACGGATGTTAACCTATCACTTGTTCAGATTCTTCCCAAGACTTCTGAAAACAGTTCATGGATTCTTCCCAAGTAACGGATGTTAATCTATCAGCTTATTCAGATGCAACTTTTGAAATTAGTTTACGGACGCTTCCCAAGTAACGGATGTTGCTCTATTGCTGATTCAACTTCAAGATTTCTGAAAATAGTTCACGGGTTCTCCAAGTAAACGGATGTTAACTTATCACTTGTTCAGATTCTTCTCAAGACTTCTGAAAACAGTTCATGGATTCTTCCCAAGTAACGGATGTTAATCTATCAGCTTGTTCAGATGCAACTTTTGAAATTAGTTTACGGACGCTTCCCAAGTAACGGATGCTGCTCTATTGCTGATTCAACTTCAAGATTTCTGAAAATAGTTCACGGGTTCTCCAAGTAAACGGATGTTAACTTATCACTTGTTCAGATTCTTCTCAAGACTTCTGAAAACAGTTCATGGATTCTTCCCAAGTAACGGATGTTAATCTATCAGCTTGTTCAGATGCAACTTTTGAAATTAGTTTACGGACGCTTCCCAAGTAACGGATGCTGCTCTATTGCTGATTCAACTTCAAGATTTCTGAAAATAGTTCACGGGTTCTCCAAGTAAACGGGTGTTAACTTATCACTTGTTCAGATTCTTCTCAAGACTTCTGAAAACAGTTCATGGATTCTTCCCAAGTAACGGATGTTAATCTATCAGCTTGTTCAGATGCAACTTTTGAAATTAGTTTACGGACGCTTCCCAAGTAACGGATGCTGCTCTATTGCTGATTCAACTTCAAGATTTCTGAAAATAGTTCACGGGTTCTCCAAGTAAACGGATGTTAACTTATCACTTGTTCAGATTCTTCTCAAGACTTCTGAAAACAGTTCATGGATTCTTCCCAAGTAACGGATGTTAATCTATCAGCTTGTTCAGATGCAACTTTTGAAATTAGTTTACGGACGCTTCCCAAGTAACGGATGCTGCTCTATTGCTGATTCAACTTCAAGATTTCTGAAAATAGTTCACGGGTTCTCCAAGTAAACGGGTGTTAACTTATCACTTGTTCAGATTCTTCTCAAGACTTCTGAAAACAGTTCATGGATTCTTCCCAAGTAACGGATGTTAATCTATCAGCTTGTTCAGATGCAACTTTTGAAATTAGTTTACGGACGCTTCCCAAGTAACGGATGCTGCTCTATTGCTGATTCAACTTCAAGATTTCTGAAAACAGTTCACGGGTTCTCCAAGTAAACGGATGTTAACCTATCGCTTGTGCAGATTCTTCTCAAAGCTAACAACCACGGAAGATCGCACTCGCCAGATGTCTCCCTATCCCCCAGCGGAGTTCATCAAAATTCCCCAGCAGATCAAGAGTTTCAAGTGAACAATCCCCAGCGGAGTCAGACTTTTAAACCATCTCCCCACAGAGTTTTAGGAAGCAATCTTGAGTTCCCCAGTGAAGTCTCCAGGGTTACCTCCCATCAAGCCAAAGATTCTCAATCTGGTCTCCCCGGCATGAGTCTACTAGTTGGAGCTCCCCAGTAGAGGTCATTAGGAATTCTCTTCCCCAGCGACAGCCAAGGATTTATTTTCCCCGGCAGCGGTCAAGACGTTTTTATCTTCAGCCATCTCGGAATCATGTATCCTTGGCAGGATTAGCTCATCAGCTTACATGTGCACTCATTACATTCATATCATAAACATTAAATGTCACATGCATTGCATCATAACATTGCATACAACTAACCCTTTGCCTTTTCAGGTAAGATCAGTCGACAGACACAAATCAACTCCCAGGATTCATCCAAAAACTTAGTTCAGATGTGACCCGGACACGACAACATTCTGATACTTATTCCAGATCCATTCAGACGCATCATCAGGAAACCCTACACCGGTTCCTCTTCAACTTCAAGATTTCTGAAAACAGTTTACGGATTCTTCCCTACAACGGATGTCAATCTACCGATTTGTTCAGACTCTTCTCAAATTTTTAAAGACAGTTTACGGATTCTTCCCTACAACGGAGGTCAATCTACCGACTGATTCAGACTCCTCAATTTTTGAAATTAGGTTACGGACGCTTCCCAACAACGGATGCTGCTCCATTGCTTGTTCAGTCCCAACTCCTGAAAATAGTTTACAGATTCTCCAGACACGGACATCAATCTGTTACTTGTTCAAGCCCCAATTCAGAGATATTCCAAAACAGGGATGCCCTTCTGATACTCGTCCACTCACCATTGACTTACAGTTCAACATCACCATATGGCATCTATAAGCCCATCCTCCTACCAGCAGTCACCGAATGGCATCTATAAGCCCATTCACCTCCACCGTCACTTCGACGAGCGCAAATTTTCTGGGCACATTAGTGTTCAATCTCCTTTTACCTTCAAGTCGCGAAAGGCAAACTTGCCAATCTAACTCTTCAGGTCCAAGAAGATTGAACAGGGGCAACTGTTGTACCCCAAAATTTGCCCTCGCGCTTTTCCACAAAGAAATCTCAGCTTCAAACATTTCCTGACTTCTCAAACTGACTCAAGAATCGGACAAACGGACTTTTCTTGACGGTCAAGCAAAATTAGGGTTTTACTGATTTTCAGAGCTCTGAATTGTTTCATACAGTGGGCTTAGGGTTTGGTTGGTTTTTGGTTCAATTTTGATCAAGCGAGCGTGATTTGGCATTTAATCAGGAATTAGGGTTTCATGGGCATATTCTCAGAAGAATTTGAATTCCACAACACTTTGCGGTTTATTTCAAGATTCGGATTAAAAGTCGCGTTATCTTGGTTTAATCAACAAAAGAGACAGTGGTTTGAATTCAGTACATTTTGATTGGGCCAGTCAGATGCAAGATGCAGTTTTGGAATTCACAGTGTTCATGTGTTTGATCAGTCTATCTGGGTTAATTGCTGCTTTGCTTTGGATTTTGGATTAGACAGACTTAATTGGTCAATGTTGTTTTATTTAAGTTATTTATTATTCTGAAATTAAATGATTGAATTTATTTTTCAATTGTTAATTCTAAGAATTTTAAATAAATAAATAAACAATAAAGAAATTAGAATTAATCGGATAATTTGAATTTTTATTGATACTTAAATTATTTACAAATTGTTGTTTATTACAAACAATAATTTACATTTAATTTAAATATTACAATAGAATGAAAAAATATCCTATTTTCTAAATACTCTTCATTCTTCACTCCGCTCCGGCATTCCATCTTTCATCTGCAAAAAGAAACAAGAAAAGTCAAAAGCAGTTAATTGGAAAAGACAGTTAAATTGCTCATCATTAGGGGCCACTGACTGGGATCAGTTGCCCTCTCTGCAAATCACGGGATTTCTCCCGGTTCACAGAGAGGGAAGATTATTTTATCTCATGAAATGCAAATGTCAAAAATGCATAAGTTATGAAATTCAAGCTGCATAGAAATTCAAGATTCAAAATCCAATCCAAACTGAAAAGGTTCAATCCAAACTTTCTATCCAAAACAAAGTCTACTCAAAGAAAGTCAAGGAAGTACATTTGCTGTCACAAGCTCAAAAGCTATCATGGAAAAATTTGAGAAAAAGATATCAAAAAAAAGCAGAAAATCTGTCCAAATTGTCAAAAGGATAAAGATGCAAAATAAAGATGCAAACTATCTTTTTCATCATTTCCTAAGTCAGCCCCTTCAGAACAGTACAGATAAATATCATATAAAATCGTAAGCTGTACTTTGAGAGAAGGAAAAGAGATAAAGCATAGCAGAGATATGGCAGTTCAGAGTGAGAGAGAAGAGATAATAGGGACATAGCTCAGGTCTGAAACATAGGCAACAGATAGCAAAAGAGAGATATGCAAGACAAAAGAAACATAGCAGTTCAGCATAACATACAAAAAGGACTGTCCACAAAAACTGAGTTCAAGAGAAAAGATAGCAGTTCAGGACAGTTCAAAGATATGCAAACTAAACCACAACTCTGCATAAAAAAAAGAAACATAGCAGTTCAGCTCAGTCCAATATAGCAGCATAGCAGGTGAGTTCAGAAGATAAAAATATACAACACAGTTGAGGGATATCAGTTCAAGACAGTTCAGCATAGCAGGCAGCCAGTACAAAAGCAAACTCAGTTCAGAATGAAGCAGCAGGCCAACACAGTTAAAGGACAGCAGTTCATAAGATAGAAAAGAGATTATCAAAGGACTGAGTAAAAAAAAAGATATAGAAGAGAGATACAAGAACTCAGTTGAGGGAGAGGTGAAGAAGAGAAAAACACACAAACTAAACTGACCATACTTACAAAAACACATCCAAACCTCAAGAGCCTGTCCAACACCCCTAAACCAACCCTGTCAAAAACACCATGACCAAACCTTTATGCCAAACACAAGAAACCTGAGATCCCAACTCAAAAACTCAACCTTTATGCCAAACAAGAAACCTGATAATCCAAATCATAACCTCACCATCTTATGCTAAACCAATACGCTGTCATCTAACCAATATCAGAAAAAAACAAAACTCAAGCCTCAACTTTCAAACCATACTTACCAAAACTGATATCAAGAACCCAAACCATCATCCAAAATACCCTGTCAAAAACCTGGTAAACCAGTCTAAAGCCAAGCATCATTCACGAAACATAACCCAAGCCTCAGAAGCTAACTTCATCATAGGCATCTCAGAAGGCAACATCAAGGCAATATTTGTTCAAACACTCAAGGCAACATAGGCCCTCAGAACCCTAGGTTCATCCTTGGGCAAGCAAGCACACATAAGCAATCATAATACATCAAGCAAGAGTTTAAACCAACGAATCAAGGCATCACAGTGGAAGAAGAAGAAGAAAGAAGCAATTCAAAGTGAACTCAGAAGCTTCATCAAAAGGAAGCAATGTTCTAAAGCATAAGCAACAAGAACGAAGTTACCAAAAAGGCGTCCAAGCAAGCATCAAGCTTCACCGCTCCGGCCTCCTGAAGCATCACCACTCTTCTCTCCTCCATCTCCAAAAATCAGGTAGCATGCAGTATTCTCTTTCTTCCTTTCCTTCACCTCATAAATGATTAAAAAACTCAGTTTAAACGAACCCAAAAACGCGCGAATTCAGTAGAAGAAGAAAACATTAATCAAGAACGAACCTTGTATAGAGGACGCGAACTTACGCCTTGGAGGGAAGAGAATTTGAGAATGACGCTGGTGGCCGGAGGAAGCATTCAAGGAAGCGTTCAGGAAGCCTAAATCGGAGACGACGAACACAAGCACGCCGCTGTTAACCCTAACCATCGTTCTGATTGCCCACAGCATGAAACCCTAATTTCGTTCAAACGCCCAAATCTGGGCTCGACCCGTTCCTATCATCCCTAAAAGCCCATTCAGACTTTAAACCTCTTTTTATAAAAAACAAACATTACTCTAATTCTGTTCTAACCAAATGTTTTCAATTAAACACTAACCTTTTATATATGTTACATAAACATTCTTTTTCTTTTACAAAATCATTCTAATAGATAAAAAAATATATTTTTTATAATATAATTAATTTGATTAACTTGAAAATATTTTTATATACACATTAAAATACATTGGTACATAATAATTTAAATACACTTTTCTAATACAAAATTCAATTCTTTTAATTTAAATACTTTGTTGTATATAAACAAATAAAGAAACATTCTAAATTTAAACTTGAACATTATTTGTACATATTATTCATTTTTCATACATAATCAAAATTAAACTCTTTTAATTAACATTTTTCATACATAATAATTCAATACATTTTTCTTCTAATATTTAAAATCACAAACATTTTGACTAAAATACTTCTTTAATTAAAACTTAACATTTAATCAAAATACATTCATTTTTCTAATATTTAAATTCATAAACATTTTGGCTAAAATACTCTTTTTAATTAAAACTTAAACACTTAATCAAAACCCTTCATTTGTACATAATTCATATAAATCAAAAATACAGATTAAAACGTTATCTAGGTCAAAACCCTAATACGACTCAATTTCATAATTCGCATTTGTACATATTTACACTTACACATACATTTGCACTTACACAACACATTGCCCTACACACACTGTATCTTATATTTGTATATTTGATATTCATTTGATCGCAACATTCGATTTGGTTGTAAATTATTGGGTACTATAAATCTCATCCCCTTGTACATTTATACCCCCACTCCCGGACATTATTTTGTAATAGCGTAGATTTACATTCCGCAATTTACAGCTTTTCAATTATACCATGGTTAGACCTAGGGTTTGTATGTACATAAAATCAAACGCTAGATAACCTAATACAAGACAAATGCATGTAATCAATACACAATCACACTTGCACCCCTTAGGGTAATCCCACATGTTGCCTTCCAAATGGGCCATGCTTGCACGTCGAATGTCTTTGGCAAAACAAAATCAAATGATCATAAGTCCCTCGATGACGCTTTCGAAAGTCGCCTATCAAAATGATCAAGTCCCTTCAAGCAAATTGCCAAAGACACTTGGCACCATTGCATTCGTGGTCCATACGATGACCCGCGCCCGTCCCGAATAAACTTCCTAAACGCAAGATTGTCTACCAATTTCAATGGTAGAACAAAATTGTTAAAAGGGGTTAAGACATGACAAAAACCTTTGAGTACAATAGGGTAGACAAAACTCTTAGTTACTTGAGATCAAAACTTGCAAAAACACTTGCCTTCTTTTCAAAAACCACAATCCACAACACTTTCAAAAATCAAACTTTTCAAACTTTTGAAACATCTTTTCGAAGAGATATGCACCTTTGTAAAACGTTCGAGTAAAGAATTATTACAAGGTTGGCCTAAGACAAGGCATCTTTTTCCAAAACATTTTCAAAACAACCCACACACGCACTATTTTCAAAGCAATCGAAAAACAAGGCAAGTGATCTAAAAAGCCAAGTAACTAAGAGCCCATGGATAACCATGGATGAAAAGGGTGCTAATACCTTCCCTTTTCATAATCTACCCCCCGAACCCACGAAATATCTCAAAAGGTTTTTGCTGTGCTTTTTTAACCTTTCCTTTAGGATAAAGTAAAAAGTCGGTGGCGACTCTTGCTCAACCGCAACATTTGCGAAAACAAACGCAAAACACTAGTCAGTTCTCCCACCGTATCACAATCATGTTATTGGACATTTTGGAAAGGTCTTGAAGTCCTCTAACCAATGCATTTGGTACCATGTCATTTTGATTTACCAATCTCAAGTTATGGTCTTTGACTTAAAGTGCCTTTTTGTTGACTTTTGAGAATGACCTATAATGTTGAGATTGATAACTTTTTGTGAGAGCATTTCTTGGACTTGAAGTGTGAAGATGAGTTCTAGGAAATGTCATTCTCTTAAAAATGAGCTTTGGATGGAATTTTTCTGATAAACCATGTGGGAGTTATGCCTTGGTCAATTTGCAGTTGATTTTTCCAACTGTCCAAAAATAGAAACTTTTGCATCTTGAGACTTTTTGAGCCATGCCTTGAGAATCATGATCAAGAATTGATCAAATGATGTTTGTGGCTTCAAAATAAGATGTTGACCAAAATTTTTGACTTTTGACTGTCAAATGACCATTTTGCCCCTACAGTTGACTGTGAAGCAATTAGGGTTTTTGACTGTGCAATTTGATGCTGTGAGTCTTGAAACTTGGCATAAGGATGCTTGACAATGTTTATAGGAATGTGGGACTTGATTGGACCCTTGGAAACTTCAATTTCTTTGTCAGGACCAAAACCCTAATTTTTGACTGTTAGGAGGCAATTGGACTGTGCAACCCTTGGGAGATTTTGAAGCATGCTCTTAGCAAACCTTGAAGAATATGGGAGGGAAAATTTTGGGGTGCAACAATTGCGTTTGTACAGGATGCCATTACTCAGGAAGAACTTAGCAGAGAATCTCCTTAAGAACTTTTTATCATTGATTGAAGCTTCTTTTGGATATTCTTGAGCCTCGAGATACCTCTTGACTTCATGGAACCAAGGCTGGTCCACTACCTCTTCAGTATTAATCTCGTGACAATGTGCTGGTTCATCCATCCGTTCGATGGTTATCTGGGGAGCCTCGTTATCCCAATTAAGTTTAAACATAGATGACATTGTGGCTAGAGCATCTGCTAGATGATTTTCTTCTCGCAGGAAATGCTCGAAGGTAATCTTGTCAAAATGTGGTAACAATGTCAAAACATGTTCCTTGTAAGGGATATGGTTTTGGTGCTTAGTGTCCCATTCCCCTTTGATCTGACTGATGACCAAAGCTGAATCTCCAAACACATCTAAGGATTTGATTCCCAAGTCTATGGAAGCTCTGAGACCAAAGATGCATGCTTCATATTCTGCCATGTTATTTGTACAGTTGAAGCAAATTCTGGAAGTAAAAGGAGTGTGACACCATTCCGGAGATATGAGTACAACGCCGATACCATTACCAAGTGCATTGGATGCCCCATCAAAGAACAAGGTCCATTAGGATCCTTGTTCAGGTCCGTCATATGGTATGATCTCTTCATAGTTGTCTAATGTCATGATGTCTTCATCAAGGAATTCAAATTTCATGGACTGATAATCTTCTATGGCTTGATGAGCAAGAGGATCAGCTAGCACACTGCCCTTTATAGCTTTCTGGGTAGTGTACTGTATGTCATATTCTGTTAGGATCATCTGCCATCTAGCTATCCTCCCAGACAGAGCAGGCTTTTCGAAGATGTACTTTATTGGATCCATCCTAGATATCAATAAAGTAGTATGAGTCAACATATACTGTCTTAGCCGGCGAGCAGCCCATACTAGAGCGCATCAAGTTTTCTCAAGCAGTAATTATCTGGTTTCACAGTCAGTAGACTTTTTGCTCAGGTAGTAAATAACATGCTCTTTTCGGCCAGACTCGTCATACTGCCCCAATACACACCCCATTGAGTTCTCTAAAACGGTTAGATACATGATCAATGGTCTTCCCTCGAGTGGAGGCATCAAAACATGAGGCTCTTGTAAATACTCTTTGATTTTGTCGAAAGCAGTTTGGCATTCATCATTCCATTTGACTACTTGATCTTTCTTCAATAGCTTGAAGATTGGCTCACAAGTAGCTATTAGGTGAGAAATGAATCTGGCAATATAGTTCAGGCGTCCCAAGAATCCTCTGACTTCCTTCTCAGTACGAGGAGCATGAATTTCTTGTATCTCTTTAACCTTGGCAGGATTAACCTCGATTCCTTTGTTGCTGACAACAAAACCTAGCAGTTTACCAGACCGTACTCTGAATGTGCACTTGTTTGGATTTAACCTTAGTTTGTACTCCTTTAACCTCTCAAACAACTTTTGCAAATGATCAAGGTGCTCCTCTTTAGTTTGTGATCGGGCTATCATGTCATCTACATAGACTTCTATCTTATGATGTATCATATCATGAAATAAAGCTACCATAGCGCGTTGATAGGTTGCCCCAACATTCTTCAGTCCAAATGGCATCACTTTATAGCAGAATGTGCCCCACTGTGTGACAAATATTGTTTTCTCCATGTCCTCAGGTGCCATTTTGATTTGGTTGTAACCTGAGAATCCGTCCATGAAGGAAAATACTTTGTGTTGGGCCGTATTGTCAACCAGGATATCAATGTGGGGAAGTGGAAAATCATCTTTAGGGCTGGCCTTGTTTAAATCTCTATAATCCATGAAAATTCGTACTTTTCCATCCTTTTTAGGCACGGGAACAATGTTGGCAACCCATTGAGGATAGGAAGTGACAGCCAAGAATCTAGCATTGAATTGTTTCATGACTTCTGCTTTGATCTTCTATGACATGTCAGGTCTCATGCGGCATACATTTTATTTCACTGGTGGGCAGTCTTCTCTTGTGCGTAGACGATGTACCACGATGTCTTCGTATGACCAGGCAAAGATCTCAACATAATCATGCAATAGCTGAATTAGGCGCTCCTTGACACTCGGCTCTAGATTGGCACCCACTTTGATTACCTTTTTATCTTCCTCGATGCCTAAGTTGATTGTATCCAATGGTTCCTCATGAGGCTGAGTAGCTCTTTCCTATTGTTGTAGTAGTCTAGCCAATTCCCCTGGTACTTCACAATCTTCCCCACCTTCGTATTTGGCTTGGTAGATTAGATCTTCAGAGTCACTAAAGGCCATAGCAGTATTGTTACCCATGGGATCCGGAATGGAGGGGTACCTGCATTTGTGAGTGTGGGTGTGTGTATGGGTATAGCCATCTTTAAACAATAAAATGTAAAAGAAAGACAATGAGCACAAAAGGTTTGTATGTGAAAAAACGTCTATGATTCATTGAATGTCATATGAAGATGAAATAAAAACCCTTACAAATGGACCATTGTGCCTCGGGTAAGACACAAAGTTTTTTAATGTGCGAATTGTTTGTGAATATTATAAGTCCAACAGAAATGTAAAAGATAAATTACTGATAGGTGAAAGTTATTGGGACAAAGTCTCTGGCTTCCCAATTGCGAAGTCCTTCGTTGACAGTAGGAAATATCCAATCTTCCAAGCTGCCATCCTCTTCACAAAATTCCACTGTGTTGACCTCTTGGTTGCTAATCTTCAGAGGTGGCCCTCCAGCACGGGCATGGTACACAGCCTTCTGAGCATTTGAAGTAAACCCTAAGCCAAACTTGTCAGATTTATACAGAATGTCTGGAAGCTGCCCCTAGATGGTTCATCCACCCTCCTCTACTACTGCCTTGGCGTCCTTTAGATATGACATCCGAAACGGAGGTCTTGTGATATTAGGGATTTGGGATACCGCCTTGGTTACCGCTACCTCTTGAGAGACTTCTTTGAAATGCTGGAAAGGGGTTTCAATGAACTCGCCATCCAATTCCACATACCGGGAGGAATTTAGGTGGCTAATCATGTACTCTTCTTCTCCGTGGACAGTGATAATCATTCCATGGACCGGGTACTTCAGCATCTGGTGTAGTGTAGAGGTGACGACACCAGCATTATGGATCCAGGGCCGTCCTAGAAGACAGGAATAAGAGGGGAGGATGTCCATTACATAGAATGTTGAGTTGAAAGCCTGAGTTCCCACTTTGATGGGGATGTCCACCTCCCCGTGGACCATCCTTTTAGAGCCATCAAACGCTCTTACGAATATGTTAATGGGTTTCAATGTCAGTCCTTCGCAATCCAATCTGTCGAGAGCTTTCTTTGGTAAAACGTTCAAAGATGAGCCAGTGTCCACTAAGACATGGGCCAGAGTTGTTCCTCTACACTCCACTGGGACATGTAATGCCTCGTTGTGCTTTCTCCCTTTTGGTGTCAAATCAACATCAGATAAGCCTAGGCTGTTATCAACTGTCAAACTGGCCACACAATCTTGGAATTGGTCAGCAGATGTCTCTTGTGGCACATGGGCTGTCTTCACAAACTTCACCAGAGCTTTCGCATGTGCCTCAGAACATAGCAACAATGCTAGCATGGAGATCTTGGATGGATTTTTCCCCAATTGTTCAACCACGTCATAGTCATTCTTCTTTATTATTCTTAGGATCTCCTCCATTTCCTTCTTGGAGGTTTCGGGGATAGTCAGTGGTTGAGCCTTCATCCGGAGAGGCTCCTCTTGAATACCTTTTCCTCGAATTTCAGCAGTAGAAGTGTTGGTAGGGATAACAGCAGGGGTCGTGTCATCTTTGTCGGTAGGAGCACTTGAAGGTATGATTATTGGTACAGAGGTAATCTTCGGAACAGCCACGGGTCCAAAAACTGCCTTTTGAGGGGCAATTTCTGGAGAGAAGATTCTACCGCTACGGGTAATCTTACTGGTTCCAGCAATATTGTTAATGTCAGAGTCTTCTTCTTCGGAGCTTATTTCTTCAGCGGCTAGCCCATCTTGTTTGATACCATGGTAATAGATTTCTCCACCGTAATTCCACGGTACTGTTTTGTCTGATTCATACGGGACTAGCCCGTGCATTGTGATTATAAGAGGAGTAGTCTTTGGAACCGATGCAATCCTAACGAGTCTTTTGGGAACCCTGGAAGGATTGGCGGAGATGGTCAGATTGAGACGTCTTCAACAGGAACAGGTGAAACAATAGCATTTTCAAATAGAATCTCTTGGTTGTCTATCAAGCGTTGAATGTCTGTCTTCAACAGAGGGCAGACAGTTGGTGATGATAAGAAAAGATGGCAGTATTTATTACAACCTGGGAATATACCAGCTTTTAACAAGTTTATCTTAATGATTGAGAGCAGAGTCAAAAGTTCATCCACTGTGGTAACAAACAAATCTTCTTCGACAGCATTGGCGTTGTGACCATGCCTAGGCATAGGAGCGGAAATGACGTTTGGTTTCTCAAGTGCCTCAAACTCAATCTCTTTTACATCTATAAGGTCTTGAATTTTATTCTTCAACGCCCAACAGTTATTAGTGTCATGACCCGGGCTTTCGGAATGATATACACATCTGGCATTTGGATGATAATGAGGGGACGCCGTGTTGGGATTCTTTGGAGCTTATTTTAAAGTTGCTAGATTAGATTTCAGCAGATGTGGTAAAATCTGGGCTAGAGTCATATTAATTCTAGTGAATTGCCGGACTGGTCTTTCCACCCTCGATTGATTACTCCTTGGTTGATCAGATGCAAGCTTTGGGATCATAACGGGCCCTACCATTGGTTGGCGTTTAACTCTCCCTTGGTTCCTTTGTGGATAAACAACAGATACGTCCTTCTTCCCAAGGAAAGGTTTTCTCACAGCCGTAGATGCAAACGAATCCTTCTGAATCTTTCCACTTTTTATACCAGCTTCCACCCTCTCTCCGGTTAGTATTAACTCAGTAAACCCAGCAGATGAGCTCCCAATCAAATGGTTGAAGAAAGGGCCCGATATAGTGCCTAAGAACATATCCACCAACTCCCTTTCAGACAGAGGGGGTTGCACTCTTCCAGCTAGATCTCTCCATTTCTGCGCGTAATCTTTGAAACCCTCATTTGAAGCCATAGCCATACTCTGAAGTTGAGTACGGGTAGGCGCCAAATCTGCATTATACTAATATTGTTTATAGAAAGTTGCGGCAAGGTCTTCCCAGTTGTGGACGTCGGCCCTTTCTAATTGGTAAAACCAATCGAGTTGTGTTCCAGATAAACTATCTTGGAAAAAATGGACCCACAAGTCTTTATCGGCAGAGTGTGGCTGAATCTTTCTCACGTATGATCGAAGGTGCATTTTAGGACATGACACCCCATCATATTTTGCAAACAACGACACTTTGAACTTTGGTGGGATTACAATTCCCGACACTAGCCACAACTCTTCAAAGTCTAGACCTGGTACCCTTTGTATTTCCATAGCGCTCAAACGCTCTTCAAGACGTCGGTACTTATCATTAGCCGGAGGGTACTGTTCCTCAGAGTAGTCTTCCTCTTCTTCCTCCTCATCAGATTCTGACGGAACTGCCGTTTCTTTTCCTTTCCTTTCCCCTTCATCAGATATTGCTGCAAAATTCAAGGTTCTTCTAGTTTTCCCTTGAAACCTTCTGCCCATGATTACAACACCAGTTGGTTTCTTTTCTTTCTTCTTTTTCTCTTTTTCCAACAGAGTTTTCAGCTCCTCTTGTCCTTTGGCCAGGGTTGTGAGTAACTGTTGAAACTGCATGTTTTGAGTTTGATGATCTTTGACTGTCTATTCGAGATCCATCTTACTGAAATAAACAGTAGAGAGATGAGGAAACTTGTTGCAAAAGACATGTTTATGTTATGATGAATGATATGTGCATATGTAATGTTTTGAAGGATTTTAAAAGATTCAAGTTCGTTTTAAACAAAAAGAAACACACGTTATATTAATAAGATATAGTTTGAGTACATCATTGCCCCTTGGGCAAAATAATACAACACTCTAAGATAAAAAAGTAGTGCGCATCTTCTTTGGTGCAATGTAGGCATTTAGAGTCTGCTTCTCATGAAGTAGCCTAGTGAGTTCCAAAACCTTCTTCTCGTTTGCGTAGAATTGGGCTTCGAAAGTATCTCGCTCCCCTTTGAGTGGTATCCAATCCCTTTGTATATCTTCAAGAGATGTGGGCATGTCAGAATGTAGGATAGTGTATGGAACTTCTCCTTCCTTAACAGGCTCAATAATCACCGGGAGAATGGAAGGATAAGGCATCATAATACTTTGAGCGCGGGTTCGTACCCACTTGAGTTAAGGATCAAGAGGGATGGAATTTTTGTGTCCCAACGTCTTGCTATCCACCTTGTTTAGCATCCTCCAAGCTCGGATGAATCTCTGGCGAAGACCTTGATCATTGTTGTCGTAGTCGAATACCAAGCCTTGAATCAGCATATCATGTGGGACATCCCTTTGGGCGTAACCAAACTGTCTTAGAGCCAAGCATGTGTTATAGGTGATACCTCCCATAATGCCAAGTAGAGGGACAATAGGGAATTTCCCACAACGGTCAACAATAATAACATTCTCTTCGGATCGAGAGCACCAATGAATATCTGAATGTTTGAGCGTCATTAACCTTTGTGACCACCTTAATCCTTGCTTATTCTTTAAGACTGATTGGGGAAGATGATAAATAAACCATCTTGCCAGGAGAGGAGTGCAACACATAAGGAAACCTCTTTTCCTCATTGTACGAGTGTGAAAAGAGTGTAGGATATCTCCCAGCAATGTAGGCACTAGATTGCGTGACATGAAGATTTTGACGGCACTCACATCTATGAGTTGGTCAGGATTGGGGTACAAGACCATCCCATAGATTAGAAGAGCCACAATTTCCTCAAATGCTTGCAATTCTAGGGAGTTCCATCAACTTTGGGCCTTCTCAAACAGAAACTTTGCTAAGAAGCCTTTGACACCACTTCTAGTTTCCAAATGAGTTGTGACATCAGATGAGTGCAAGTGCAGAGCTTGAGCAATCTCTTCTGGCTTTGGATATCTTTTTGTACCATTGAAAGGTAGTTGATTGAGAATATGAATCCTCAAGATTTGAGATAATTCTTCCAAAGTAGGCACAAGTTGATAGTCAGGAAATGTGAAGCAATGATGCAAAGGATCAAAGAACTGGAAAAGCACTTTCATCATATCCTCCTATGTGTTGGAAGTGATCAAGTTGAGTAGACGACCATGCCTCTCGGTGAATGGAGAGTTCTCAGGGATCCTTGAAGCTAGCTCCTTGATTTGTGGAGTAATTCTTACAAGGTTGATTTGGATAGTTTTCCTACGGAGTGAATCCATATCCTACAAAACAAGAACAAACATGAATCTCCAAAATCCTTGAAATTGTTAGTGGATGCATATGATGCTCATGATGTCCATGATGTTATGTACAAGTATGCATATACAAGCAAATCACACAACTTCTTAGTTTAGGCTTGCATGGAGTTTTATAGGTAAGTACCCTCTTGAAGTTTAGTTGGCTCAACCTATCCTAATAATAGTAACTGGGTTCTGAGGAGCTCAATATCAATGGATTGTTTCCTTGGTCATTGTTTCAGCTCAAGCCTCTTTAATGGCGACCGAAATATCCCAAGAAACCAACCCTCAATGAGTGTAGTATCGAGTATCTACCAACTTCGGACTGCACCAAAGCCGATAATCTCACTACATCCTAAAGGCCAAGTTGGTCAAGTAAAGGGTTCTAGAAGTTCATTAGTGATTCACGACATCACTCAGCGGCCCCGTATTCTCTTTGATTGACTCAAAGGCTACCGTTACCCACAAATATGTTACACTAACATAGCTATTGCTTAGACCATGTTGGTATACCCCGCACAGTTTCCACAACGTATTGCTATTTACCTATAATGTTTCCCAAATCCGGGTGGAGGATTCAAACCCAAACAAAGAACCAAAATGTAAAGCAAACAAGTCAAACAATGTAAGCAAATAAATGTGATGTAGCCCTAAGGTAACCCCACTTTTATAATATTCCCCAACAGAGTCTCTAGTTCTGTGATACGGTGGGAGAACTAACTTGAGGGTTTTGAGTTTTATTGCAAATGTTGCGGTTAGCAAGAGTCGCCACTGAATTTTCTTTTATCCATAAGGAAAGGTGAAAAAGCACAGGAAAGACCTTTGAGATGTTTTCTTGAGTTCGGGGGTAGATTATGAAAAGGGAAGGTATTAGCACCCTTTTCATCCATGGTTTTCCATGGGCTCTTAGTTACTTGCTTAGATCACTTGCTTTTGTTTGTTTGAAAGTGTGTTTGGTGTGGTTTTGAAAGTATTTTGTAAAAGAGGCCATTCGTTTAGGCAATCTTTGTAATGATTCTCGTTCGTAAGAATGTATACAAAGATGTTTGTCTTTTTTTGAAGATGTTTTCAATGTTTGTAATTTGTTTGGGAAAATGTGCGTGTGCTTGTTTTGAAAAAAAATAAGGATATTTGTTTGAAATGGAGCAAGTAACTAAAAGTAATCTATCTACTCAAATGTCTTTCTTGTACATTTTCTATTCCTTTGACATTGTTGTCTTACCATTGATTTAGTAAGCAACCCTATCTTTGGATGTAAACGGGACGGGCGTGGGTCATCGTTTAACCATGATTAGAAATGTTGCAAAGTATCTTAGTATTTTCGAGGGACTAAGATCATTTTATAAGGCAAATTTGAATAGCGTCATCGAGGGACTATGATCTTTTAATTTTGTTTGTTTTACCAAGATACTTTGCATGCGTAACATGGCTATTTTTGTATAAGGAAACCAAGTGGAGAAACCCTAAGGGTGTTTGTGTGCAAGTGTGTTTGATTGCATGCATGATTTTATCTTGAATTAGGATTTTCTATTTCATTGATTTTATCTTGACATACATATCCTAATCACTAGTATTTACATTTGAAAGCGATAAAATGCGGAAATGTAAAGTCCTACGCTATTACAATATTTAGGGGGTGAGGGTACACACTTATGAATGGGGAATCTAGCGAGAAAAATAACAAAGGGAAGAAAAAAAAGAAAGAAGGAGGGGGTCAGCGTGTTGCTGAAGGGAAGTCAGAAGTTCTGACCCTGGCCTGCTGCAGGATATCAACCTGTTAGTGAAAATTTATAGGTCAGAACTTCTAACCCTGGTGCGCTGCAAAACAGAAACCTGTTAGTGAAAATATATGGGGTCAGAAGTTCTGACCCTGTTGGGCACACAGTAATTTTCAGAAGTTCTGATATTACTGATGACAAAACATGCCTCAGAAGTTCTGGCGCCAAAGTCAGAACTTTGTCTCCCCCTGTGCTAGTCAGAACATCTGCAATTTGGTTATTTTTTCCATAAAACATAAGGCATGCCTAGGACAGTTTCAGCAGGTGTCATAGCATTTCAGAATTCAGAACCAAGAATCAGGGGCAAGTTCTCTACTGATTCACTTCCTACTTAAATATACAGAGGCGTGAAAATCTAAAAACATGCACAACATCAGCAACATGATATCACATTGTGTTTTTGAGCATGCAGATCTGATGATGTTTAAGCAATGTGGTGAGGGTCAGCAGGTGCTTACCTTGCTGTTGGAAGGAATTCTGTGAACTGGAGTTAATCTTAACTTCTGATAGTATTCTGGACAGGTTCTTTGAATGGATGGATGGAGGGTATATATATGAGTCAGGAAACTGTATGGGTGTTTCTTAGTCAATAAATACTTTGAGAGCAAATGGGGTTTGAAAGCAGGAGATTCAAAGTTGTGTTTAAGACTCTTGAAACACTAGAAATTTTGGCAGAGTTTCAAGGTGTTTTCTTGCTAAAATTTTCTGTTTTCTTTTCTAGAAATTTTGCTGAGGTTGGACCGCCCCTTTTAAATGGACAATGGTGCTCTATTTATAGGCAAAGCTTTGTGGGTTTTTTAAACGTTAAGTGGCGCCAATACCATGCAATAGATGTTGACTTACTCTTGAAGAAAAGTTCATAGAAAGTTGTGATGATTGACAGCTTTTAGCCTAGGTTGGGTTAGTATGCGAGGATTGAGGAAAAGTGACACCCATGAGCGAAAAGCAGCGCATGAACCCATACCTAAATCTGCACAAGAGTGTTGTTATGCTGCACGTGGAGAGACCCTTTGGACAAATGCTCAAAAGTGGTTGTGAGCATTAATGAGCATTAAATGGTGATGAGATTGGTCAAGACTAAGAAATCTTGTAATGTGAGATTTGCATCATTACTTAAATTTGAGCCAACAGTTCCTATTTCAGCATAAGTCTAGAACAACGCACCCAAGTTCTGATCTTAGTATCCTGCTGCCTTAACAAATTCTGAGGGTTCTCTAGACTTTCCAACATGTTCTATTGATTTGCCTCTGAAAACTCTGGACTTAGAGATTCTGTTTCAGTGTAACACCCAATCTTCTGACCCCCTTACCTTCTGATTCCAGCATGTTCTGAAGGAGCTTTCAGGCTTCGTTGCTTTCTTTGCATTCCTCTAGCAAACTCTGACTGAACTTGCGTAATTGCTGAAAAAGCTATGTTCTGATTGAAGATTACGTGTTGAACCACGTTTACAACTTCAGACTGAGTTGGCATAGCTGCTGAAGAGCTACATTCTGACTGAATGTTATGTGTTGAGCCAAGTTTGCAACTTCTGACCGCTCCTGCCTGGAGGTTGGTTCAGAAGTTATGAAGTGTCACTTTTTATTAAATATATTAGAAAAATTCTAAGTATTTAGAATTTAACTTTTCCAATGTAAAATTTGACTTTTGCGCTTCTTGACGAAACAAACTTCATATTCCAACATTTCTTGATGAAATATGATTTTTGTATTTTGATTTTGATCCAAAAACCAAAGTTTGTCTTTTTACCTTGCAAATGACCACTTTGCCCTTGTAAATGGCTTGCTTGGAAAGAAATGATAATTCAAAGCTTGGATTTGTTTAAGAGAAAACTTTGAGAATCCAAGATGATTTCTTGAAGAATGAGAGGGAAAATTTTGGGGTACAACACATACCTTACCTTTTTCTTTAATCATATCAAAGAGATAGTTGTCCTAACATAAAAGTCAATGAAAAAAATAAATCTAAACTGCCAGATGATCTCTATAGTCACCTTAAACATTAAAAACTAGGAAAAGATAAAAAAAATCCTAGTCAAGTACTAATTATTAAAAACTTTTCGTTAAATGTACATATTACATTTTACTAGTGTATTAAATCATCATACTGGTTATTTTATAAGTCTTTTAGTCTTAAAAATGAAGTAATACACTTATCTTAGGTCTTTTGCAAATTGGACTGATTTCCTAAGATACAAGTCATATTATTTATATTCAAAATTTAAATATTATACACATTTTTATTAATATATAATAAATTACTAAAATTCATAAATTAATAATAATAATGATTATTATTAAAAAAGAAAAATCATATAAATTAAAATTGTAAAAAGTTTTGTTTATAGTGATAGAAGTATCTCTCAAGATAGACAAAATATAAGAATTTAGCTAGATCTTTTATTTAAAAAGGTTTTAACGTATATCCATTTATATTATAAATTTTATTCTTTGATATTATTTTTATTCAAAGACGATGATTCTATTACAATATCATTTACTCAGTTTGCAATTGAAGGTATTAATTCTGGAGTAATTTCATCTAAAGATTTAGAACAAATACACCAACATCTTCCTCGAATACATTGTCCTTGTTTCCATGACATCCAACTTGACAATCTACATCTCCATTACAAGCTGCTTTTGATTTCATGCACATATCTGCATATACAAACAATGTTTGAAAATATTTTATCGATTTTGTATCTAAAGATTACAACATATAGAAAAGGCGTTTTTTTTATTTATTTATAAATTTCTCATAGGTTTTAAACCTGATGTGAAGATGCAGAAAGCGAGTAATTTTATTATTATGAGAACAGAAATCTTTACGGTAGCCATCTTGTATAATTAACATATTAGGATTTACACATGTCTATTATTTATAGGTACATAAGATGAGACTCAATTTTGATCATATTAACTAATTAAATTTTATATATTAGAAAAAAATAAAATTTAATTTATATGGAACAAATCACAATAATAAGTTTTTTGATCTGTATACAATAATAAATTTAAAATAATCAGGACTATATACACTCAACAAATATAATTTAATTAGTTGTTTAATTATTATTAGATATAATATCATGTTAAATATAATTTTTTTCTAATATTATTAAAAGTAGTTTTAATTTATTAAATTAATTTTAATGGTTAATTTAAAATTATGTTGGAAGAAGTTAAACTTCGTACCTCGAGGTTACAAGACAAAGAACTTACAACTAAAGTAACACATTGACAAATACTTGTCCTTTATTTTAGTTATATATTTTATTTTGACTAAAGACTCATATATATTGGAAAACGAAACATTACAAAAAGAAAGGGAGAGCCCAAGGTTGGTCCACCGAAATAAAGGAAATATAAAATTAGGCATTCCTGGTCTATTTTATACTATATCGTTCCTAATACCATTATATATATATATATATATATATATATATATATATATATATATATATATATATATATATATATATATATATATATATATATATATATATATATATATATATATATATATATATATATATATATATATATATATATATATATATATATATATATATATATATATATATATATATATATATATATATATATATATATATATATATATATATATATATAATATATATATATATATATATATATATATATATATATATATATATATATATATATATATAATATATATATATATATATATATATATATATATATATATATATATATATATATATATATAATTTAAAACTATATATAAATTATTTAAAACTGAGTATAAGGTACTTTTAAAACCATTACTTTTTTTATAAAAAAAATAGTATTGCTTTTTTAGTATATAATAAAAAAAATTTATGTTTGAAAACCTTTTCTTTTCTTATTTGTTATTTTCATCTTTTTTTCATTATACTGTATTTCTTTCGATAATCAATCTTATTTTTAAACCCATTATTTATAACCACACACGTACATACGTGACTTCAATTCAAAAGTTAATAACAAGAATTTAACTTTTTTAAACTTTCAAATTAAATAAACAATATGAAGGTAAAGTGTAGAAAAAGAAATAAAAATATATGAAAGGATGTATTTGATGTTTATCAAGGATGTGGCAACGAGCAAAAGTTAAAAAGGATCCATATAACACCCTCACATTCCACCATTGATTTAACGATTAATATATTGTTTCTACTTAATAATAATAGTGACAACGATATCACGGCGAATAAAATTATAAGTAATTAAACATTTCTTCTAATGTAGTCTTATGCTTTTCACTTTTACGCGTCTCATATTTTTGGAGTTGTGCCTTAGCATAAAAATTATGAATGTGAAAGTAAATTTTAAAGTGCACGAGCTTATACCTTAATCCTAGATTACACACCTTTATTCTAGAGCCCAAGCCTGCGAACACAAATAACCCTAATATCATAGTCATAACACAGAAAAGTAACCAACTTCCTCCTTCACATTTTTCCCTTTATGGAAGGAAGTGATATGAATATTATAGGTATTATTGTGCAACTTTAGACTCCCTAACCCGGTTCGAGGTAGCTACCATGCCTATAAAAATAAGAGGATCAACACTACAAACCTAATAAAAACCATAAAATACATAGAGTTTTAATTATAAAAAAGTATTTTGGAAGAATTCCCCCAACACCTGCTTAACTACTAAACGGTCGTGTTCATTACATACTTCTAGTAAGGCCCATCCCAACTAGTTAAGTAATAAAAATATGGGAATGGATTATAGCCTATTATATACTAGTTATATGTTTATTCATAAAACATATTTAAACCAAAGTACAATCGAAGAACATGTTATTTTACCATTATATTCATTAACATTATTTTTGTATCGATGACACACTTATTCTTCTTTTAGATTATATTTGTTCCAATAAAACATTTAAGATATCAAAGATAAAAATACACAAATGAATATATCGGTTAAAGTAGAGAAAACACTAAATAACCAGGTGGTAAAATAATAGATAAATGGTTTCATTTATATACTGGCATGTAAGTGATAAAAAGTGCGTAATAGAGAATTCAGGTAGCTACTAGCAAAATTAGGCTTAAAAGGTAAAGCAGATAAAACTTATTGAATATGAAATGCCTGAATCCATGCGACTATAAAAATATCAGTTAAATTTGACACGACGAGCCCTAAAACATATGATAAGTAGATCTTCTTACAATATGTTGTTAACGATGTAAATGTAAAAATTGATTTCTTATAAAAGTAGTAAACTTGCGTACCCTAAATATTTATAAACATATATTATTTGAGTTCTTAGTTAGTTTAAAAGTGTTGATCATATCATAAAAAAGAACTCAAACTTATTTTTAAGATCAATTGTTTTACCAATACCATACCTTATCTTTTTCTTTATTCATATCAAAGAGATAGTTGTCCAAATATAAAAATCAATGAAAAAAAAATAGATCTAAACTGCTAGATGATCTCACCTTAAATATTAAAAACTAGGAAAAGATGAAAAAATCCTAGTCAAGTACTAATTATTAAAAACTTTTCGTTAAATGTACATACTAGTGTATTAAATCATCATACTGGTTATTTTATAAGTCTTTTAGTCATAAAAATGAAGTAATAGATTTATCTTACGTCTTTTGCAAATTGGACTGATTTCCTAAGATACAATTCATACTATTTATATTCAAAATTTAAATGTTATACACCTTTTTATTAATATATAATAAATTACTAAAATTAATAAATTAATAATAATTATGATATTATTAAAATAGAAAAATCTTATAAATTAAAATTCTAAAAAGTTTTTTTATAGTGATAGAAGTATCTCTCAAGATAGACAAAATATAAGAATTTAGCTAGATCTTTTATTTAAAAAGGTTTTAACGTATATGCATTTATATTATAAATTTTATTCTTTGATATTATTTTTATTCAAAAATGATGATTCTATTACAATATCATTTACTCGTTTGCAATTGAAGGTAGTAATTATGGAGTAATTTCATCTAAAGATTTAGAACAAATACACCAACATCTTCCTCGAATACATTGTCCTTGTTTTCCATGACATCCAGCTTGACAATCAAAATCTCCATTACAAGCTACTTTTGGTTTCATGCACATATCTGCATATAATAACAATGTTTGAAAATATTTTATCAATTTTGTATCTAATGATTACAACATATAGAAAGGCGTTTTATTTATTTATAAATTTCTCATAGGTTTTAAACCTGATGTGAATATGCAGAAAGCGAGTAATTATATTATTATGAAAGCATAAATCTTTACAGTAGCCATCTTTTATAAATAACATATTAGGATTTACACATGTCTATTATTTATAGGTACATAAGATGAGACTCAATTTTGACCATATTAAACTAATTAAATTTTATATATTAGAAAAAAATAAAATTTAATTTATATGGAACAAATCACAATAATAAGTTTTTTGACCTGTATACAATAATAAATTTAAAATAATCAGACTAAATACACTCAACAAATATAATTTAATTAGTTGTTTAATTATTATTTATATATAATATCATGTTAAATTTTTTTTTCTAATACTATTAAAAAATAGTTTTTATATATTAAATTAATTTTAATGGTTAATTTAAAATCATGTCGGAAGAAGTTAAACTTCGTACCTCGAGGTTACAAGACAAAGATCTTACAACTAAAATAACACATTGACAAAGACTTGTCCTTTATTTTAATTATATATTTTATTTTGAGTAAAGTCTCATATATTAGAAAATGGAGCATTACAAAAAGGAAGGGAGAGCCTAAGGTGTGTCCCATTGAAATATAGAAAATATTAACGAAGGCATTCCTAGTTAATTTATACCAAATCGTTCCTAATGACATTAGAAATTGATTTATATATATATATATATAATATATATATATATATATATATATATATATATATATATATATATATATATATATATATAATATATATATATATATATATATATATATATATATATATATATATATATATATATATATATATATATATATATATATATATATATATATATATATATTATATATATATATATAATATATATATATATATATATATATATATATATATATATATATATATATATATATTATATATTTAATTTAAAACTAAGTATAGGGTACTTTCAAAACCATTACTTTTTTCATAAAAGAAATAGCATTGTTTTTTTAGTATATGATAAGAAAATTTATGTTTGAAAACCTTTTCTTTTCTTATTTGTTATTTTCATCTTTTTTTCTTTACACTGTTTTTGTTTGATATTCAATCTTATTTTTAAATCCATTATTTTCAACCACACACGCACATACGTGACTTCAATTTAAATGTTAATAATAAGAATTTAAATTTTTTAAACTTTCAAATGAAATCAACAATATGAGGGTAAAGTGTAGAAAAAGAAAAAAAGATATATGAAAGGTTGTTTTTAATGTTTATCAAGGATGCGGCAACATGCAAAAGTTAAAAAGATCTATATAACACCCTCACATCCACCATTGATTTAACGATTACTATATAGTTTCTACTTTATAATAATAGTGACAACGATAGCACGAGGAGTAAAATTATAAGTAATTTAACATTTCTTCTAATGTACCCTTATGCTTTTCACTTTTACACGTCTCATATATTTGGAGTTGCGCCTTAGCATAAAAATTATAATTTGAAAGTAACTTTAAAAGTGCACGGGTCTATGCCCTAATTCTAGATTCCCACACTTTTATTCTAGATTCCAAGCCTGCGAACACAAATAACTCTAATATCATAGTCATAACAGAAAAGTAATCAGCTTCCTCCTTCACATTTTTCCCTTTTACGGAAGGAAGTGATATATTATATGTATTTTTTGTGCCACTTTAGACTGCATAACCAGGTTCGAGGTAGCTACCATGCCTATTAAAATAAGAGGATCAACACTACAAACCTTATAAAAACCGTAAAACACATAGAGTTTTGATCAGAAAATAACAATTTGAAAGAATGCCCCGAACATCTGCTTAAGGTCTAAACAGTCATGTTCATTACATATTTCTAGTAAGGCCCCATCCCATCTAGTTAAGTTATAAAAATATAG
Organism: Vicia faba; assembly: GCA_948472305.1. Lineage (NCBI taxonomy): Eukaryota > Viridiplantae > Streptophyta > Magnoliopsida > Fabales > Fabaceae > Vicia > Vicia faba. The sequence goes on from OX451737.1 coordinate 64,941,213, forward strand.
GAATGGATTATAGCCTCTTTATATACTAGTTATAAGTTTTTTCATAAACAATTTAAAGAAAGTACAATCGAAGAACACATTATTCTACCATTATATTCATTAACATTATTTTTTTGTCGATGACACACTTATTCTTCTTTTAGATAATATTTGTTCCAATAAAACATTCAAGATAACAAAGATAAAAATACACAAATGAATATATTGGTTTAAAGTAGAGAAAACACTAAATAACAAGGTGCTAAAACAATAGTTTAATGGTTTCATTTATCTACTGGCATGTAAGAGAGAAAAAAACCTTAATAGAGAATTCAAGTAGCTACTGGCATAATTGAGCCTAAATGATTATACAGATAAAACTTATTGAATATGAAATGTCTGAATCCATACGACCTATAAAAAATATCAGTTAAATTTGACACGACGGGCACTAAAACATATGATAAGTAGATTTTCTTACAATATGTTGTTAACGATGTAAATGTAAAAATTGATTTCTTACAAAAAGTAGTGAACTTGCGTACCCTAAATATTTATAAACGTATATTATTTCAGTTCTTAGTTAGTGTTAAAAGTGTTGATCATATCATAAAAAAGACCTCAAATTTATTTTTAAGATCGATTGTTTTACAATTTATGTATATCATACCTTACCATTTTTCTTTAATCATATCAAAGAGATAGTTGTCCTAACATAAAAGTCAATGAAACAAATAAACCTAAACTGCTAGATGATCTCTATTGTCACCTTAAACATAAAAACTAGGAAAAGATGAAAAAACCTAGTCAAGTACTAATTATTAAAAACTTTTCGTTAAATGTATATATTACATTTTACTAGTGTATTAAATCATCATACTGGTTATTTTATAAGTCTTTTAGTCTTAAAAATGAAGTAATAGATTTATCTTAGGTCTTTTGAAAATTGGACTGATTTCCTAAGATACAATTCATACTATTTATATTCAAAATTTAAATGTAATACACCTTTTTATTAATATATAATAAATTACTAAAATTCATAAATTAATATAATAATGATTATTAATAAAATAGAAAAGTCATATAAATTAAAATTGTAAATTTTTTTTTATAGTGATATATGTATCTCCCAAGATAGACAAAATTTAAGAATTTAGCTAGATCTTTTATTTAAAAAGGTTTCAACGTATATCCATTTATATCATAAATTTTATTTTTTGAAATTATTTTTATTCAAAAACGATGATTCTATTACAATATCTTTTACTCAGTTTGCAATTGAAGATATTAATTTTGGAGTAATTTCATCTAATGATTTAGAACAAATACACCAACATCTTTCTCGAATACATTGTCCCTTGTTTTCCATGACATCCAACTTGACAATGTACATCTCCATTACAAGCTACTTTTGATTTCATGCACATATCTGCATATACAAACAATGTTTGAAAATATTTTATCAAATTTGTATCTAAAGATTACAACATATAGAAAAGGTGTTTTTTTTTATTTATAAATTTCTCATAGGTTTTAAACCTGATGCGAAGATGCAGAAAGTGAGTAATTATATTATTATGTGAGCAGAAATCTTTACAGTAGCCATCTTGTATAAATAACATATTAGGATTTACACATGTCTATTATTTATAGGTACATAAGATGAGACTCAATTTTGACCATATTAACTAATTAAGTTTTATATATTAGAAAAAAATAAAATTTAATTTATATGGAACAAATCACAATAGTAAGTTTTTTGATCTATATAAAATAATAAATTTAAAATAATTAGACTAAATACACTCAACAAATATAATTTAATTAGTTGTTTAATTATTATTTAGATATAATATCATGTTAAATTTTTTTCTTCTAATACAATTAAAAAATAGTTTTTATCTATTAAATTAATTTTAATGGTTAATTTAAAATTTTGTCTGATGAAGTTAAACTTTGTACCTCGAGGTTACAAGACAAAGATCTTACAACTAAAGTAACACATTGACAATGACTTGTCCTTTATTTTAGTTATATATTTTATTTTGAGTAAAGTCTCATATATTGGAATACGAAGCATTACAAAAAGGAAGGGAGAGCCTAAGGTTGGTCCATCGAAATATAGAAAATATAAACGAAGGCATCCCTAGTCTATTTTATACCAAATCTCTCCTAATGACATTAGTATTGCTTTTTTAGTATATGATAAGAAAATTTATGTTTGAAAACCTTTTCTTTTCTTATTTTTTATTTTCATCTTTTTTTCTTTACACTGTATTTGTTTGGATATTCAATATTATTTTTAAATCCATTATTTATAACAACACACGTACATACATGACTTCAATTCCAAAGTTAATAACAAGATTTTAACTTTTTTAAACTTTCAAATGAAATCAACAATATGAGGGTAAAGTGTAGAAAAAGAAAAAGAGATATATGAAATGTTGTTTTTGATGTTTATCAAGGACGTGGCAACGTGTAAAAGTTAAAAAGGATCCATATAACACCCTCACATTCACCCTTTTATTTAACGATTACTAGATATTTTGTACTTAATAATAATAGTGACAACGATAGCACGACGAGTAAAATTATAAGTAATTTAATATTTCTTCTAATGTACCCATATGCTTTTCACTTTTACACGTCTCATATTTTTGGGGTTGTGCCTTAGCATAAAAATTATAAATGTGAAAGTAACTTTAAAAGTGCACGGGCCTATGCCCTAATTCTAGATTCCACACATTTATTCTAGAGCCCAAGCCCGTAACACAAATAACCCTAATATCATAGTCTTAACAGAAAAGTAATTAGCTTCCTCCTTCACATTTTTCCCTTTTACGGAAGAAAGTGATATGAATATTATATGTAATTTTGTGCCACTTTAGACTGCATACCATGGTTCGAGGTAGCTACCAAGCCTATTAAAATAAGAATATCAACACTACAAACCTAATAAAAACCGTAAAACACACAGAGTTTTGATCATAAAATAACACTTTGAAAGAATTCCCCTAACATCTGCTTAAGTACTAAACGGTCATGTTCGTTACATATTTCTAGTAAGGCCCATCCCATCTAGTTAAGTAATAAAAATATGGGAATGGATTATAGCCTCTTTATATACTAGTTATAAGTTTTTTCATAAAATATTTTAAAGAAAGTACAATCGAGGAACACATTATTCTACCATTATATTCATTAACATTATTTTTTTTTATCGATGACACACTTATTCTTCTTTTAGATAATACTTGTTCCAATAAGACATTCAAGATAACAAATATAAAAATACACAAATGAATATATTTGTTAAAGTAGAGAAAGCACTAAATAACCAGGTGCTAAAACAATAGTTTAATGGTTTCATTTATCTACTGGCATGTAAGAGAGAAAAAGACCTTAATAGAGAATTCAGGTAGCTACTGGCATAATTGAGCCTAAATGGTTAAGCAGATAAAACTTATTGAATATGAAATGTCTGAATCCATACGACCTATAAAAAATATCAGTTAAATTTGACACGACGAGCCCTAAAACATATGATAAGTAGATATTCTTACAATATGTTGTTAACGATGTAAATGTAAAAATTGATTTCTTATAAAAGTAGTAAACTTGCGTACCCTAAATATTTATAAACATATATTGTTTGAGTTCTTAGTTAGTGTTAAAAGTGTTGATCATATCATAAAAAAGAACTCAAACTTATTGTTAAGATCGATTGTTGTACCATTTATGTATACCATACCTTACCTATTTCTTTAATTATATCATAGAGATAGTAGTCCGAATATAAAAGTCAATGAAACAAATAAATCTCAACGGCTAGATGATCTCTATTGTTATCTTAAACATTAAAAACTAGGAAAAGATGAAAAATCCTAGTCAAGTACTAATTATTAAAAACTTTTCGTTAAATGTACATATTACATTTTACTAGTGTATTAAATCATCATACTAGTCATTTTATAAGTCTTTTAGTCTTAAAAATGAAGTAATAGATTTATCTTAGGTCTTTTGCAAATTGGACTGATTTCCTAAGATACACTTCATACTATTTATATTCAAAATTTAAATGTTATACACCTTTTTATTAATATATAATAAATTACTAAAATTCATAAATTAATAATAATAATGATTATTATTAAAATAGAAAAATCATATAAATTAAAATTGTAAAAAGTTTTTTTTATAGTGATAATAGTATCTCTCAAGATAGACAAAATTTAAGAATTTAGCAAGATCTTTTATTTAAAAAGGTTTTAACGTATATCCATTTATATTATAAATTTTATTCTTTGATATTATTTTTATTCAAAAACAATGATTCTATTACAATATCATTTACTCAGTTTGCAATTGAAGATATTAATTCTGGAGTAATTTCATCTAAAGATTTACAACAAATACACCAACATCTTCCTCGAATACATTGTCCATGTTTTCCATGACATCCAACTTGACAATCTACATCTCCATTACAAGCTACTTTTGATTTCATGCACATATCTGCATATACAAACAATGTTTGAAAATATTTTATCAATTTTGTATCTAAAGATTATAACATATAGAAAAGGCATTTTTTTTTATTTATAAATTTCTCATAGGTTTTAAACCTGATGTGAAGATGCAGAAAGCGAGTAATTATATTATTATGAGAGCAGAAATCTTTACAGTAGCCATTTTGTATAAATAACATATTAGGATTTACACATGTCTATTATTTATAGGTACATAAGATGAGACTCAATTTTGACCATATTAACTAATTAAATTTTATATATTAGAAAAAAATAAAATTTAATTTATATGGAACAAATCACAATAATAAGTTTTTTGACCTGTATACAATAATAAATTTAAAATAATCAGACTAAATACACTCAACAAATATAATTTAATTAGTTGTTTAATTATTATTTAGATATAATATCATGTTAATTTTTTTTTCTTCTAATACTATTAAAAAATAGTTTTTATTTATTAAATTAATTTTAATGGTTAATTTAAAATTTTGTCTGAAGAAGTTAAACTTCGTACCTCGAGGTTACAAGACAAAGATCTTACAACTAAAGTAACACATTGACAAAGACTTGTCCTTTATTTTAGTTATAAATTTTGAGTAAAGTCTCGTATATTGGAAAACGAAGCTTTACAAAAATGAAGGGAGAGCCTAAGGTTGGTCCGTCGAAATAAAAACAAATAAAAGAAGACATTCCTGGTCTATTTTATACCAAATCCTTCCTATAGCCATTAGAAATGGGATATATATATTTATATTTATATATTTATGTAATTTAAAAGTGAGTATAGGGTACTTTCGAAACCATTACTTTTAAAAAAAATAGTATTGCTTTTTTAATATATGATAAGAAAATTTATGTTTGAAAACCTTTTCTTTTCTTATTTGTTATTTTCATCTTTTTTTTCATTACAATGTATTTGTTTCGATATTCAATCTTATTTTTAAAACCATTATTTACAACCACACACGTACTATCCCGACTTCAATTTAAAAGTTAATAACAAGAATTTAACTTTTTTAAACTTTCAAATGAAATCAACAATATGAAGGTAATGTGTAGAAAAAGAAAAAAAGATATATGAAAGGTTGTATTTGATGTTTATCAAGAATGTGGCAACGGGCAAAAGTTAAAAAGGATCCACATAACATCCTCACATTCACCCTCAATTTAACGATTACTATATTGTTTCTACTTAAAAATAATAGTGAAAACTATATCACGACTAGTAAAATTATAAGTAATTTAACATTTCTTCTAATTTAGCCTTATGCTTTTCAGTTTTACACGTCTCATATTTTTGGTGTTGTGCCTTAGCATAAAAATTATGAATTTGAAAGTAAATTTAAAAGTGCACGAACCTATGCCTTAATCCCAGATTACACACCTTTATTCTAGAGCCCAAGCCTGCAAACACAAATAACCCTAATATCATAGTCATAACACAGAAAAGTAATTAGCTTCCTCCTTCACATTTTCCCTTTTATGGAAGGAAGTGATATGAATATTATATGTATTATTGTGCCATTTTAAACTCCCTAACCAAGTTCGAGGTAGCTACCATGCCTATAAAAATAAGAGGATCAACACTACAAACCTAATAAAAACCGTGAAATACATAGAATTTTGATCATAAAACAGCACTTTCGAAGAATTCCCTCAACACCTGCTTAAGTACTAAACGGTCTTGTTCATTCCATACTTCTAATAAGGTCCATCCCAACTAGTTAAGTAATAAAAATATGGAAATGGATTATAGCCTATTTATATAGTAGTTATAAGTTTATTCATAAACAATTTTAAAGAAAGTACAATCGAAGAACATGTTATTCTACCATTATACTCATTAACATTATTTTTTATTGATTACACACTTATTCTTCTTTTAGATAATATTTGTTCCAATAAAATATTTAAGATAACAAAGATAAAAAAACAAAAATGAATATATTGGTTAAAGTAGAGAAAACACTAAATAACCAGGTGCTAAAACAATAGTTTAATGGTTTCATTTATCTACTGGCATGTAAGTGAGAAAAAGAGCGTAATAGAGAATTCAGGTAGCTACTAGCATAATTGAGCCGGTTAAGCAGATAAAACTTATTGAATATGAAATGTCTGAATCCATGCGACCTATAAAAAATATCAGTTAAATTTGACACGACGAGCATTAAAATATATGATAAGTAGATCTTCTTACAATGTGTTGTTATCAGTGTAAATTTAAAAATTGATTTCTTACAAAAGTAGTGAACTTGCGTACCCAAAATATTTATAAACATATATTATTTGAATTCTTAGTTAGTGTTAAAAGTGTTGATCATATCAATAAAAAAAGAACTCAAACTTAATTTTAAGATGTATACCATACATTACCTTTTTCTTTAATCATATTAAAGAGATTGTCTCCTTAAACATTAAAAATTAGGAAAAGATAAAAAATCCTAGTCAAATACTAATTATTAAAAACTTTTCGTTAAATGTACATGTTACATTTTACTAGTGTATTAAATCATCATATTGGTTATTTTATAAGTTATTTAGTCTTAAATATGAAGTAATAGATTTATCTTAGGTCTTTTGCCAATTGGACTGATTTTCTAAGATACAAGTCATATTATTTATATTCAAAATTTAAATATTATACACCTTTTTATTAATATATAATAAGTTATTAAATTTCTTAAATTAATAATATTTATTATTGTTATTATTATTAAAATAGAAAAATCATTTAAATAAAAATTGTAAACAAATTTTTTATAGTGATAGAAGTATCTCTCAAGATAGACAAAATATAAGAATTTAGCTAGATCTTTTATTTAAAAAGGTTTTAACTTATATCCATTTATATTATAAATTTTATTCTTTGATACTATTTTTTATTCAAAAACGATGATTGTATTACAATATCATTTACTTAGTTTTCAATTGAAGGTATTAATTCTGGAGTAATATCATCTAAAGATTTTGAACCAATACACCAACATCTTCCACGAATACATTGCCCTTGTTTTCCATGACATCCACCTTGACAATCTACATCTTCAGTACAAGCTGCTTCTAATTTCATGCACATATCTGCATATACAACCAATGTTTGAAAATATTTTATCAATTTTGTATGTAAAGATTACAACATATATAAAAGACCTTTTTTTTATAAATTTCTCATAGGTTTTAAACCTGATGTGAAGATGCAGAAAGCGAGTAAGTATATCATTATGAGAGCATAAACCTTTACAGTAGCTGTATCACCCCAATTCTACCCCAAGCAATTTATGTAAAATAAATCAGAGTTATAAAATTTCATTCATACAAACGAATCGGGACGTCACAAATTCTTCTAACAAATTCATTGCATTCATCATGGATATATAACACTTTTAATAAAACATCGGATGAACCATCAACATAGCATCTTTAATAAAATAATTCAACAACTACGCAGCGGAATTCTTCAATAACATCTCTAAATAAAACAGCAACTTCGAAACATCTCATATTTAGTAAATAAACATTTTAAAGTTCAACAACTAAAAATCAGCAATCAAAAATCAGCAAGCGTTCATCCCCCCGAGTATTACATATTAGAGCAATGATACTGACTTGATCTATTGAAGGTATACGATCTTCACTCTCGATTACCTGCATGTTACCAACATAGGGGCAACATTCAAACAAAAGGGGTGAGATATCTAACAATATAATAAAGCGCGTGATAATTAATATATTAAATCAGATCAATAATATCACCACTTCTCATCTCATAATCAACAACAATTACAGCGTATATACTCATTCATCAACATCAAATACACTTTATTATTCAATCATAAAATGCGAGTCAAAACTATGCAAATGCATGTGGTACCATTGGAGCAGAACTCCCATCTCAAAAATCTAATCTCCCAATTAATAGAGGCATCAACAAGGCATAACCTTCATCTCAAAATTTGACAATCCAGGCCATCTCAACGAGCATAAGCTCCATCTCAAAAAAATGCAATGTATGCGACTCAACATGAATGTAATAACACACTCAGTTAACAACATCTCAAAACACATCTCAAAACAACAACATCTTAATCATCTCAAAACGACAACATTTCATTCATTTCAAACAACAACATCTCAATCATCTCGGAACAACATCTCATAAACATCTTAGAACAACAACATCTCATAAACATCTCAAAACATCTCAATTACAACACCTCATAAACATCTTAAAATAATTTATTAAACATTACTTATTTACCAAACATCATTTGTTCATCATAAATTATCAAACACCACTTTATTAATAACATCTCACTAATATTCAGCTGTATATCAATACTACAGTAAGCCATATTGTTATTCTGCTACTGTACATCATTATTATCACTAAGTCCTACTGTCATATTTCTAACAGCAGTCTCTAACATCTCAAAATTCATCATTTTGTCCAAAATCCAGCATAACTGTCATCTACGGGAATTAATTCTAAATCCTAAATTGGTTACTGGGATTACACCTCTTAATCATCATTTAAATCATCTAGAATAATATTCATCGTGTTCGCTAATCAACGCTTCGAACGACATCTTAAACAGCATCCTAAAACTCAAGTTACAGCAATTATAAGTCAATTCTGTCAAAAATCAGACCTTATGTATCGACACAAAATACCTTGGATCGACACATCCTGCTCCTCCTGCATAGTATGAGTCGACACATCCTCCTTATGGATCAACTCATTCTGGTTTTCAATACAGCATGTATCGACACATGCACTATTCGTGTCGACTCATCCTGAGTCTTGTACTCATCATGCATTGACACATCATCTCTTCGCGTCGACTCATCCTGAGTCTTATACTTAACATGCATCAACGCAAGCCCTGCATGCATCCACTCATCTTGAGTCTAACAGCCTCCTTGCATCGACTAATCCGGTTTGAGGTCGACGCATCCTGCGATTTTCTGCATAATTTTCTATGTTTTCTACTGTATTTCACTACGGGAATCATAATTACAGTCCTACAAACTTCATTATCATCATGGTAATTCATCACCTGTCATTAACCTCTATTACTCCATCGATTAAACAACATAATAACATCATTATTCATCCAGAATTCATCAAATCTTCATCATACATCATTCATAACACATCTAATTCAAGAACAAACAACAATTACATCTAACCTCACATATCAAATATCATTAACCCAATTATAAAGCCAGAACCCCACCCTTACCTTGGATCGAAGGTCGCTCTATAATTTCCGGCTTGAATCTCTGTTCTTGCCGTTTCCACTTTTTCCAGCAGCTGCACGTTCTCCTCAAATCCTTATTTCTCTTCTTACTGCTTCTTCCTTCTATTCTAACAACAAATAATAAAATAACCTAATATTATTATATTATTCCTTATTGGGCTCAAAACCTACACCCCCTTATTACTTCCACTCACACCATATAGGCCCACATTAAATAATATTAGCTTTTAACATTATTTCACATAATAATATAATACCTCAAATATATTATTATTTCTCCATTTAATAAAATAAATCCAATTATAATAAGACTTCTTCACAAATATTCCAAAAATAATTTAATTAAATAATTAATTAAATTACGGGCGTTACAACTCTCCCCCACTTAGAATATTTTCGTCCTCGAAAATTTACCTCAATCAAACAATTCTGGAGAGGAGTCTCGCATCTTGCTCTCCAATTCCCAAGTCATGCTTTCACCAGCAGCTCCTAGCCATAACACTTTAACCAAGGCAATCTCCTTGCCCCTCAGAGTCTTCATTTCACGATCTGTGATCCATACAGGCATCGTTTCCACCGTAAGATTATCCTGTACTTGCACATCGTCCATATGAATCACATGAGATGGATCTGAAATATACTTCCGAAGTTGTGACACATAAAACACATCATGCAAATTCTAAAGATTAGGCGGTAAAGCCACTCTGTAAGCAACATTCCCCACTCTCTCTGAAATCTGATACGGTCCAATAAAACGAGAAGTGAGCTTCTTAGACTTCAATGCTCTCCCAACACCAGTCACAGGTGTAACTCTCAAAAACACATGATCACCGGCTTGAAATTCTAAATCTTTCTTTCGCTTGTCATGATAACTCTTCTGTCTACTCTGCGAAGCTTTCATCTTTTTCTCGAATCAACTTCACCTTCTCGGTAGTCTCACGAATAAGTTCAGGTCCAAGTACTACACTCTCACCAGATTCATGCCAACATAACGGAGTTCTACATCTCCGACCATACAACTCTTCAAAAGGTGTCATTCCAATACTAGAATGGTAAATGTTATTATACATAAACTCTATCAACGGAAGATAAGTATCCCACAAACCTCCCTGCTCAAGAACACATGCCCTCAACAAGTCTTCTAACGATTGAATCGTATGTTCAGTCTGACCATCTGTCTGAGGATGATACGCTAAACTCAACCTCAACTTAGAACCCAACGCTTCTTGCAAACTCTTCCAAAAATCAGAAGTAAATCTCGGATCTCTATCTGACACAATGCACAAAGGAACACCATGTAGCTTCACAATCACACTAACATAAATCTCAACCAACTTCGACACTGGAAAACTGATGTTAATAGGAATAAAATAAGCTGACATCGTAAGCCTATCAACAATCATCCAAATCGAATCATGTCCTCTTATAGTACTAGGAAACCCCATCACAAAGTCCATTGAAATTCTATCCCATTTCCATTCTGGAACTTCCAACGGTTGCATCAATCATGCAGGCTTCTGATGTTCAACTTTTGACTTCTGACAAGTCAAACATGCATACACAAACCGATCCACATCACTCTTCATCCCAGGACACCAAAACAAACCTTTCAAATCTTGGTACATCTTCGTAGCTCCTGGATGAATACTCAACTTACTTCTATGACTCTCTTCAAGTAACACTTTATTCATCTCAGCATCATCAGGAATACAAATCCGATTAGGAAACCTCAACACACCTTGCTCATCTAACTTGAAATCACTACTCTCAGATTGATCAATCCCAACCATCGAATCTACCAGTTTCACATCCAACTTCTGAGCTTCTCTGATACTGTCTAGAAATTCATTATTAATCTTCAACATACCCAACATAACACTCTGTGGAGTAACCTCGCAAACTAAGCTCATATCTCTGAACTGTTCAATTAATTCCAACTCTTTAATCATCATTACTGACATATGTAAAGTCTTTCGACTCAATGCATCAGCTACCACATTTTCTTTTCCTGGATGATAATTCAAAATGAAATCATAATCCTTTAACAATTCTAACCATCTTCGTTGTCTCATATTCAACTCCTTATGGTCAAATAAATACTTTAAACTCTTATGGTCACTAAACACTTCAAATCTAGAACCAAAAGATAATGCCTCCAAATCTTCAATACAAAGACAACAGAAACAAGTTCTAAATCATGCGTAGGATAGTTCTTCTCATGAGTCCTCAACTGCCTGGACGCATAAGCAACTACCTTACCATTATGCATAAGCACACCTCCTAAACCCATCTTGGAAGCATCACAATACACCACAAAAGGCTCTTCTGGATTAGTCAACATCAAAATCGGAGCCGATGTCAACCTCTTCTTCAATTCCATAAAACTTTCTTTGCACTGAACATCCCAAACAAAAGCTCTACCTTTACAAGTCAACTTAGTCAAGGAAAGTGACAACTTAGAAAACCCTTCAATAAACCTTCTATAATAACCAGCTAATCCAAAGAAGCTTCTAATCTCAGTAGCTGACTTTGGAGTTTCCCATTGCAACACAACATCAACCTTTGATAGATCTACAACAATTCCACTACCTGAAATCACATGACCAAGAAAACTAACCTCTTTTAACCAAAATTCACACTTGGACAGCTTTGCATACAACTTCTTCTCTTTAAGAATCTGCAATACTACTCTTAAATGTTCAGCATGCTCCTTTTCTGACTTAGAGTAAATCAAAATATCATCAATGAACACAACTACAAACCGATCTAAATAAGTATGAAAGATACGATTCATATATTCCATGAATACTCCCAGCGCATTAGTAACACCGAAAGGCATCACCGAATACTCGTAATGTCCATAACGCGTTCTGAAAGCCGTCTTCTGAATATCTTCATCCTTCACCCTAATCTGATGGTAACCCGACCTCAAATCAATCTTACTAAACACACGAGAATCAACTAATTGATCCATCAAGTCATCTATTCTTGGAAGCGGATACTTGTTCTTAATCGTCACCTTGTTCAACTGTCTATAATCAACACAAAGCCTCATACTTCCATCTTTCTTCTTCACTAACAACACTAGAGCTCCCCACGACGATACACTTGGTCTTACAAACCTCTTCTCAAGTAACTCTTCCAATTGCTTCTTCAACTCTGACAACTCAGACGTAGACATCATGAATGGTGCCATAGACACAGGTCTGGTACCAGGTACAAGATCAATTGCAAATTCAACTTCCCTCTCTGGCGGTACATCAGGAATCTCATCAGGGAAAACTTCAGGAAATTCACATACCACCGACAATTCCTCAATTATAACTTGAGTCTCTACAGATAGCGACGCCATCAACGAAAACATCTGTGCTTCCTCTTGCATCAACTTCCTCAACTGTCTAGCAAACAACAGACCATCATCCTCTTCTTCAGGAGTAGAAAACTTCACTGACTTGTCATAACAGTTAATATGAACACAATTATGCTCTAACCAGTTCATACCAAGAATCACGTCCAAACCTCTTAACGACAAACAAACCAAATCAACAACAAAGTCTCTGTCGAAGATCGACAAGGGACACTTAGCACACACAAAAGAAGTAGTCACTGATCCCTTGGCTGGAGTATCGACGACCATTTCTCCATTCAAAGAAGATAACACAAGACCCAATCTTTCAACACAATCAGCAGCAATAAAACAATGCGTAGCACCAGTATCAATAATAGTAATTAAAAGAGTACTATTAATGAAACATGTACCTCTAATAAGTCTATCTTCGGAAGCTGTCTGATCCTCCACCAAAGCAAACACTTTACCACTAGACTGAGCCTTCTTCGATTTCGGACATTGGCTACCAATGTGCCCTTCTTCTTTACAGTTGAAGCAAACCACATTCTTGTGCTTGCACTCAGATACAATATGTCCGTTCTTACCACAACGGTGACATATCTTCACTTCAACAGTGCACACATTACTCTTGTGTCCAGGTTTCCCACACTTAAAACAAATCACACCAGCAGAAGCATCTCCCCCACTAGTCCTCTGACCATGAGCAACTCTCTGCTTACCCTTACCAGCTGGGGCATCATAAGGTTTACCACGACTCTGTGGGTGCTTACCCCTCTTCTCACTGATAATCTTGTAATGAGGATTATTATCTTCCTCAAAAATCCTATAGCTATCAACCAAATCAGAAAAGACACGAATCTTCTAGTATCCAACTACCTTCTTAATTTCCGGGTGCAACCCATTCTCAAACTTAATACACTTTGAAAACTTAGCATTTTCCTCAGCGTAGTGCGGATAAAACTTGGCCAACTCAGCAAACTTGGCAGCATACTCAACAACAGAAAGATTTCCTTGCTTCAGCTTAAGGAACTCAACTTCCTTCTTTCCACGAACATCTTCAGGAAAATACTTTCTCAGGAATTCCCTACGAAACACAGCCCAAGTGACATTCTCACCTGCAGCTTCTAACTTCTGGCAAGTCTCTAGCCACCAATCATCAGCCTTGGCTGCTAGCATATGAGTCCCATAACGAACCTTCTGCATTGGAGTGCAGTCTATCACGCGAAAGATCCTCTTAATCTCTTTCAACCATTCTAATGCTCCGTCAGGATCAAATTTTCCCTTGAACGTAGGTGGATTCTCTCTCTGGAAAGTCGCCAAGCTACGAGATCCAGCATTCTCGTCAGTATTCGGCTGATTTTCCATTGCATGAGCCATTGCTTGTAAAGCAGCAGCAAGAGCAGCATCATTCCTTCCAGCCATCATAACTTCTCACTACAACACAAACAACTGTTAGAACTCAAAATAACAATACTCGATTGTTAGACAACTAAGACTCGACGACAAGGTCGGACCAACCTTTTGCTCTGATACCAACTTTGTAACACCCCAATTCTACCCCAAGCAATTTATGCAAAATAAATCAGAGTTATAAACTTTCATTCATAAAAATGAATCGGGACGTCACAAATTCTTCTAACAAATTCATTGCATTCATCATGGATGTATAACACTTTTAATAAAACATCGGATGAACCATCAACATAGCATCTTTAATAAAATAATTCAACAACTACGCAGCGGAATTCTTCAATAACATCTCTAAATAAAACAACAACTTCGAAACATCTCATATTTAGTAAATAAACATTTTAAAGTTCAACAACTAAAAATCAGCAATAAAAAATCAACAAGCGTTCATCCCCCCGAGTGTTACATATCCGAGCAATGACACCGACTCGATCTATTGAAGGTATACGGCCTTCACTCTCGATTACCTGCATGTTACCAACATAGGGGCAACATTTAAACAGAAGGGGTGAGATATCTAACAATATAATAAAGCGCACAATAATTAATATATTAAATCAGATCAATAATATCACCACTTCTCATCTCATAATCAACAACAATTACAACATATATACTCATTCATCAACATCAAATACACTTCATTATTCAATCATAAAATGCAACTCAAAACTATGCAAATGCATGTGGTACCATTGGAGCAGAACTCTCATCTAAAAAATCTAATCTTCCAATTAATAGAGGTATCAACAAGACATAGCCTTCATCTCAAAATTTGCCAATCCAGGCCATCTCAACGAGCATAAGCTCCATCTCAAAAAAAAGCAATGTATGCGACTCAACATGAATGTAATAACACACTCAGTTAACAACATCTCAAAACACATCTCAAAACAACAACATCTCAATCATCTCAAAACGACAACATTTCAGTCATCTCAAACAACAACATCTCAATCATCTCGGAACAACATCTCATAAACATCTCAGAACAACAACATCTGATAAACATCTCAAAACATCTCAATTACAACATCTCATTAACATCTCAAAATAATTTATTAAACATTACTTATTTATCAAACATCATTTGTTCATCATAAATTATCAAACACCACTTTATTAATAACATCTCACTAATATTCAGCTGTATATCAATACTACAGTAAGCCATACTGTTATTCTTCTATTGTACATCATTATTATCACTAAGTCCTACTGTCATATTTCTAACAGCAGTCTCTAACATCTCAAAATTCATCATTTTGTCCAAAATCCAGCATAACTGTCATCTACGGGAATTAATTCTAATTCCTAAATTGGTTACTGGGATTACACCTCTTAATCATCAGTTAAATCATCTAGAATAATATTCATCGCGTTCTCTAATCAACGCTTTGAACGGCATCTTAAACAGCATCCTAAAACTCAAGTTACAGCAATTAGAAGTCAGTTCTGTCAAAAATCAGACCTTATGTATCGACACAAAATACCTTGGGTCGACACATCCTGCTCCTCCTGCATAGTATGAGTCGACACATCCTCCTTATGGATCGACTCATTCTGGTTTTCAATATAGAATGTATCGACACATGCACTCTTCGTGTCGACTCATCCTGAGTCTTGTACTCATCATGTATCGACACATCATCTCTTCGCGTCGACTCATCCAGAGTCTTATACTTAACATGCATCGACGCAAGCCCTGCATGCATCGACTCATCCTGAGTCTAACAACCTCCTTGCATCGAATCATCCGGTTTGGGGTCGACGCATCCTACGATTTTCTGCATAATTTTATGTGTTTTCTACTGTATTTTACTACGGGAATCATAATTACAGTCATAAAAACTTCATTATCATCATGGTAATTCATCACCTATCATTAACCTCTATTACACCATCGATTAAACAACATAATAACATCATTATTCATCCAGAATTCATCAAATCTTCATCATACATCATTCATAAAACGTCTAATTCAAGAACAAACAACAATTACATCTAACCTCACATATCAAATATCATTAACCCAATTATAAAGCCAGAACCCCACCCTTACCTTGGATCGAAGGTCGCTCTACAATGTCCGGGTTGAATCTCTGTTCTTGCCGTTTCCACTTTTTCCAGCAGCTTCACATTCTCCTCAAATCCTTATTTCTCTTCTTACTGCTTCTTCCTTCTATTCTAACAACAAATAATAAAATAACTTAATATTATTATATTATTCCTTATTGGGCTCAAAACCTACACCCTCTTATTACTTCCACTCACATCATATAGGCCCACATTAAATAATATTAGCTTCTAACATTATTTCACGTAATAATATAATACCTCAAATATATTATTATTTCTCAATTTAATAAAATAAATCCAATTATAATAACACTTCTTCATAAATATTCTAAAAATAATTTAATTAAATAATTAATTAAATTACGGGCGTTACAGTAGCCATCTTGTATAAATAACATATTAGGATTTACACATGTCTATTATTTATAGATACCTAAAATGAGACTCAATTTTGACCATATTAACTAATTAAATTTTTTATATTATAAAAAAAAAAATTAATTTATATAGAACAAATCACAATAATAAGTTTTTTAACATGTATACAATAATACATTTAAAATAATCAGACTAAATACACTCAATAAATAAAATTTAATTAGTTATTTAATTATTATTTAGATATAATATCATGTTAAATATAATTTTTTTCTAATAGTATAATACTACTAAAATATAGTTTATATTTATTAAATTAATTTTAATAGTTAATTTAAAATTATGTTGGAAGAAGTTAAACTTCGTACCTCGAGGTTACAAGACAAATATCTTACAACTAAAGTAACACATTGACAAAGACTTGCCCTTTATTTTAGTTATAAATTTTGAGTAAAGTCTCGTATATTGGAATACGAAGCTTTACAAAAATGAAGGGAGAGCCTAAGGTTGGTCCGTCGAAATAAAAAATAAATAAAAGAAGGCATTCTTAGTCTATTTTATACCAAATCCTTCCTATAGCCATTAGAAATGGGATATATATATATATATATATATATATATATATATATATATATATATATATATATATATATATATATATATATATATATATATATATATATATATATATATATATATAAAATTTAAAAGTGAGTATAGGGTACTTTCGAAACCATTACTTTAAAAAAAAAACAGTATTGCTTTTTTAATATATGATAAGAAAATTTATGTTTGAAAACCTTTTCTTTTCTTATTTGTTATTTTCATCTTTTTTTCATTACAATGCATTTGTTTCAATATTCAATCTTATTTTTAAAACCATCATTTACAACCACACACATACTATCGTGACTTCAATTCAAAAGTTAATAACAAGAATTTTACTTTTTTAAACTTTCAAATGAAATCAACAATATGAAGGTAAAGTGTAGAAAAAAAAAGATATATGAAAGGTTGTATTTGATGTTTATCAAGGATGTGGCAACGGGAAAAAGTTAAAAAGGATCCACATAACATCCTCACATTCACCCTCAATTTAACGATTACTATATTGTTTCTATATAATAATAATAGTGACAACTATATCACGACTAGTAAAATTATAAGTAATTTAACATTTCTTCTAATGTAGCCTTATGCTTTTCAGTTTTACACGTCTCATATTTTTGGAGTTGTGCCTTAGCATAAAAATTATGAATTTGAATGTAAATTTAAAAGTGCACGAGCCTATGCCTTAATCCCAGATTACAAACCTTTATTCTAGAGCCCAAGCCTGCGAACACAAATAACCCTAATATCATAGTCATAACACAGAAAAGTAATCAGCTTCCTCCAAAAATAAGTTTTTTCTAATACTTTAATACGCTTAAAAAATATTATTTATTTATTAAATTAATTTTAATAGTTAATTTAAAATTATGTTGGAAGAAGTTAAACTTCGTACCTCGAGGTTACAAGACAAATATCTTACAACTAAAGTAACACATTGACAAAGACTTGCCCTTTATTTTAGTTATATATTTTGAGTAAAGTCTCGTATATTGGAAAACGAAGCTTTAAAAAAATGAAGGGAGAGCCTAAGGTTGGTCTGTCGAAATAAAAAAATATAAATGAAGGCATTCCTAGTCTATTTTATACCAAATCCTTCCTATAGCCATTAGAAATATATATATATATATATATATATATATATATATATAATTTAAAAGTGAGTATATGGTACTTTCGAAACCATTAATTTAAAAAAAAAATTAGTATTGCTTTTTTAATATATGATAAGAAAATTTATGTTTGAAAACCTTTTCTTATCTTATTTGTTATTTTCATCTTTTTTTCATTACAATGTATTTGTTTCGATACTCAATCTTATTTTTAAAACCATTATTTACAACCACACACGTACTATCATGACTTCAATTCAAAAGTTAAAAACAAGAATTTAAATTTTTTAAACTTCAAATGAAATCAACAATATGAAGGTGAAGTTTAGAAAAAGAAAAAAAGATATATGAAAGGTTGTATTTGATGTTTATCAAGGATGTGACAACGGTCAAAAGTTAAAAAGGATCCATATAACATCCTCACATTCACCCTCAATTTAACGATTACTATATTGCTTCTAATGTAGCCTTATGCTTTTCAGTTTTACACATCTCATATTTTTGGATTTGTGCCTTAGCATAAAAATTATGAATTTGAAAGTAAATTTAAAAGTGCACGAGCCTATGCCTTAATCCGAGATTACACACCTTTATTCTAGAGCCCAAGTCTGCGAACAGAAATAACCCTAATATCATAGTCATAACACAGAAAAGTAATCAGCTTCCTCCTTCAGATTTTCCCTTTTACGGAAGGAAGTGATAAGAATATTATATGTATTATTGTGCCACTTTAGACTCCCTAACCAGGTTCGAGGTAGCTACCATGCCTATTAAAATGAGAGGATCAACACTACAAACCTAATAAAAATCATAAAATACATAGAGTTTTGATCATAAAACAGGACTTTGGAAGAATTCCCTCAACACCTGCTTAAGTACTAAACGGTCTTGTTCATTGCATACTTCTAGTAAGGACCATCCCAACTAGTTAAGCAATAAAAATATGGAAATGGATTATAGCCTCTTAATATACTAGTTATAAGTTTATTCATAAACAATTTTAAAGAAAGTACAATCGAAGAACATGTTATTCTACCATTATATTCATTAACATTATTTTTTTATCGATGACTCACTTATTCTTCTTTTAGATAATATTTGTTCCAATAAAACATTTAAGATAACAAAGATAAAAACACAAAAATGAATATATTGGTTAAAGTAGAGAAAACACTAAATAACCAGATGCTAAAACAATAGTTTAATGGTTTCATTTATCTACTGGCATGTAAGTGAGAAAAAGAGTGTAATAGAGAATTCAGGAAGCTACTAGCATAATTGAGCCGGTTAAGCTGATAAAACTTATTGAATATGAAATTTCTGAATCCATGCGACCTATAAAGAATATCAGTTAAATTTGACACGACGATCCCTAAAAAATATGATAAGTAGATCTTCTTACAATATGTTGTTAACGATGTAAATGTAAAAATTAATTTCGTACAAAATTAGTGAACTTGCGTACCCAAAATATTTTTAAACATATATTATTTGAATTCTTGGTTAGTGTTAAAAGTGTTGATCATATCATTAAAAAAAGAACTCAAACTTATTTTTAAGATCGATTGTTTTACCATTTATGTATACATACCTTACCTTTTTCTTTAATCATATCAAAGAGATTGTTGTCCGAATATAAAAATCAATGAAAAAAATAAATCTAAACTGCTACATGATCTCTATTGTCACCTTAAACATTAAAAACTAGGAAAAGATAAAATATCCTAGTCAAATACTAATTATTAAAAACTTTTCGTTAAATGTACATATTACATTTTACTAGTGTATTAAATCATCATATTGGTTATTTTATAATTTATTTAGTCTTAAATATGAAGTAATAGATTTATCTTAGGTCTTTTGCAAATTGGACTGATTTCGTAAGATACAAGTCATATTATTTATATTCAAAGTTTAAATATTATACACCTTTTTCTTAATATATAATAAATTACTAATTTTCTTAAATTAATAAATATTATTATTATTATTAAAATAGAAAAATCATTTAAATAAAAATTGTAAACAAACTTTTTATAGTGATAGAAGTATCTCTGAAGATAGACAAAATATAAGAATTTAGCTAGATGTTTTATTTAAAAAGGTTTTAACTTATATCCATTTATATTATAAATTTTATTCTTTGACATTATTTTTATTCAAAAACGATGATTGTATTACAATATCATTTAGTCAGTTTTCAATTGAAGGTATTTATTATGGAGTAATATCATCTAAGGATTTTGAACCAATACACCAACATCTTCCACGAATACATTGCCCTTGTTTTCCATGACATCCAGCTTGACAATCTACATCTTCAGTACAAGCTGCTTCTGATTTCATGCACATATCTGCATATACAAACAATGTTTGAAAATATTTTATCAATTTTGTATGTAAAGATTACAACATATAGAAAAGACGTTTTTTTTAATAAATTTCCCATAGGTTTCAAACCTGATGTGAAGATGCAGAATGCGAGTAAGTATATCATTATGAGAGCAAAAACCTTTACAGTAGCCATCTTGTATAAATAACATATTAGGATTTACACATGTCTAATATTTATAGATACATAAGATGAGACTCAATCTTGACCATATTAACTAATTAAATTTTTTATATCATAAAAAAAAATTTAATTTATATAGAACAAATCACAATAATAAGTTTTTTTGACCTGTACATAATAATACATTTAAAATAATCAGACTAAATACACTCAACAAATACAATTTAATTAGTTGTTTAATTATTATTTAGATATAATATCATGTTAAATATAATTTTTTTCTAATAGTATAATACGGTTAAAAAATATTTTTTATTTATTAAATTACTTTTAATAGTTAATTTAAAATTATGTTGGAAGAAGTTAAACTTCGTACCTCAAGGTTACAAGACATATATCTTACAACTAAAGTAACACATTGACAAAGACTTGCCCTTTATTTTAGTTATATATTTTGAGTAAAGTCTCGTATATTGGAAAACGAAGCTTTACAAAAATGAAGGGAGAGCCTAAGGTTGGTCCGTCGAAATAAAAAAAATATAAATGAAGGCATTCCTAGTCTATTTTCTACCAAATCCTTCCTATAGCCATTAAAAATGGATATATATATATATATATATATATTATATATATATATATATATATATATAATATATATATATATATATATATATATATATATATATATATATATATATATATATATATATATATATATATATATATATATATATATATATATATAATATATATATATATATATATATATATATATATATATATATAATTCAAAAGTGAGTATAGGGTACTTTAGAAAGCATTAATTTAAAAAAAAAATTAGTATTGCTTTTTTAATATATGATAAGAAAATTTATGTTTGAAAACCCTTTCTTTTCTTATTTTTATTTTCATCTTTTTTTCATTACAATGTATTTGTTTCGATATTCAATCTTTTTTTTAAAACCATTATTTACAACCACACACGTACTATCGTGACTTCAATTTAAAAGTTAATAACAAGAATTTAACTTTTTTAAACTTTCAAATGAAATCAACAATATGAAGGTAAAGTGTAGAAAAAGAAAAAAAAGATATATCAAAGGTTGTATTTGAATTTTATCAAGGATGTGGCAACGGGAAAAAGTTAAAACGAATCCATATAACATCCTCACATTCACCCTCAATTTAACGATTACTATATTGTTTCTACTTAATAATAATAGTGACAACTATATCACGACAAGTAAAATTATAAGTAATTTAACATTTCTTCTAATGTAGCCTTATGATTTCAGTTTTACACGTCTCATATTTTTGGAGTTGTGCCTTAGCATAAAAATTATGAATTTGAAAATAAATTTAAAAGTGCACGAGCGTATGCCTTATTCCCAGATTACACACCTTTATTCTAGAGCCCAAGCCTGCGAACACAAATAACCCTAATATCATAGTCATAACACATAAAAGTAACCAGCTTCCTCCTTCACATTTTCCCTTTTACGCAAGGAAGTGATATGAATATTATATGTATTATTGTGTCACATTAAACTCCCTAATCAGGTTCGAGGTAGCTACCATGCCTATAAAAATAAGAGGATCCACACTACAAACCTAATAAAAACCGTAAAATACATAGAGTTTTGATCATAAAACAACCCTTTGGAAGAATTCCCTCAACACCTGCTTAAGTACTAAATGGTCTTGTTCATTGCATACTTCTAGTAAGGCCCATCCCAACTAGTTAAGTAATAAAAATATGGAAATGGATTATAGCCTCTTTATATACTAGTTATAAGTTTATTCATAAACAATTTTAAAGAAAGTACAATCGAAGAACATGTTATTCTACCATTATATTCATTAACATTATTTTTTTATCGATGACTCACTTATTCTTCTTTTAGATAACATTTGTTCCAATAAAACATTTAAGATAACAAAGATAAAAACACAAAAATGAATATATTGGTTAAAGTAGAGAAAACACTAAATAACCAGGTGCTAAAACAATAGTTTAATAGTTTCATTTATCTACTGGCATGTAAGTGAGAAAAAGAGCATAATAGAGAATTCAGGTAGCAACTAGCATAATTGAGCCGGTTAAGCAGATAAAACTTATTGAATATGAAATTTCTGAATCCATGCGACCTATAAAAAATATCAGTTTAATTTGACACGACGAGCCCTAAAACATATGATAAGTAGATCTTCTTACAATATGTTGTTAACGATGTAAATGTAAGAATTAATTTCTTAGAAAATTAGTGAACTTGCGTACCCAAAATATTTTTAAACATATATTATTTGAATTATTTATTAGTGTTAAAAGTGTTGATCATATCATTAAAAAAAGAACTCAAACTTATTTTTAAGATCGATTATTTTACCATTTATGTATACCATATCTTACCTTTTTCTTTAATCATATCAAAGAGATTGTTGTCCGAATATAAAAATCAATGAAAAAAATAAATCTAAACTGCTACATGATCTCTATTGTCACCTTAAACATTGAAAACTAGGAAAAGATAAAAAATCCTAGTCAAATACTAATTATAAAAAACTTTTCGTTAAATGTACATATTACATTTTACTAGTGTATTAAATCATCTTATTGGTTATTTTATAATTTATTTAGTCTTAAATATGAAGTAATAGATTTATCTTAGGTCTTTTGCAAATTGGACTGATTTCGTAAGATACAAGTCATATTATTTATATTCAATGTTTAAATATGATACACCTTTTTATTAATATATAATAAATTACTAAATTTCTTAAATTAATAATAATTATTATTATTATTAAAATAGAAAAATCATATAAATAAAATTGTAAACAAATTTTTTTATAGTGATATAAGTATCTCTCAAGATAGAAAAAATATAAGAATTTAGCTAGATCTTTTATTTAAAAAGGTTTTAACTTATATCCATTTATATTATAAATTTTATTCTTTGACATTATTTTTATTCAAAAACGATGATTGTATTACAATATCATTTACTCAGTTTTCAATTGAAGGTATTAATTCTGGAGTAATATCATCTAAAGATTTTGAACCAATACACCAACATCTTCCACGAATACATTGCCCTTGTTTTCCATGACATCCAGCTTGACAATCTACATCTTCAGTACAAGATGCTTCTGATTTCATGCACATATCTGCATATATAAACAATGTTTGAAAATATTTTATCAATTTTGTATGTAAAGATTACAACATATAGAAAATACGTTTTTTTAATAAATTTCTCATAGGTTTTAAACCTGATGTGAAGATGCAGAAAGCGAGTAAGTATATCATTATGAGAGCAGTAACCTTTACAGTAGTCATCTTGTATAAATAACATATTAGGATTTACACATGTCTATTATTTATAGATACATAAGATGAGACTCAATCTTGACCATATTAACTAATTAAATTTTTTATATCATAAAAATAATAAAATTTAATTTATATAGAACAAATCACAATAATAAGTTTTTTGACCTGTACACAATAATACATTTAAAATAATCAGACTAAATACACTCAACAAATACAATTTAATTAGTTGTTTAATTATTATTTAGATATAATATCATGTTAAATATAAGTTTTTTCTAATAGTATAATACGATTAAAAAATATTTTTTATTTATTAAATTAATTTTAATAGTTAATTTAAAATTATGTTGGAAGAAGTTAAACTTCGTACCTCGAAGTTACAAGACAAATATCTTACAACTAAAGTAACACATTGACAAAGACTTGCCCTTTATTTTAGTTATATATTTTGAGTAAAGTCTCGTATATTAGAAAACGAAGCTTTACAAAAATGAAGGGAGAGCCTAAGGTTGGTCCGTCGAAATAAAAAAAATATATAAATGAAGGCATTCCTAGTTTATTTTATACCAAATCCTTCCTATAGCCATTAGAAATATATATATATATATATATATATATATATATATATATATATATATATATATATATTATATATATATATATATATATATATATATATATATATATATATATATATATATATATATATATATATATATATATATATATATATATATATATATATATATATATATATATATATATATATATATATATATATATATATATATATATATATAATTTAAAAGTGAGTATAGGCTACTTTCGAAACCATTAATTTAAAAAAATAAATTAGTCTTGCTTTTTTAATATATGATATGAAAATTTATGTTTGAAAACCTTTTCTTTTCTTATTTGTTATTTTCATCTTTTTTTCATTACAATGTATTTGTTTCGATATTCAATCTTATTTTTAAAACCATTCTTTACAACAACACACGTACTATCGTGACTTCAATTCAAAAGTTAATAAAAAGAATTTAAATTTTTTAAACTTTCAAATGAAATCAATAATATGAAGGTAAAGTGTAGAAAAAGAAAAAAAAGATATATGAAAGGTTGTATTTGATGTTTATCAAGGATGTGGCAACGGGCGAAAGTTAAAAAGGATCCATATAACATCCTCACATTCACCCTCAATTTAACGATTACTATATTATTTCTACTTAATAATAATAGTGACAACTATATCACGACTAGTAAAATTATAAGTAATTTAACATTTCTTCTAATGTAGCGTTATGCTTTTCAGTTTTACACGTCTCATATTTTTGGATTTGTGCCTTAGCATAAAAATTATGAATTTGAAAGTAAATTTAAAAGTGCACGAGCCTATGCCTTAATCCCTGATTACACACCTTTATTCTAGAAGCCAAGCCTGCGAACACAAATAACCCTAATATCATAGTCATAACACAGAAAAGTAATCAGCTTCCTCCTTCACATTTTCCCTTTTACGGAAGGAAGTGATATGAATATTATATGTATTATTGTGCCACTTTAGACACCCTAACCAGGTTCGAGGTAGCTACCATGCCTATTAAAATAAGAGGATCAACACTACAAACCTCATAAAAATCGTAAAAATACATAGAGTTTTGATCATAAAACAACACTTTGGAAGAATTCCCTCAACACTTGCTTAAGTACTAAACGGTCTTGTTCGTTGCATACTTCCAGTAAGGCTCATCCCAACTAGTTAAGTAATATAAATATGGAAATGGATTATAGCCTATTTATATACTAGTTATAAGTTTATTCATAAACAATTTTAAAGAAAGTACAATCGAAGAACATGTTATTCTACCATTATATTCATTAACATTATTTTTTTTATCGATGACTCACTTATTCTTCTTTTAGATAATATTTGTTCCAATAAAAAATTTAAGATAACAAAGATAAAAAGACAAAAAGGAATATCTTGGTTAAAGTAGAGAAAACACTAAATAACCAGGTGCTAAAACAATAGTTTAATGGTTTCATTTATCTACTGGCATATAAGCGAGAAAAAGAGCGTAATAGAGAATTCAAGTAGCTACTAGCATAATTGAGCCGGTTAAGCAGATAAAACTTATTGAATATGAAATTTCTGAATCCATGCGACCTATAAAAAATATCATTTAAATTTGACACGACGAGCCCTAAAACATATGATAAGTAGATCTTCTTACAATATGTTGTTAACGATGTAAATGTAAAAATTGATTTCTTCCAAAACTAGTGAACTTGCGTACCCAAAATATTTATAAACATATATTATTTGAATTCTTTGTTAGTGTTAAAAGTGTTGATCATATCATTAAAAAAAGAACTCAAACTTATTTTTAAGATCGATTGTTTTACCATTTATGTATACCATACCTTACCTTTTTCTTTAATCATATCAAAGAGATTGTTGTCCGAATATAAAAATCAATGAATAAAATAAATCTAAAATGCTACATGATCTCTATTGTCACCTTAAACATTGAAAACTAGGAAAAGATAAAAAATCCTAGTCAAATACTAATTATTAAAAACTTTTCGTTAAATGTACATAATACATTTTACTAGTGTATTAAATCATCATATTGGTTATTTTATAATTTATTTAGTCTTAAATATGAAGTAATAGATTTATCTTAGGTCTTTCGCAAATTGGACTGATTTCGTAAGATACAAGTCATATTATTTATATTCAAAGTTTAAATATTATACACCTTTTTATTAATATATAATAAATTACTAAATTTCTTAAATTAATAATAATAATTATTATTATTAAAATAGAAAAATAATTTAAATAAAAATTGTAAACAAATTTTTTATAGTGATAGAAGTATCTCTCAAGATAGATAAAATATAAGAATTTAGCTAGATCTTTTATTTAAAAAGGTTTTAAGTTATATCCATTTATATTATAAATTTTATTCTTTGACATTATTTTTATTCAAAAACGATGATTGTATTACAATATCATTTACTCAGTTTTCAATTGAAGGTATTAATTCTGGAGTAATATCATCTAAAGATTTTGAACCAATACACCAACATCTTCCACGAATACATTGCCCTTGTTTTCCATGACATCCAGCTTGACAATCTACATCTTCAGTACAAGCTGCTTCTGATTTCATGCACATATCTGCATATACAAACAATGTTTGAAAATATTTTATCAATTTTGTATGTAAAGATTACAACATATAGAAAAGACGTTTTTTTATAAATTTCTCATAGGTTTTAAACCTGATGTGAAGATGCAGAAAGCGAATAGGTATATCATTATGAGAGCAGAAACCTTTGCAGTAGCCATCTTGTATAAATAACATATTAGGATTTACACATGTCTATTATTTATAGATACATAAGATGAGACTCAATCTTGACCATATTAACTAATTAAATTTTTTATATCATAAAAAAAATAAAATTTAATTTATATAAAACAAATCACAATAATAAGTTTTTTGACCTGTACACAATAATACATTTAAAATAATCAGACTAAATACACTTAACAAATACAATTTAATTAGTTGTTTAATTATTATTTAGATATAATATCATGTTAAATATAAGTTTTTTTCTAATAGTATAATACGGTTAAAAAAATATTTTTTATTTATTAAATTAATTTTAATAGTTAATTTAAAATTATGTTGGAAGAAGTTAAACTTCGTACCTCGAGGTTACAAGACAAATATCTTACAACTAAAGTAACACATTGACA